>OZ020181.1:27286823-27800339 GCA_963971135.1 Stenus bimaculatus
GATTACCCTACCAAATTAATAAACTCAGTGTTTAATAATTATAATAGGAAAAATTTGACCACCACCAATATTAATCAGGTAGTTTTGACAGTTGAACCAAAATGTTTTTACAAAATTCCTTACATCACCTCTATATCCCATCAACTTAAAAGGGCATTATCCAATAACCACACTAATATTTCTTTTTACTCAACGCTGGGTAATAATATTTTGTTTTCTAAGTTAAAATCGAAATTGTCTAGTGATTTTCAGAAGGATGTTGTTTACCGGATTGACTGCAAGGATTGTGATAAATTTTATGTAGGCCAAACTAAACAGTATATCAATAAAAGATTACAACAACATAGCTATGATTGTAGGCCCATTAATAGCACTAAACTAAATAAGACTGCTCTAAGTTCACATCATTTTGATTCACAACACAATTTCGATTTTACTAATTATACTATTTTGGATACAGAATCAAATTACAGGAAACGACTAACAAGCGAAATGATTTTTATTCAGAAATTTGAAAAGAAAGTTGTCAACTTTAAAACTGACACTGATAATCTGAGCAAAGTGTATTATTATTTAATTAATGAGAATTATGCTTGATGTTAGTTATGTATTGTGTTTTTAATATTGATTTTAATAACTTCTGCTGTATATGCAACCATTCATAGAATTATGATGTACTTGATGTTGCCACCATCACCTGTGAGTTGTTTATTGTATAATTTAAATATTTTTATTCTAAAAATTGTTCCTTTCTATGTTTCTTTTATATATTTGTCAGTTGTCAATATGGTTTTTGGTGTTATCCATATAACTTACCTGTGCTGGATTGCGAAGTATTTATGTGGACCTTTAGTCTCCTCATGAAGGACTCTAATAAAATAATTTTTATCACATGGATGATTTAGATCAATTAGGTAATTATAATCCTCATTATTATTGCGACCTGTATTTTAATTTTAGTGTTTTTGTAAATAAATTGTAGCCTTGAAAATGATGGTAAACCCCATCGAAACGTCGGCAAAGTTATTGAAAATATAATCGTCTAGTACACTGTGTTCGTTAGCTGTTTTTCTTTCTCCTATACTTATCACGAACGTACATTTTTGAACCATTATAAGAATAGAAATTGGACTTTACCAAATTTTAATGATTGGAGAACGAAATTTTGAATTTTATACAAACAAATAAGTACAAAACTCTCGTCTTTATTTACTAAATAAGATATTTCGTAATTTCGTTGGAGGCGGTCAAATAAGAGGTATTAAATAAATTAGCTTATTTTCTGGTGAGAAAAATTTAGTAAATCATAAATCATCAGATCGATGATAATTTATTTCCGTGCAACTTAAAATAATCAGCGCGGCGACTCCCAGTCAAATAGTAGCGAGGTTAATCGGCCGGGTGCCCAAGTGAACATACAAATCGGTTTAAAAAACAAAAAAACCATATTAGCACTAAGTGAAGCCAAGCTCGCTTTGGTTTTTTTTAAATTGCGAATTGCTGACCGCTGCTCTATATTGCAATAAAGAAAAGGAAGATAATTACCTGTTATAGGTTATGCATTTTCTTAATTCAAAATATGCAACTATTGGTTACTTTCAAAACTTCTTGCGGTTGTTTTTTAACTGGATCTTACACACAGACATCTTACTGTAGAAATGTTTCATACATAATGAAGTCATCGGTTCAGCACATGGACTAGCACTCCGTGGCGCAGCAACTAACTTTGCTTCTACTCATAAATCAACGGTAGATTTTCTTCAACAAACTTTATATCTTGTGATAATATTTATAAGAACCTAAAAATGATAAGTATTAGTGAGCAGGACAATTATAATATTTTTATAATTTGCGTCTATAATATTCCTTTTAAAACACCGCTAGCGAAACCATAATGGGCCATAGCGCAATCATTATAGCACCCGCTTACGAAGTTGGTAGCATTGATCTGTCAAATTTGTGGTATTGATTATCGTAAATAAATTTCAAGATTTAAAGTACTTGCTATGTTTTTTATGTCTCCTAAATTTTTTATAGGATACAGAATAATTCTTCACTCCTTTTAAATTATTAATTTCCAACAAAAAATTAAATAATAATCTTTAAATTTAACTGTCAAATAAGGAAAGACAAATATGTGGTATTAATTTTTGTGAAGATATGAAAAGATTTATCAAAAATTAAGGGCTTACTATTTTTTGCTATTTTCGGAACATTTGGTAGGATACACGATAACTTATCACTAGTTTTACACTAAAAATCTGTAACTTAAAATCTAAAAATTGAAACCTTAAATTAAACTGTCACTGTCAAGACTTCTATGTTTTCTGTTGTTATAACAACGACACAGTATAGGCAACTACCAGTAGCGACACTTCATGCAAATTACATGTTATTTGAAGGGACAATTTTTGGTGACCTTGTCGATATATATATGTATACTCAGATACGCACGCGGCAAATTTAAATTTACGTCACTTTTTCTAACCATAAAAATGTGACATACATTTCCAAAGTTTTGATTAAAATTGAAGTTTTTAATGATTTTGACAAGCTTAAATGTAATAATATACAGTTTTCATCAATTATTACATTAATTACGGTATTTAAATTCAAATGGCGACGCCTTTAAAAGTATTTTGATCATAGAGAAATGTCACCATTTGTAATTTGCAGTTCTAAACTCAATGGTACCAGATACGCACCATAGAAATGGTACTAGGTTAGACACGGGAGAGTGTCGCTACTGGTAGTTATTTATACTGTGACAACGATTCAATAAGAAATCATTGTCACCAACTGCTAAAAAAATAAAGAAATATTTGTACCTCGAATAATTTCCAAATTTATTTAATTTTTGCGCAAATTATAAAAAATAGTATAAGCAACTCGTCCTTTAAAAAACTCGCCGCTACGCGTCTCGTTTTTTAAATTGGACGCGTGTAATAATACTTGACTTATGAAACTCGTTGCTTAATATACTATTAATGCTCCTATTCAATCAGTTTAATAAACATTGACTACGTTTATCTCGTGTAACTCGATCCGGATTGAATTGAAAAGCGATTTACTGAGTCCGCATTTTTTACGATATAAACACGTAGAATTAGATTGACTTTCAGGATTCAGTTTAATAATCCAATCCTACAAAATCATGGGATTGGACTTTGTAATCGCGATTGAATAAACACTTGTAACGACATAAACGCGATTGATACTAGTAAATTATGTTATCGAAGTTGGCACATCTGACTGCTGACTAACAATTGCAAAATACACGTAATTTTCTTCCATTTTCCTTATTTTCGACGTTTTTAATTAACATAACCTCTTCAATAAAATACGAAACATCAGAAATAAAATCAAAGTGAACAGACCACTTAAAGACCACGCAAAAACTATTTTAGGAATTTCCTTTCTCTTCAGTTGGTAACAATAGGATTAATAATGTATTGAAAAATTCAATCCAGGCCAAATGAGATAAACGCGTTGTTTACGTGATTGACTGAATCCTGTCATAATCCTATTTTCAATCCAATCCGGATCGAGTTACACGAGATAAACGTAGTCATTTATTAGTGATGAATGTTTTACTCACTTTTTTATAATAAATAAAAGGGTAATAGTATAAAGGGCTTATATAGAAATGCTGCTGCGTAAATATGAGGTATTTCATGTTCATGATGCACAAAAAATTAAATTTTCTACGATAAAATCACAGGAAAATCATAAAAGCAAGCCCAAGAAAATACTGTAAAAACTGTCAAGTGGCTGACAACAGCAACTGTACGTTCCACCTATCGTTCATGACTCATGTTGGGTACGTTCCACTAGATGCCCGAATACAATGACGGGAACGAGTTGCTAAAGGGCTTATTTTTTAATTTCATTCGACAAATATTGGGAATTTTAACTACATATTAATGGCGCTATAAATGGAGGTTTAGGCGTTTTTTCGCGACTAAAAATTTTTACGAATTGTTACGAAATTCAGTAACTACTCCATTTTCGCGAACAAAATTGACTTGTAGTTACTTCAGCTATGACGTCATACCTGTAAAAATTGTTTGCGAAATCGAATCAGGTCATTGACTACTTATACACCGGGGGTACTAAAGGTAGACTAAGCTTGTCCGCGTACCAAATTACTTGTTAGTCTAGTTGCGTATACATCGCTCATACTAAACCTAACCTTAAAGTACCAAATAAATTTAAGTTCTGTAATTTAGTCCACAACTTGTCAATTTTGAAGTTTTTGGTTGAGTTTTTGTTTTTATAAAAACAAACCTATTTCTATTCATTACCTTAACTATTGATAACGTAATTAAAACTAAAAATTATAAAGTTCTAAAAATTATGACTGATAAGTTGTATAAAAAATATCTTTCGTAATTATTCACTATAACAGTTCCATAAATGTTTCAAAAAATAGATACAAAACATTCTGAGAAGTTGAAAAAAAAAAATGCAAATCTAATAACCATGAGTGATACAGCATCCTTCTAAATGATAAAAGTTCAGTTTTACACTGAAAACTGGGACAAAATATTTAATGTAAATTATACAGACGAGGATTGGCTAGAAAATTTTAGAATGCGAAAGTGCTCATTTTCAATTTTATTGACTTTTATGTGATTAATGATATAATTAAATTAAATTTTACGCTTTAAATAGTTCTTATGCTTATACAGCGCTATCGCGGGACTAAATTTTCATTTAGACCACCCTACGTTAGACCAAGCGAGCATTAGTACGATTAGTACCTTGTCGTATACATCGTCGAATTTGGTACGCGGACCAGCATAGTCCCAGTAAACAAAAACATGTAGATTGTATGTAGAATTTACATCGCATGTAAAGTAATATTTATATAATCCTGAGGTGTAAAATGTCAGCTACCAAAATACCTAATAATGATGTAATTATTACATTGTTTATTTAAGTACATAATATCTAAATGTACTTATATTATTATTACATACACATATTTAAGTAGGTATTACATAAATATGATTATATAATAAATATATGCATATGAACATATATATACAATATATTATATTATTAAGTGATTCACTAAAGATTAACTTTTATTTTGTTCCATTTAAACCAAATTATTTGGTTTAAATTTAAAAAAAAAAAGTTACCCACTTAATGACTTATATCTAATTCACAGCGTATAAAGGAGGCTAATAAAAATAATTAAATAATACAAAATTAAAGTTTTATTTAAAGATATAAAAATTAAAAATAATATTCAAATATACAGGGTGTCCCGTAAATGGCGGATAAGCTCTCCTGTACGATGTAGGGTACCCTTCGGGGACCCTTGAAAAATATTAAAAAAATTCTATGAACCTTCTTTCTTGTGTTATTGACTAAAAACCAAAAGGTACATTTGGCAACATGGGTGCCAGGTTTATAATTAAAGGTGAAGGATACACTTTTAACAATATCTGAAACATATCTGACATATGTAACTATTTTTTTTTCAAATTGACTGATGAATAGGTATTTTATATGTGTACAAAACAAGTTCAATTCAATAAAAAAGGGAGGAACAAAACTTTTTATGTTAAAAACACAATGAATGAAATAGTAACAGAAAGTGAGGTTTTCAGTTTCACTAAATCAAAGAAATCAAGGAAACTAAAATTTTTAACAATAAGGGTTATAGAAATTATTTTAAACCTATAAGAGGTGTTCAAAATGTTGCCCCTGCACCTCCAGACAAATTTGTGCACGTTGTCTAATATTTTGTTGAACCCGTTGTAACATTTCAGGAGTTACAGTTTGTGCTGCATTTCGGATCCGATTTATTAAATCTTCTTCATTAAGAACGGGAGTCCGGTATACAAGAGCCTTGATATGACCCCACAAAAAGAAATCCAGCGGCGTCAGATCTGGACTTCTGGGCGGCCAAGAAACATGTCCGTTGCGACCTATCCATCTTCCCGGATATTCTGCGTCCAACCATTGCCTTACTGGCAACGCAAAATGTGGAGGAGCACCATCTAACTGTATCCACATATTTCTAATGGTAGCTAGAGGAAGACCATCGAGACGTTCTCCTAGGTCATTTATTAAAAAGTTTACAAAGTTTTCACCGTTTAATCGTTGTGGTAATATTGGGCCCACTAAATGATTCCCAATTATTCCAGCCCACACATTCACACTAAAACGTACTTGGTTATTTTTCACGTGCGTTAATTCCGGATTTTCAATGGCATAGTAATAGCTATTGTGTTGGTTAAAAAATCCATCTCTCGAAAAAGTGGCTTCGTCTGTCCACAAAACACGGGAAGTAAAAGTAACATCTGCTTCTATTTGTTCCAGTAACCAGTTACAGTAAATTTCTCTAATTGGGAAGTCATTTGGTGATAGGGCTTGAACTTTGGTGAAGTGATATGCATGATAGCCTTCACTTAGAAGGAACCTGTTAACGGAACTTTTTGATACCCCTAATTCGTTTGAAATACTCCTAGTCAACTTATTTTGTGTCGTAATTGTAGGATCCCTATTCGTTTTTTCATACACCGACTCATCAGAAAGCATCACATTCATCTTCTCTCTATAGGAAGAGTATTAACTCTAATAGATTCTTACATTATGGATCTGAACATCCTCTCACACAAAAAATTGCCTTGGTTAAAGTGTTGAAATTCAGGATACAGCATTTAAGCCACGCAGAATTTTGGCACAAGAATTATGAATTAGTCAGAGGATATTTACTTGAATGTGGATACCCGAAGGGTGTAATTAATAGAATATTGTTTAATAATGGGAATACTTCAGGAACCGATAATGCAAGTAAGGAGAGGATTGAAACGCGTTATTATAAATTACCAGAGATATCAGGATTGACAAATAAAGTAATTAATTGCATAAAAAATGATACAATAAGAGTGGTGAAGTATAATAAAAATACTGTTGGGAACATATTTACTAAAACAAAGGATAGGGTGGAGTTGAACCAAAGAAGCAATGTAGTGTATAAGGTGGACTGTAAGAATTGCAAGGGAGTATACATTGGGCAGACGAAGCAGTTATTAGGTAAAAGGATGGACCAGCATGCAAAAGATTGCAAAAATGTGAATAAGAAGGATAACACGGCGCTGGCAAGACATGCGATAGGTGAAGATCACAATTTCGATTTTGAGAAAGTGACGGTGTTAGAAAATGAAGTTAATCTAGAGAAGAGGAGGTTTTTGGAGATGGTGCACATTGTGAAAGAGGACAGTGCAGTAAATCTTAGGTCGGACACAGACAATTTAAGTAGAATATATTCGTTTGTACTCCATAAAATTTAAATGGTTAGGCTAAATTGATGTATATTATTGCACTGTAGTTAGACAACCCTGTTATGTTAGGTGTGCAAACTTGGTTGCATAATTTTCTTATCACATATGATTACGATCTTAGTTAAGTTACAAAATGGCTGTTGTTGATTTGCTTAGCTCGTGTGCCGCAGATAATATTGTGAATTAAGAAGTTTTACTTAAGTTGTTATTATTGAACTTACAGCTGATAACATTCATATTTAACATCGCCTAAATCTATGATATTTGGTAACTAATACTAAAAGTCGTGCACTATTGTTTTACATTTTTGTATTTTCATTCTAGGTTAAAGAGTTAAAAATCTTAACTAATATTAAAAACGTGAGGGAGGAAGGGAGGGTAATAAACCTTTATGGTTTTGAGCACATTCATCCTGATTAAATGTTCAAAAATTAACCCGTTACATGCTGCAGTTTGTAAATTTATGCTTATTAGCTATTAAGGTAATAATTGTTTAATGATTGAATACTTAATGTATGAGTTTATTTGTGAAGTTTTTATTAATGTTTAAATCTAGTTTGTAACGTATTATTCATGTTTTTAGCCCTGATGAAGTTTAAAGACTATTAAACGAAACGTTGGCAAAGTAGTAGAAGGCATTTTTATTGGTCCTATATTGAGAATAATTCATACAACACAGAATTTTTAAAGTTAATAATAATAAACTATTATTATTTATAAAGTTTTTTTTCTGTTTATTCTTGACTTGCTCAGTCGGAACCACTCGCTGCATACCTTTTCAAATAATTTTACAGTTGTATTCTGGTATTGCGTTATGATGACTTCTGCAAATTATAAGTTATTATAATTATTTATATCAACACATTATAAATATAAAAGTGTGGAAAGTCTTTTTGAAATTCCATAAAAAATTTTACATGTAAAAATTTAGTATGAATAATTCACTTAAAATTCCCAATTGCCCAATTAATTAATTTAAAAAGAATAATAAAAAGTAATAATATAGTAGCTTTACCTTTGATAAGTCCCGTAACCGTGAAATCACATATTTTAAAAGTGTTCCTCAAGCCCACAACTAAGAACATTGGGTCCCAAATTCATTGGTAAAAATCTCTTAAAATTCTTACAGTATTCTCCCTTATATCTGCCCCTCCAATAGTTTGAATAAATCCAATCTAAAAAATAATAAAATATATACATGTATAGGTATAATTTTAGATTACCGAATAAAAAAAAATGTATATTATAACTTACAAAGCTTTGTCGGCAATCAATTTCATTATTTAACAAGAGCTCCAACTCTTCCAATTCCTCTGTTGATTTGATTGGCAATTTCTTTTTAACATTTTTAAATTCATCTTCAATAAATTTATTTTTTCCACTAATATTTTCCAATATACTTAATCGTTTGTCAATAGATATGACGTAATTTTTTATTTTATAACATGTTTGATTAAGTTTGTCTAAAACAAATTGAGGTTGTATATTTTTATGGTTAGAATTTTACTTACCACGTTTTAATTATTCGCCTAAATTAACAGTAATCACAGATAATATAACTATAATATAATATATGTTATCTATGACAATAATAATACAGACTCTTAACTCAAATTTGTTACACGCTTATCTATCGTGATCTATCAAGCACGATGCATGTGATGGCTGTCGGGCTTGGTCGGGCTTGCTCGGGCTCTGCGCTGTGGTCCATCGCGTCGTTCACGTGATCCAATATACACCGCTATATACCTCATATTAACGTAATTATTACATTGAATCACAATGTACTGTCTGCATCTCAGATGTACTTCACTTGTACATAAGCTGGTTTACATTTTTTTGCAAGATATAAAGATGATGTACTTTCTATATAAATAATATTATATAAAATTAGATTACGACGATTTTATATAAAATGTATATTAATAGATGGACATCATAAATGCATATGCTATTTAAATAAAATTAATGTACTTAATATATTTTTATTTAACATAAGCAAATTCTTTGTAAACTACATATATGCTATATAAATTTAACGGCAATGTTTAGTGGGGTCCGCCTTTAGTCTTTAGTACTCCCGGTGTATACTAAGCCGACGTTTAGATGAAACTCAATAACGACCAACTTGAACTTAAAACAAAACAAGCTGAGCGATTATTTTCTTCTTTGTTGGTTTAACTTACTAAATTCAAAATTAATAAAAAATACTTACTTGTTCTTAACTATAAAAGTTTCCAAATCCTGATCGAGCCAAGTTCACTTTTATTTAAATTTATTTGCTTAATTATTTAAGGTCTTATTGGGAACTTATCCCAGTAAACCAAAACATGTATTATTTATGTAAAATATATATAACATGTAAGAAAATTTATGTAAAATCTAGAGAGAAATTAGGGATAAATCATGTCAGGATGTCAGCCATATTTGGGGATAGGTTATTATGTCTAAATTATGTAAATTTTTATTTATAAAATATATATCAGATATAAGTAAATAAAAACAAAAAATATCATTTTTTTGCTTGGACGGTACAATGTAGTAATTAGCTGCACCAGGCCATTTCTAGTAAGTAATCACAAGTACAATACATTAATATTATCTTAACTTATACCATGTTAAACTTAAAGTGGGATTTGCGGGATTCGAACCCACGCCGTTGCAGTCGCAAATTGTCGAATCAAGCCACCTAACCGTTCGACCATTCATGAAATGAAGACACAAAAACATTGTTTTAAAGCAATTCCACATATATTATATTTGTTTTAATACAAATTAAATATAAATTAGTGAAGTTAAAAGAAGTTCAATTATATATAAACATTAAGTAGATAAAATTATTTATAACAAAATAAATAAATTATAACTCAACTTTTTTCTAATAATGTCGGTGTTTAATATTGGATTTCTTTGATAAGCGCAATTTTGCAGTATATTTTGCTTTTATTATTTTATGCATAATATCCTTGGCCAGAATTTTTATATATTATTTTCATAAATATATTGAATATTCATAAATATAAATTAGTCAAGTTAAAAAAAGTTATAACAAAATAAACAATGAATTTTAACCCTTCTCGCATAATTTAAAAAAAAATTAAGAAAAAATTCTAAACTTTAAAAATATTCAAAATTAAGACATTAAATATAAAAATTAAGTAGTTAAAATTATTTATAACAAAATAAATAAATTCTAACCCAACTTCCATACATTTTTCTAATAAGTTATTTTATTTTATATTTTATGTATGAATTATTTACATAAAGAATATATGTAAATAATTTATGTAGGTATATTTTACATTAAATGTCTAATGTAAATAACACAGGCTATATTTTACATTAATAATAAATTATTATTTATATATAAAATATACATATACGAACTTATGAATTGTATATGTAAATAATTCTATATAAATAACACATTATAAATTTTACTTATTATTTACATAGAGAAAATAATATAATATAATATATGTAAAATATACATATATTTTACGTTAAATTAGCTACATAGGAGAATTTACGAGCTATCTATGTGTATTTTATATATAAGTTACAAATTGGTTTACTGGGATATTAAAGATATTAAAAACCAATATTCAATTAATATTATATATTAAATAAAAAAAATAAGATAAAAAAAATATATGAAAAAGAAAGAAATAACCCAATAAAAAGAACAAAATATTAATTATTAAGGTAATTAATGTGCGATCGGACATCTTTCTGTTTTTGTTTAGTCTTAAATATTATTTTAAATAACATCAATAAAATAATATAGACCAAAAGTGGTTAATAAGCGAGATTTACACTCTTGATGTGCATTACGCAACCATAGGGAATGATCTAGTAGACTGGTAAGACTTCTTCTACGCTGATCCAGAACCTCCATGATAATAGCTTCTGTAAAATTTATTTCCAAGATGTGTTTTGTTTGGTTTGTGATATTCCAAATACAGCCCAGTAAACCAAAAGATGTATTATTTATGTAAAATATATATAACATGTAAGAAAATATATGTAAAATCTAGAGAGAAATTAGGGATAAATCATGTCAGGATGTCAGCCATATTTGGGGATTGGTTATTATGTCTAAATTATGTAAATTTTTATATATAAAATATACCGGGTGGAAATGAAAACCGGGTCACTTCGATAACTTTTTTATTTATGAATAAAAAAATTAGAAATTTGGCTATGTTCTATGGTTCAAAAAAACAAATTTTATGTGCATTTTTTATTTTCGAAATCACTTCCGGTTTCACCGGAAACGCCATGAACTTTGTTTTTTTAAATGTAACATCCCATATTTTTATTTATGGCTTAAAATACTTTTAAAAAAGAAGTATTTTTGAGATATTAGTCTTTATTTCAATCAATCAAGCCACCTAACCGTTCGACCATCCAGACTTCATGAAATGAAGACACAAAAACATTGTTTTAAAGCAACTCCACATATATTATATTTGTTTTAATACAAATAAAAAAAAATTAAATATAAATTAGTGAAGTTAAAAATAGTTCAAGTAAATATAAAAATTAAGTAGTTAAAATTATTTATAACAAAATAAATAAATTTTATAACTCAACTTTTTTCTAATAATGTCGGTGTTGAATGTTGGATTTCTTTGGTAAGCGCAATTTTGCAGTATATTTTGCTTTTATTATTTTATGCATAATATCCTTGGCCAGGATTTTTATATATTATTTTCATAAATATATTGAATATTCATAAATATAAATTAGTCAAGTTAAAAAAAGTTATAACAAAATAAACAATAAATTTTAACTCTTCTCGCATAATTAAAAAAAAATAAGAAAAAATTCTAAACTTTAAAAATATTCAAAATAAAGAAATTAAATATAAAAATTAAGTAGTTAAAATGATTTATAACAAAATAAATAAATTCTAACCCAACTTCCATACATTTTTCTAATAAGTTATTTTATTTTATATTTTATGTATGAATTATTTACATAAAGAATATATGTAAATAATTTATGAATATTTTACATTAAATGTCTAATGTAAATAACACAGGCGATATTTTACATTAATAATACATTATTATTTATATATAAAATATACATATTTATGTATTGTATATGTAAATATTTCTATATAAATAACACATTATAAATTTTACTTATTATTTTCATAGAGAAAATAATATAATATTATATATGTAAAATATACATATATTTTACGTTAAATTAGCTACATAGGAGAATTTACGAGCTATCTATGTATATTTTATTTATAAGTTACAAATTGGTTTGCTGGGAGTTGAACTTCCCTATAACGAACTTCCATATAACGAATTTCTCTATATTACGAATTTTATTTGAGAATCTTCACCTTGAAGGCTTTTCTAATGTATTTTTTAGTCCTTATAACGAATTAAAGTTTCCGTATAACGAATTTTTTTTACGTAAATATTAGAATCTTTCATAAATTTTAGTCAATGCATGGCCAATTTTAAAAATTTCGGAGAATTTTATATTAGATTAGTGTAAAGAATAATAGAAAATCAGGTAGGTTATTAGAATATTTAGAAATGAAGGTAAATTCCGAGATTTGTCGAGTCTTTTTATAAGGTTTACTTATAAATTATACCTCCGACTTTAAGCAAATTTAGTTTTTGTAAAACTTGCGCATTAAAAACAACGCCTTTTCATATTGTTAGGTAAAATAAAGAGCTATAAAGTAAATAACAAATTTTTTATATCAAAATTACGAATTTCTATATAGCGAATTTTCTATACAATAACGAATTTTTTTAAGGTTCCCATGATGAAACGTTATATAGAAGTTCGACTGTATTCTTAAGCCCATAATTATGAAGATCCACAATGTTATTCTTCTACCATAAATATGTTGTTATTTATCTTCTTAGTTGTTACCATGAAACATACACAACCATTTACAGCTGGCTAAATAATCTCCAATTTTAACATTGTCATTAACCATTAATATCCCAGTAAACCAATTTGTAACTTATATATAAAATATACATAGATAGCTCGTAAATTCTTCTATGTAGCTAATTTAACGTAAAATATATGTATATTTTACATATAAATAATAATGTATTATTAATGTAAAATATCGCCTGTATTACTATGGTTTTAGTGCTGAAACTGTACAATTTTTTAAAACATATCTATTAAATAGAACTCAAAAGGTGCGATGTGGAAATATTATTTCGAAAGAAATTAGCATACCTAAAGGTATACCCCAGGGTTCTATACTAGGACCTCTATTATTTACAATATTTACTATGGATATAAATGAGAGAGTACATGGTGACTGTCACTTACATCAATATGCAGATGATACGCAAGTATATGTGAGCTTTAATAGAGAGAATCATGATTCTAAACAAAATAGCCTCAAAGAAACACTTGATAATATTGCTAAATATTCTAATGAAAACGGACTTAAGATAAATGCTTCAAAGTCTTGCGTCTTATATTTTGGTAAAGATCAAAACATATTAGGAGACAATGAAGAACTAAAGATTAATAATGATGCTATACCAATAAAAACAGAAGCTAAGAACTTGGGCTTATATATGGACAGCAAATTACGATTTCGTACGCATATCGGGAAAATAGTTCAAAGAAGTTATATAGCACTTAGAAATCTCTACAGAAGCAAGGGATTTCTAAGCGTTCCTATTAAAAAGATGCTATGTGAATCGCTTGTCCTGAGTTATTGCAACTATGGTGATTATGTATATGGCCCGTGTTTAGATTCCATTTGTGTAAATCGATTAGAAAGAATTCAAAATTCTTGCATACGTTTTATTTTCAATTTAAGAGCAAGAGATCATGTACGATATAAGTTACAAGAATTGCAATGGTTAAGCATGAGTCAACGAAGAAATCTGCACATGACAAATTTTGTCCATAAATTGCTAAAAACCGGGTGTCCGTCATATCTCACAAAAAAACTAAAATTTAGGCACGATGTTCATACAGTACATACTAGGCACCGCTACCACCTTACAATACCTAAGCACAAAACTTCTATGTTTACCAGATCATTTGCTTACACAGCAGTGAAACACTATAATTCTGTTCCTACTTCTTTTCATTCACTATCAATTCAGACATTTAATACTCATTATAAAAAACAACTTTTGGAAAATCAGAGAATACAGTAAACCATACATTCTTTTTCATGTGTTTTTTTTTATTCATTTATATAAATTCGTTAAATTTTATTTTTGTAATTCTATATTAGTTTAACTGAATATATTAAAATAAGTACCACTTTGTAATACTTACACTATTATAATTTGTATACATATTCGGTTAAGTGAGCAGCTTTAGCTGGACTTCGCCGAAGTTAAAATAAAGACCTTTTATTATTATTATTATTATTATTATTATCTTTCCTTTCCCTTTTCACAGGTGTTTCCTGGTGATTCCACATCTAACGGTGCAAGCACAAGTTAGTCAGGTAAGTTAGCAGTTTACTTGATGGTAAGTATATATTACATTGTTGTATCTACAGACAAAAAGTTACGGACTATGTGACACGTTTCTATGATTACAGCTTTTTGTATTTTTATTATTAAATGTTCGTCGATATTAAGTTTCTTGAGTGATAGTTTTAATGACTTTGGTACTATCCCTGTAGCGGATATTATTATTGGTATTATTTGCACTTGCTCTTGATTCCAAATGGTTTTGATTTCATTACTTAAAGGTAGGTATTTTTCAATTTTATCATTATACGCTTTTTCTAGGTTATTGGAGTTCGTGACAGAGATGTCAATTAATGCTGTGCGCCTATTTATTTTATCAGTGAATGTTATATCTGGCCTGTTTGCTGGTATATTTCTGTCCGTTATGATCGATCTATCCCATAACAAGGAATATTCAATATTTTCAAATACTGAGTCTGGTAAGTATTTAAAGTATGGTTCAGAAACATTTCCAAAACATTTTCCAGCTAGTTGCATATGTACTATTTTAGCAACTTGGTTGTGTCTTCTTAGATACTCAGTATTTGCCAGCTGTGTACAAGAGCTTATGATATGATCAATGTTTTCGTTAATCCTCTTACATTTTCTGCAAATGTCTTCAATATCTGGAGCTTTTATGATGTGTTTTAGGTAATTTCTGGTGGCGATTACCTGGTCTTGAATAGCGCACATGAAGGCCTCCGTTTCAGAAAATAGGTCAGAATTAGCCAACCAGTAGTTCGATGCTATTTTATCGACGTTTTCTTGGTTGATCAAATTATGATGTCTTCCATGGAGTTCCTTCTTGGACCAAGAGAGTTCCAGACTTTCGTTTGAAAGGTTGGATTCTTGAGATTCTCGGTTCTGGCTAAGGTTGAGCGGTGTGTATTCATCTGCTTCGATTATTGCTAAGTGCATATTGGAGTCTATTTTATTAAAAAAGTATTGCCTCATCGATATTATTTGAGTTTCTTGTTGTTGATGAAGATTTGTGAGGTCTCTTCCGCCAATATTTCTTGGAAGTAAGATTCTCTCTATTGACGAATTAGGGTGATGTTTCCGAAACTCTGTTAGGGTTGTTCGTATTTTCCTATGTAGTTTTTCTATTTCTGTTTTAGGCCAGTGTATTATCCCAAATGAGTAAGTTACAATTGGTATTGCGTAGATGTTTATCGCCTGGATAAGGTTTTTCCCATTTAATCCGGATTTACACAGGTTTCGTAGCCTTTCCAGAAACTTTTGGATAATTTCGTTTCACGTTTCTGTATTCTCTATATTTCTTAGTTGTTTATACCCTAAATACCTATAATAATCTTGTTCCTTTAATGTTTCTATTCCCTCTATGTTTGTCTCTTCTCCATTGTTAATTTTACCTCTCATTATCTGTAATGTTTTACATTTACTAAGCCCGAAAGACATTTTTATGTCGTCACTAAAATTTTTTGTTGTTTTTATCATTTGTTCTAGATGATTTTTAGATGATGCATATATTTTAATATCATCTACGTATAATAAATGAGAAAGCGAGAATGTTTGATGTTCATTCTTTATTTTAAATCCGTAGCCCGAATTGTTGAGTAGTGTGCTGAGGGGGTTTATCGCTAGTACAAACCAAAACGGACTTAAAGTATCACCCTGTAATATACCTCTTTTAACCGGTATTTTGTTAATTTTAACTGTACCATTTTGATGTTTTAACTCTACATTTAATTCCCACTTTTTAGAGGTTGTTAATAAAAATTCAATTATTTTAGGGTTTACTTTATAAATGCTTAAGATCTTGATAAGCCATGAGTGAGGAATAGAGTCAAAAGCTTTCTGGTAATCTATATAGGCGGTAAATAGATTTCGGTTCTTGTTTTTGGCTTGCTTCATTACCACGTAGTCAATTATTAGTTGTTCCTTACACCCTTTCGATCTTTGGATACATCCCTTCTGATTTTCGCTAATAATATTATGATTCTCACTATGTTCTTGAAGACGTTTGAATACGCAGGATGTAAGAAGTTTGTAGATAGTACAAAGACATGTTATAGGTCTATATGCTGTTGGGTCGTCACTTTTTGACAGATCTTTTGCAATCAGGTAAGTATTGCCTTGGCATAATTGCTTTGGTAGTAGGTTAGGGTTTTCGAGAATATTGTTAAAGCAGCTAGCTAGAGCTCTATGTGTTGAAGTAAACTTTTTTAACCAGAAGTTATGCAATCCGTCTGGTCCCGGGGCTTTCCAATTCAGGGTCTTCATTATATGTTCATTTATTTCGTTTTCTGTGATTTTTATCATCGGAGGTGTCGTAATGTTACTTGAGTTTATTTCTATATCTTGGATCCATTTTGCCTCGTTAATGTTCTTCGGTGTTATTCCATAAGTTTCTCCAGTAGTTCTCAATTTCAGTTTGTTTCGGGATATTATTAGGCAGATCTTGTTCGATGCTTATTCTTTTATAAAACAGTTTTTGATTTTTGGTAAAAAGTATGTTGTCTTCTTTTCTTTTTTTTGATTTTCTATACCTTCTCAGTCTTTCTCTTAAAACACCAAGCCGTTGTAGAATGGTGTTTTTAAACTCAGCTATAGTTTGATTCTCTTTGTCCCTTTTTGTGTGTATCAGATATTTTTGTTTTAGTGCTGTAATAAGCTTTTCTTTCTTCTTAGATAATTTTCCACTTATGTATGATGTTATTATTCCCAAATCTTTTCGGATACTTTCTATTTTGTTCACTAATCGTCTCTCCCATGGTGGTTGACGTTGAAAACATATTTTATTATTTTCTTCGGAAGACCTTATTTTTATTCCTAGCGATTCACAGACGCAGTAAGCGGCACAATAGATTATGTTTTGAATATCTGTTATATTTTCTGCTGTGTCTACATACCTTTTTATTATATTGTTAACGAGTTGTATTTTAATAACAACCTTCCTAGAAGAGTGTACTCGCTGAAGTTTTGGTCTTAGTGGCGGGTTTATATCTTTATACTTTATGTAAATCTCTTCGAACTTATATTCAAGGTCATGTTGGTGTGTTGTCACTTACTTCTATTTCCGCATTTAACGAAGTTTGGTTTCGAGCAACAGGTTCTATAATTTCTGGGTGTTCTATTGGTTGGTCATCAAAACTATTATCTCTGTCTTCGTCTCTATTAAGTTTTAGGTTTTCAATTATAAATTCCGAGACAAGATTATTTCTCTTGATAACGCGAATTTGATCTGATAGTCTTTGCGCTGTTACAATAATGTGTGGGTATTTTTTTACGAATTCAGTATGAAGTTTTCCTCGGTATAATGTCATGTCCTTCTCATTGTCTGTAACTTTAAAATAGAGGCGCATTAAATCAATATTTTCATTAAGTGTCCACTTTTTGCGCCTTTGTTTGTTATTGTCATCTCTAGCGGGCAAAATGCCTTGAGCACTAGCAACGCTTGTTGATGATGATTGGGCATTGATATGTTGGGTGCCCAAAATATTACATGCAGTAGTTTCTTCGGGTAATTCCCGGAGCGGTTGCTGCGATGTGCCGCTCCATTGACCGTCCGCAGATACGCCGGTTCCAGGGTCAACTCCAGTTCCGGGGCCCTCCTCGGGCAATCGCATTTTCCTTTTCCTTAAATTGTATTGGCTCATTTTTTTAAAATGGTTGCATTTTTTACCTACTGCCAGGCCGCCCACCTTTTCTGTCCTCCTAAAATAGGAAGTTGGTGCGATTTGGACATTAAAGTGCTTGTGCACAATTGCTCGGGGAAGTGGTTTCGCTACTCACCAAAGGCTGCGGAAAATATAGGCCTCCCTGCTTATTATTATTATCTTTCCTTTCCCTTTTCACAGGTGTTTCCTGGTGATTCCACATCTAACGGTGCAAGCACAAGTTAGTCAGGTAAGTTAGCAGTTTACTTGATGGTAAGTATATATTACATTGTTGTATCTACAGACAAAAAGTTACGGACTATGTGACACGTTTCTATGATTACAGCTTTTTGTATTTTTATTATTAAATGTTCGTCGATATTAAGTTTCTTGAGTGATAGTTTTAATGACTTTGGTACTATCCCTGTAGCGGATATTATTATTGGTATTATTTGCACTTGCTCTTGATTCCAAATGGTTTTGATTTCATTACTTAAAGGTAGGTATTTTTCAATTTTATCATTATACGCTTTTTCTAGGTTATTGGAGTTCGTGACAGAGATGTCAATTAATGCTGTGCGCCTATTTATTTTATCAGTGAATGTTATATCTGGCCTGTTTGCTGGTATATTTCTGTCCGTTATGATCGATCTATCCCATAACAAGGAGTATTCAATATTTTCAAATACTGAGTCTGGTAAGTATTTAAAGTATGGTTCAGAAACATTTCCAAAACATTTTCCAGCTAGTTGCATATGTACTATTTTAGCAACTTGGTTGTGTCTTCTTAGATACTCAGTATTTGCCAGCTGTGTACAAGAGCTTATGATATGATCAATGTTTTCGTTAATCCTCTTACATTTTCTGCAAATGTCTTCAATATCTGGAGCTTTTATGATGTGTTTTAGGTAATTTCTGGTGGGGATTACCTGGTCTTGAATAGCGCACATGAAGGCCTCCGTTTCAGAAAATAGGTCAGAATTAGCCAACCAGTAGTTCGATGCTATTTTATCGACGTTTTCTTGGTTGATCAAATTATGATGTCTTCCATGGAGTTCCTTCTTGGACCAAGAGAGTTCCAGACTTTCGTTTGAAAGGTTGGTTTCTTGAGATTCTCGGTCCTGGCTAAGGTTGAGCGGTGTGTATTCATCTGCTTCGATTATTGCTAAGTGCATATTGGAGTCTATTTTATTAAAAAAGTATTGCCTCATCGATATTATTTGAGTTTCTTGTTGTTGATGAAGATTTGTGAGGCCTCTTCCGCCAATATTTCTTGGAAGTAAGATTCTCTCTATTGACGAATTAGGGTGATGTTTCCGAAACTCTGTTAGGGTTGTTCGTATTTTCCTATGTAGTTTTTCTATTTCTGTTTTAGGCCAGTGTATTATCCCAAATGAGTAAGTTACAATTGGTATTGCGTAGATGTTTATCGCCTGGATAAGGTTTTTCCCATTTAATCCGGATTTACACAGGTTTCGTAGCCTTTCCAGAAACTTTTGGATAATTTCGTTTCTCGTTTCTGTATTCTCTATATTTCTTAGTTGTTTATACCCTAAATACCTATAATAATCTTGTTCCTTTAATGTTTCTATTCCCTCTATGTTTGTCTCTTCTCCATTGTTAATTTTACCTCTCATTATCTGTAATGTTTTACATTTACTAAGCCCGAAAGACATTTTTATGTCGTCACTAAAATTTTTTGTTGTTTTTATCATTTGTTCTAGATCATTTTTAGATGATGCATATATTTTAATATCATCTACGTATAATAAATGAGAAAGCGAGAATGTTTGATGTTCATTCTTTATTTTAAATCCGTAGCCCGAATTGTTGAGTAGTGTGCTGATACTTACCCCACCATCCCTATTGAAATTTTAGGGGTTGTGTCCATAGGGCACAGGGGTGAATGGATTTTTGAATCACTTCTATTGCAAAATATGTCCCCCTCGAAACCAAAGTTGACCTGTCGGAGCGTTTTTTCAAAATTTTTTATTAACTATTTTAATAATATAATAATAATAATAATAATTATTATTATTTCTCTTTTTTTTTCTCAGATCTCGTGTCTGGCATTTAAAATATAAACGGATTATTATCAAGTTTATATTTATATCTAATCAATACTTAAAAAATTTCTTGTGATATGACAGGTCTCTATAAGGACAGCTTTTTGAAATTTAGCTATTAAAAATTCCGAGAGTTCCAACGCCTTCATTGACTCCTTTAAACTATGCGGGATAACACCCGTATTGGATAGTATTACAGGTATTATTTTAACTTTTTCCTGCTTCCAAGTTCTACGTATTTCAGCACACAAAGGTATGTATTTATTAATTTTTTCAGCATATGCTTTCTCAAGATTATGAGAGCTCACTACGGCTACATCTATTAGGTAAGTGGTTTTTGTGTTTTTGTTCGTAATTATAATATCAGGTCTGTTTGCAGTTATATTGTTGTCAGTTATCACCGATCTATCCCAGAGTACTTCACAGTTTTCATTTTCAAGGGCGCTTTTTGGTAAGTATTTGTAATACGGCTCACAATTTTCATCTAACTTATACTTTTTAGCAATTTCTTTATGCAATATTTTCGCTACCTGATTATGTCTCCTTAGGTAGTCTGTGTTAGCGAGGTAGGTGCATGAGCTGATTATATGGTCAATTGTCTCGTTTGGTTTTCCACACTTTCTGCATACATCTACTATGTCAGTATTCTTAAGGATGTATTTCTTATAATTTCTTGTAGGAATTACTTGATCTTGAATGGCACACATGAACCCTTCTGATTCTGCAAACAGGTCCACTCTCTTTAACCAATAGTTCGACGCTTCAAGATCGACAAGATCTTGGTTAATGAAATGGTGATGTCTGCCATGAAGTTCTTTTTGTGACCATTGTATTTCCAACTGCTCTGGGCTTTTTTCATGTTGACATTTAGCATGGTATCCATTAATTTAAGTGGAGTACAAATATCCGGCGCTATTACACTTTGGATCAATTCGGACTGTGCGTTAGTATAAAAATAAGTTCTTAGTTTTTTTATTTGCGTATCATGCTGTTGGCCTAGGTTCGTAATTCCGCGCCCCCCTGATTTTCGGGGTAGCATCAGACGCTCAACTGAGGATTTTGGGTGGTGATATCCGTATTTTGTTAATAACGTTCTTAGCTGTCTCTGTGCCGAGTCTATTTCAGTTTTTGGCCAATTTATTATTCCAAAGGAATACGTTAAAACTGGTATGGCATAAGAGTTTATGGCATTTATTAGGTTTTTGCCATTTAATCCAGTTCTACAAATCCTTTCTACTCTCTCATAACTTTTCGCCATTAATTGGTTCCTTATTTGCCCATGATTTATATCTCTCAGTTGTTGTATTCCCAGATATGTGTAGTAGTCTCCGTCAGTTAATGGGCATATTCCTTCTAATACATTATCAGTTTCGCTGTTAAGTTTGCCTCTGACAATAGACGTACTTTTACACTTCTCTAAATTAAAGGCCATATTTATATCATCGCTAAACTCTTTTATTAATTCTGTAATTATTATTATTATTATTATTATTATTATTTTTTTTTTTTTTTTTTTTTTTTTTTTTTATATGTTGAAAGTGGAAAGTATCTCGCGCGTAAATAAACTTACTACTTTGCACTTTCTTTAAGATTCGCTGCGACCTTTAAGGCTAGGCAACGGATCAGTGGACGTACTTTCTATGTGGGATAAGTAACTTTTGGTTTTAGACCATATTCGAAGCAGAGGTGGTGATAAAGAATTTCCAGCGTAGTGTCATGCCTACTTATGTAAAAGGTTTTTGCATATCTAGGGCAAGCTGACAGGAGATGCATAGTTGTTTCTACAGATGTTTTGCAGGATCTGCACATAATTCCTAGTCTGTTATCATTAAACACTTTACTTCTATAGCCGAGGCTGTTATAGACGCCGTCTTGGCAGGCGGTAATAAATCCCTCAGTTTCAGATTTTAGTCCCGCTGATCTTAAGAATGCGTAGGTTAGTTTGCAAGATAACTGTAGATCTTCCACATTTTTATAAAATTGGCCATGAATAGCTTTTTCTTTGTGCTTCTTTAGTTTAAGGTCTTCTAGTCCTTCTCTCACCTTTACTTTGACTTCATTTGGGCTGTTGTTTATCAAAGTTTGTCTGGTCCTGTTGGCGTCGTTTATTCCCAGTTTCATATTTAATTTATTTGCCGCTCTTTCTGCCGCATGATATAGGAATGAGTTGTTGCCTTCGCGTTCGTGGGTAGCTACAATTTTTAAAAGTGGATCGTCTGATTTTTGTATCTTTATTGCTGCGCTGATAACTAGCCTGTCATGAAGATCCTCAAGAGATATCAAGCCTCTTCCACCTATTCTTCGTTTCATGTATAATCTCTCTACTGATGCGTTGGGGTGTAAACTTCTATTTTCCCTCATGATTCTTCGAGTAGTCCTGTCTAGTTGCTGTAGTTCACTGGGGTTCCATTTAATAGCTCCAAACACATAAGAAACGGTAGGTACAGCTAGCATGTTGGTTGCCTTAACTTTGTTGGATCCTGTAAGCTCTGATCTCCAGATCTGGGTGATTACCCTTTCGTATCTTTTTGCTAGGCAGTCTTTAATTTCTTGGATGTTGTGGATTTCTCTTTCCTTAATTCCCAGGTAAGTATAATATTGATTGTTTGGAAGGTGCTTCATTTCTGTTCCATCAAGTAGGTTCATGTCGTCCGAAAGTCCATCGGTGTTGCTTGTCTTCCCGCGTTTAAGGTTAATAATTGCACACTTTTCTATTCCAAATTGCATTCCGATGTTAGCGGAATATTCCCTAACTATATTTAACGCCTTTTGTAACTTAAGCTCATTTTGTGCATATATCTTCAAGTCGTCTATATAGAATAAGTGTGTGGCTTTATTTGTGCGGTTTGAAGGTGGTCCCGCCATATAACCAGGTTCGTCCCTTAATGCGATGGATAGGGGCACGAGAGTAAAGCAAAATATCAGCGGACTCAATGTATCTCCTTGAAAAATTCCTCTTTGGTATTTTATTCTATCCGTTTTGATCTGTCTTCTCTCGACGTGTAAATAGACTCTGGTGTGCCATTGTCGCATTAGGTTATGCAGGACGGTTCTGATTTCCTTGCTTACTTGGAGTTCTTCCAGTATCTTTAGTATTAGTTGATGTGGCGTGCTATCGAAGGCCTTCTTATAGTCGACCCATGCCATGGAGAGATTGCGTTTGTATCTCCGCGCGTCTTGGCATATGCTACCATCAATCAGAAGATTATCAACAATTCCTGACACTCCTTTCTTCGAACCCCGCTGCTCGTAGATGTCATTCCATATGGGGGCTATAGTGTTTTGAATTTTTGTGTGCAGAATGGAGGTAAGTATTTTATATATTGCGTTAAGGCATGTTATGGGTCTAAAATTTCCCGGATCTTCGGGATTTCCTTTTTTGTATATTAGCACGGTTCGTCCTTCAGTCAGCCATTCTGGTATGTTGCTGTTGCCTTTTAGAAAGTCGCTAAAGATTCTTGCCAGTTCTTTATGCAGGACTGTGGCCTTCTTCCACCATATTATATTTATTGCGTCAGGGCCTGGGGCGGCAAAATTAGATTTTCCTTTTAACGCTCGCTTTATCAAATCTGATGTTATTGTTATATCCTCTTCGGGCATCCGGTCTTCTTTCATGCAGAATGATTTGAATTTGTTGAAGGTGGTATTATCAAGATTTATTTCGGTCTCTGTTTCATACATCGTCTTCCAGTATTTTTCCACCGTTTGAAGATTCGGGAATTTCTGAGCATCCCCACTAGGAGTTTGCAGAAATCTTGACGGGGTTGTGTTGAATGTATTATTTTGTTCGATGTATAATACTTTTTTCTTTAGTTTTTTCCTGATTGCTTGTAGTGACCTCAGTTTATCCTTGGCTTTTTCGCTTAATGTAGTATAGACGTTTAGGTTTGTGGTATGGACCTCTCGTTTTAATTCCTTGGCTATCTTTTTGACACCCTTTGTGAATGCTTTACCTTTGGTTATACTTACTATGACACTTTCAATCTTTGAGATCCTCTTCCTTTGCAACTTCATTTGATTTTCTAGTTTTTTCATTCTGTTCTTAGTTTTTTCTAGGTGTTCGTTTTTTCCTGACTTAGTCATTAATACAGAAGCTGCTGCGTAAAGCGCATTATTAAGCTGTTCAAGAGTGCTGTTTGCAGGTAAGTGTTTTTCTAACAATGTATTCATTACTGTAGTCGTTTTAGATGTTATGTTTTGTTTTATGTGAATTGTTCGCTTTCTATCTTGAAGATTTGTATTTTTGAGAGTTTCCAGGAAAAGTTCTTCAGTAGCCGGATCCAGTTCAGGTAAGCTATTTGTGATTTGTGTTTCGTCTTGTAGATTGTCAGATAATGTTGGTCTCTCCATTTCTAGGTTTTCCTGCTGTTTTCCTACAAGGCCTCTGGTTCGTATTGAGGCTGCTTGATCCCTGAGATTTTGTGGGGTAAAATTGCTGTGCTCTGGATGTTTTTCATTCCATAATTTATGCAACCTGCTCATATAACCTCTTCTCTTTGGGCTGGATTGTTCATAGCAGTTGTGTAGGTCATTGCATAAGTTGTCCGTCCACTCAAAGCGCATGATATTTGGTCGGGGTCTGTTGACCAAATTGGTTCTGTTACTGCTCCCAACTTGTCCAGGTACCCTATCCGAAACGGGTACATTGTGAGCAGTATTACTAGTATCGTTATTAGGAACCAGTTAAACAGTTTAAGGGTGGTTAACCCTTTCAACCAACGCTCAGCTACAGTTGCTGGGTCTGACTTTAGTCAGGCTGATGCGATTTTACCCAGTGGTGCTGGAGCACTTGGCTAGGGGAAGTGGTGTCGCTACTCACCAACGGTCATAGGTGGAATAAACCGCCCTGCTTATTATTATTATTATTATTATTATTTTTTTTTTTTTTTTTTTTTTTAAGGTAATGAACGCAGCTCGCGAATACGTTCATCCCATTCTACAAGGTGGCCACGTCTTTCCTGAGAAAAATAGGCGGCCACCGCGGGAAGATGATGTTAAGATCGGCTATATACTTCGAGATGTTTCGTGTGCTCTAATGACATGTAAGGATCCTAAAATTACGTGCTTTTGCATTTGTTGGGTGAGTATTTCAGTATAACTTTTACAAGCATTTATTTTTCCTAGGTTACGTATCAACGTTGCTTTTATCCCTCCTAGTACCCCAATGATTATTGGTATAAATGTGGTTTTATATTCGGGATAAGTTAGACGAAGCTCAAACATCAGGTCTCTATACTTATTTATTTTTTCATCCTCTTTTTCACTTATGTTGTTTTCAGCTGGACTGGAGAACTCAATTACGTAAAGATCTTTGTTTTCTATGTCCATGACTACGAGGTCTGGTTTATTTGCAGACAGCTGGTTTGTAGTTGAAAACCCAAAGTCCCAAAATAATTTAACTTTTTCGTTTGTAACGATTTTCTCAGGATGGAGAGCGTACGGTGGTATAAGTTTTTCGTCTATTCCATATACATGTCTTAGATGGCAGTACAAGACTTTGACGGCGTTGTTATGTCGTCTGAGGTATAAGGTTGGCGCATACGTTGGGCATGCTGATAGGAGATGCATCACGGTTTCCGAATGTAGATGACATGCACGGCATCTGTCGCTTATATTTTCCTTAAAGATATACTTTCGGTGCGCCAGGGTATTGATGACGCCATCTTGGCAAGCAAGTATGAAACCCTCAGTCTCAGACTTTAAGGAGGAGGATTTAAGAAACGAGAAGGTAAGTGACTCATTTAGATTAAGGTTTGCGATATTTTGGTAGTATACTCCATGTAAGGCTTTGTTCCTATGTGTATCCATGAGTATTCTTTCAGCTGCAGACTTACACTTTATTTTTATTTCCGATGGATTATTCAGGATTATGCTTTCTCCCCTGATATTTCTGGTTGAAAAGTGTCTTATTTTCAATGGGAGTTCCAGCTCTTCCGCAGCTCTAACAGCCGCTTTTATAAGAAACGCTCCTACATTATTTATTTCATGATCCCGCGCCAGAATAAGGAGGTTATCATTGGACTTATATATTCTCTCTGCAAAGGTGATGACTGCAGTTCTGTGCGCTTGCTCGATGCTTATCAATCCTCTGCCACCTTTTATCCTCTGAATATAGAGCCTTTGGACAGATGCCTTGGGGTGGTGACTTCGGTGCCATGTGAGTGTTTTCCTGGTAAGTCGGTCAAGGTCTTTAAGTTCGTCTACTTTCCATGGTATTGCACCGAACGTGTACGATATAATTGGGACTGCTAACATATTAGTTGCCAAGATTTTGTTTTTTCCCGTTAGCTGAGATGCCCATATTGATTTGAGCTTAGCTGTATATTTAGATGTCAGCTGCGTCTTCAGTGTGGTGGTCTCCTGAATTCCATGTTCTTCAATGCCCAGGTATGTGTATGTTTCTCCTGGCAGTAGATGACGCATCACCACATTATCTGTAAGTATAATGTCTTCCCCAAACTCTGCATTCCTTCCTCTAGCCAAGTGAAATATCGCGCACTTATCTGTTCCAAATTTCATTCCTGTATCCTTGGCGTACTGGTGAACCAGCTCTATTTGGTTTGTCAGATCTTTTTTATTGGATGCGTAGATTTTCAGATCATCGACGTAGAATAAGTGCGTGGTCTTATGAGTTCTCGCATTTGGTCTACCTGCCATATAACCTTTGGTTGATTTGAGCATTACCGAGATAGGGAGCAGTGAGATGCAAAATAGCAGAGGACTGAGGGAGTCTCCTTGGAACACCCCCTTTCGATACGCTACAGAGCTTGTACTTATTTTGCTCCCGTTATGTGTGATTGTGAATGTTGTTTTCCATAGTTTAAATAATCCGGATAGAGTCTCTCTAATCTGCGGGTGGACTTTTAAGTGCTCCAATAGTATCAATATAAGCTCGTGAGATGTTGTGTCGAAAGCCTTTTGGTAATCTATCCAGGCCATGGATAGATTCCTCTTATATTGCACTGCATCCTGGTATATGCACCTATCAATGAAGATGTTTTCTCCGAGCCCGGCCATAAGCCTCTTTCCACCTCTTTGCTCGTTAATATATTTCCACACTGGTTCAATTTGCTTAAGAATTCGTTCATATAATATGCTTGTGAAAAGCTTATAAAGGGCGTTGAGGCAAGTTATTGGGCGGTAATTACTAGCTTCTTCAGGATTTCCCTTTTTATAAATTAAGGTCGTTCTACCTTCAGCAAACCAACTCGGAATAACTTCACTGTTGAAGATCATATTTGAGAATACTCGAGCTAGATGCTTGTGAGTGGATTGAAAGTACTTCCACCAATAAGTATTTATAAGGTCTACTCCAGGAGCGGCAAAATTTCGCTTGTTTTTAAGCGTCTCTTTGATTTCTGTCTCTTCGATCGGAAGGTTTTCGTTTTCTTCCTCGGCACGGCGTGAGCATGTGTCTTTAAAGCGTTTAATGGCTTCATTCTCTACATTTATAGCTGTTGGTTGTTCGTATACTTTTTTCCAGAACTGCTCTATGTTTTCAACAGATGGTCTTGTTTTGACATTTGTTGTTTTTTCAAATAGTCTGGATGGTTTTTCTTTAAATGTCTTGTTTTGTTCATACGTGTCTTTCGAGATCTTCATTTTCTTTTTGATAGCTGTGAGTGATCGTATTTTATCCAGAGCCTCTTCTTTTATGACGACAAGTGTGTTTTTGTTTACCGTATGATGTTGCGATTTTAGGTGTTTAACAATCTGCTTGATTTTTGGTGTGTAAGTTTTATTTTGTGACATATAGTAGATTACTTCCGTTATTTGGGAAGCTAGGCGTCTTTTTACTTTGATCTTGTCTTCTACTTTTCTTAGCCTCTTTTGAATCTGCGAACATCCTTTGTTGTAGTTTTTGTCGTTTTCGGGCGTAAGCGCACAAGCAGCAGCGTAGACAGCTTTGTTTATATCCAGTAATGTGGACTCGTTAGTTAGATGTTCGTCTATAATTTCGTTAATGAGATGTATTTTTTTGTTTTCTATGTTAACCTTTTTACATATGTATGTTTTCCTTTCCTCTAGATTCATCTGTATATAGTCGCTAAATCTGGCTTTCAACGTAACTGCCACTTCTTCATTTACTTCTTCTTCTTCTATATCTCTCTCATGCCTTTCATTACTTTCACCGCTTTCATCACTTTCATCACTCTCTTCTATTTGTTGTTGTCTGTCATTTGTTTGTTGTTCTAACCTTCCAAATTCCCCTTTTCTCTTAAGAAAACTTATTTGATCACGTAGATGTTGTGCTGTAATCTTATTTAATTCAGGGCGAGTTTTATCCCATTCTTCTTTGAGCCTGTTCATATATCCTCTGATATCTGGGTTACTCTTCTGATAACACCTAATAAGGTTCCCACATAATTCATCATTCCACTCGATCTTTCCCTTGCTAGTATAGCCAATTGGATTTGAGCTACTCCCAATTCTTCCATGCGACGTATCCGATCCGTCGACTTGGTGGGTAGCTCGACGCTGTTCGTTGTCTTGAACCCGTAATAAGAAAGTAGGAAGGAGGTTAGCCCACCTACTTCCCGGCCAGCTGTCCCATTCTCGCAATCACGAGGTATGGGTTTGTACACCGCGTAGGCGCTGGTCCGATTTGCACTTAGCGCGTGCGCGCGTTTGCTCGGGGAAGTGGTGTCGCTACTCACCAACGGCCACTGATAGGATGAACCGCCCTGCTTATTATTATTATTATTATTTTTTTTTTTTTTTTTTTTTTTTGCTTTCAGGTGTAAAACCTGGGTGCAAGTCAATCTCGAGCATGATGCTGCCAAGAGGATCGACCTTAGGAGTCTTCATCAAGAAAAGACCTCACTATACTTGCTGTCTGAAGAACGACAGCTTTCTGCATTGGTAAGTAAATATCTGTCGACACTTTCAGTTTCCTTAGCTCATCTTTCAAGCTCTTTGGTATTAAACCCATAGCGGATATTATAATTGGAACAACTGCCACTTTCTTCATTTTCCACATGTCCTTGATTTCGATACTTAACTCTCTATATTTGTTCTTTTTTTCCTTATATTTGCTTTCAACATTGGAGTTGTTTGGAATAGATATATCAATTAAATAAGTTTCTTGGTTTTGTTTATCAATCAGGGTTATATCTGGTCTGTTGTTGACGACCGTAATGTCAGTTATTATTCCCCTGTCCCAGTATATTTTATATCTTTCAGTTTCTTCCACTGGTTTGGGTACATACTTGTAGTAAGGTGTTAATGCATATTCAATTATACCACAGTTATGGAGTATTTGTTGGTGTAGCATTTTCGCAACCTGATTATGTCTTTCTAGATATTTATTTATAGCTAAAAATGGGCAACCAGATATGATGTGTTCTATATTTTCGGTATAAGTATTGCATTTTCTACATTTATCGGTAGTAGTATTTTCTTTTAGTATGAATCGTTTGTAGTTACGCGTTGCAACCACTTGGTCTTGGATGCTTATTATAAAACCTTCTGTTTCAGGAAAAAATTTGCCTTGTTTGAGCCAGCCCGTTGAAGCCATGATGTCAATATTACCTGCATTTAGGTAGTTCCAAAATCTGCCGTGCAGTTCTTTGGATGCCCAGGACTCTGTTTTTTGTTGAATTATTTCAACGGGATTTTGAGGTAAGTATTCACTAGCTTTTAGATTTAATTGCGTGATTTTATTGTCTGCTTCAATTATTGTCGATATTACTGTGTCATCTCTTTTCTCATAGAAATATTTCCGCATTTCAGTAATTTGGTTTTGGCATAAGATTTCAGCATCTTGAATACCTCTACCCCCTAATGATCTAGGCAGGGTAATTCGTTCTGTGGATGCTCTTGGGTGGTGCATACGATGTTTGGTCATTGCGACTCTAACACTTCGGTTAATGCCTTCAAGGTCTGTCTTTGACCATGCTATAATCCCAAACGAGTAAGATAGCGCTGCCAAAGCATATGTGTTGATTGCTTTAATTATGTTGGTGGAATTTAGCTTTGTTTTTAATACTCGTTTTAATCTGGTTTCCACTTCTTGTTTAAGTTGTTCTTTAATTTTTGTGTTTTATTATTATTATTATTTTTTTTTTTTTTTTTTTTTTTTTTTTTTTGTGAAGAAACGCAGCTCGCGAAAACGTTTTTCACTTATAATGGGCAGCCACGTTCCTTTTGAAAAAGAAATGGGCGACTGCTCATGGAAGATGGAACTATCAGTTACCGATCTTGGTGGGCTCTTATGATGTGGAGTGAGCCAAGTATGACTTGCTTTTGAATTTGGTGGATTAGTGTGCTTGATCTACGTTTAAATACTTTTATTTTTTCCAGGTACTTCTTCATGGACGTTTTCATACTTCCAAGGACTCCAACTATTATTGGAATGAATATGAAGTTAAATTCGGGGTAAGTAGTTTTTAGTTCGTACATTAGATCTTTGTATTTACTAATTTTTTCAGCTTCTTTTTCAGATACGTTATTTTCAGATGGACTCGAAAACTCGATTACGTATGCCTGTTTCTCCTGTAAGTCCATGACGACTAAATCTGGCTTGTTTGCACGCAGTTGTCTGGTGGTAGAGAATCCAAAATCCCAGAAGATTTTGACCTTCTCATTTGTGACCACCTTCTCCGGAACTATGACATATGGAATCTGTGGATGTTCATCTACTCCATATGCGTGCCTTATGTGACAGTAGAGTACCTTTAACGCATTGTTGTGCCTTTGCAGATACAAGTTTGGAGCATATGATGGGCAAGAGGCTAGCAAATGCATCAGAGTTTCAGAGCTCGAATGGCAGGCCCTACATCTATCGTCAGTTATTTGTTTCAAAATCTTCTTTCTGTAGGCTAATGTGTTTATCACACCATCCTGACACGCAATGATGAACCCTTCTGTTTCAGATTTAAGGCTCGATCCATGCAGGAAAGAAAAGGTGAGTACTTTACTCATGTCATTTTTTTCTAGGTTGTTAAAGAATACACCATGTAGGGATTTTCCTTTGTGGTCTGTAATTAGTTTGTTTGTTGTCGCAGATTTAATTTTATTTTTCAGTTCGCTTGTTTCAGTTGATAAGAAGGTTTCCCCCCTGACTTGTCCTGCTTTAAAGTCTCTAATTTTCAAAGGTAGGTTTAGATCCTCGGCTGCTCGAACCGCTGATTTCAATAAGAACGCCCCGACGTCTGCGCGTTCGTGTTCTAAAACCATTTTTATTAGACTGTCTTTGGACTTAGCGATCTTTATTGCCAGACTAATTACAGCGGTTTGGTATGCCTGTTCAATATTTACAAGACCTCTTCCACCTTCTTTTCTCTGAATGTACACTCTTTGCACAGAGGCTCTTGGGTGATGGCTTCTATTATTTGTTAAAACCTTTCTTGTTTGACGGTCTAGGTTTTTAATTTCATCAACATTCCAACGGACCGCTCCAAAAGTATGGGTAAGTATTGGTATAGCTAGCATGTTAGTAGCTGAGATTTTGTTCCTTCCCGTTAGATGTGAAGACCATATCTGTTTTAGCTTAAGATTGTAGTTAGCTTTTATTCTTTCCTTTAGGGCGTCCGTGTCCTGGATCGCTTGTTCTTCCAAGCCAAGGTAGGTGTAGTTTTCTTCGGGTAACAGGTGGTGGATTACGACATTATCGACCAACTCAATATCTCCTCCGAAATTATTGTTTCGACCTCTTGCTAGATGGAATGTAGCGCATTTATCCGTGCCAAACTCCATACTTGTGTCTGCGGAGTACCGGTGAATTCGTTGAAGTTGGTGTTTCAGTTCACTCTGATTCGCGGAAAAGAGCTTCAAATCATCCATATATAGCAGGTGAGTTATCTTGTGTTTTCTGTAATTTGGTCTTCCTACCATGTAGCCTTTGGTGTTTCGTAACATTCCCGATATAGGGAGAAGCGATACACAAAACAGGAGTGGGCTGAGAGAGTCTCCTTGATATACCCCTCTCCGATATGAGATTTGTCCAGTTACGATGGGCCGACCAGAGCCTTTTAAAATAAATTTGGTTTTCCACATGTGAAACAGTTTTTCTAGGGTACTTAAGATGTGTGGGTGTACTTTAAGCTGTTTTAAAAGCTTCAATATAACTTCATGGGATGTTGTGTCGAATGCTTTTTTATAGTCTACCCAGGCCATTGATAGACTTCTTTTATATTGGACAGCGTCCTGATATACACACCTGTCGATAAGAATATTTTCCCTAACTCCTGACATGCCTCTTTTCCCCCCTCTCTATTCGTTAAGCGCTTCCCAAACTGGGTTAATTCTTTTCAGAATGCGTTCGTATATAACAGTGGTAAAGATTTTATACACCGTATTGAGACATGTTATTGGTCGGTAGTTTTTTGCCTCCTCACTATTTCCTTTCTTATAGATTAGCGTTGTTCTGCCTTCAACGAACCATTCCGGAATATCTATTGTTGAATTAAGCATACCGGTAAAAATGCGGGATAGATGCGCATGCGTTGATGACAGATGTTTCCACCAAAATGTGTTGATACCATCCATACCCGGAGTGGCGTAATTTGGCTTGTCCTTTATGGCACGTAAGATTTCGTCATTTGTTACGGGTGGATTGTTATCGTCACCAATAATTTTCTTGTCACACATCTGTTGGAATATTGCAAAAGCTTCGTTCTGCAAGTTAACTGCGGTGGGTCTCTCATAGATGGCTTTCCAGTATTCCTCTATTTTGTGTGCTGACGGGGGACTGGGTGGTATTTCCTTTTTCTCGAAAAGTCTAGAAGGTTTTTCTGTAAAAATTGCATTTTGTGCGACTGTTAGTTGTCTGTCTTTCATTCTTTTCCGTATGGCCTTCAATGATCGCAATTTATCGAGTGCAGTCTCTTTTATTGAAATAAGGTTGCTTTTGTTTGTTGTGTGGTGTTGTGTTCTTAGCATTTGTGCAATTCTTTTTATCCTCTTGGTGTATTTTTTGTTTTCTTCTATGTATTTTAGAAGTTCTGTTATTCTTGATGTTAGTTGTCTTTTGTGTTTGATTTTTCTTTCTATTTGTTCTATTCTTTTTTCCATTTTGTAGTTTGTGTTGTTGTGTACTATTTCCGGCATCATCGTTCAGGCTGCGGCAAACACTACATTATTAACTGTCAGTAGCGTACTGTTTTCAGACAGATGTTCTGTAATTATCTGATTGAGTATGTCGAGTTTTTCAGAATCCACTTTAACTTTTTTATGTATTGGTTTTTTTCTGTTTGTGATATCTACGTTGTTGCTACTGATAAGCTGTTCGAATTTAAGCTGAAGTAATTGTACCTTTTCAGTCTTACTGTTCTGTGTGTTGTCAAGGTGTTCTTGCACAGTTATTTCTTCGACTTCCTCTTCGGGCTGCTCAGTTGGCAGGAGGCCCCTTCTTTTTAAAAAACTTATTTGGTCCCTGAGGTTCTGTGCTGTGAATTTGCTAAGTTCTGGGTGTTGTTTGTCCCATTCATCTTTCAATATTTTCATGTAACCCCGAACTTCCGGGTTACTTTCTTTGTAGCACTTCGATAGGTCTTTACGAAGTTCCTTTGTCCACTCAAATTTACTATGATCTTGTAAACTGTTAGTTAAATTTGTGATACTCCCAACTCTTCCGCGCCGCGTATCCGAACCGCTGGCTTGGTGGGTAGCGTTACATTGTTCTTGATCCTGAACATGTTATAGGAGTGAGAAGGGAGTTAGCCATCCCACACCCGGCCAACTTTAAAATACCTGGCAGACTACCTGATATTCTTGTGCACCCCTACGGTGTTGGTCCGATTTTCACACGAGTGCTTGCGCACAGTCGCTCGGGGAAGTGGTGTCGCTACTCACCAACGGTCACAGGTGGAATGGACCGCCCTGCTTATTATTATTATTTTTTTTTTTTTTTTTTTTTTTTTTTTTTTTTCACAGTTTTATAACTGGTGCTAGGATTTAGGCGGAAAATTTTAAACCTAAATCTTTAAGCTGTTAAGAATGTTCTTACGATATGACAAGTGTCCATTATGACTGACTTTTGAATTTTTATTAGACTGTGTTCTTTAATGTCCAAAGTTTTCAGGTTGCTTTTCAGGTTTTTGGGTGTTACTCCTGTCGCTGAGATTATAATGGGTAGTGTCTTCACTGTTTCTTGATTCCACAAACGTTTTATTTCTTCACACAAAGGTATGTATTTAGATATTTTTTCTTCATATGCTTTACTTAAATTGTTGGAGTTAACTACCGATACATCAATGAGGTAAGTAAGTTTTTTGTCTTTTAATGTTAATATAATATCTGGTCTATTTGCTGTAACAGGTTTATCTGATATAACCGATCTATCCCAGTGTATTGTGCATTTTTCATTTTCCAAGACATTTTCAGGTAAGTATCTATAGTATGGATCCACATTTTCGTGAAATCCAAATTTATTTTTTAATTCTATATGAATAATTTTAGCTACTTGATTATGACGTCGTAGGTATTCGGAGTTTGCAAGGTGAGTACATGAACTTATTATGTGATCTATGTTTTCATTTGGTCTTTTACACTTTCTGCATATATCTTCCACTTGGTTGTCTTTCATTATGTATTTCTGATAATTGCGTGTATTTATTACTTGATCTTGGATCGCTACCATAAAACTCTCCGTTTCAGCGTACAAATCACCTTTACTTAACCAATAGTTCGACGAAATTTTGTCGACATATTCTTGGTGAAGGTAGTGGTAATGTCTGCCGTGGAGTTCCTTCTTTCCCCATTCTTCCTCTCTATTCACAGTTTCTTCCTCGTTATTGAAGATTCCATTTTTAAGCTGAAGTGGGGTATATTCATCTGCTGATGCTATTGTCTGGAGCAATTCTGATACACTATTCTGAAAGTATATTATTAAACCATTGATCTGTTTATTAAGTTGTATGGATAAGTTACATATTCCTCGTCCACCAATATTTCTTGGAAGTGTGAATCTGGCCATTGATGACCTCGGGTGGTGAGAACCATATTTTGTTAGCGTTGTTCGGATTCTTCTTTGAGCATTATCAATCTCAGTTTTTGGCCAGTTTATGACACCAAAGGAATATGTCAGAACTGGTACCGCATATGCATTTATTGCTTTTGCCAAATTTCGTCCATTAAGGCCAGAATTGCCTAGCTGGTTGAGTCTACTTTGAAAAGATTGTAATAATTCCGCTCTTGTTTGTGAGTGATTAATGTCTCTTAGTTGTTGGAATCCCAAATATTTGTAGCTCTCGCCTTCTTTCAATGCTTTGAGTTCATCTATATCAGATTCATTGTTGCTAATTTTTCCCCTTACTATTGTGGTCGTTTTACATTTTGCTAATCCAAATGTCATTTTAATATCTGTACTAAACGCCCTTGTTATTTCCAATAGTTGTTTAATTTGGTTGTTGTTCGCTGCGTATAATTTTATGTCATCTATGTACATTAAATGTGATAAGTTGTACGTGTTTGTGTCTGATTTAATTTTAAAGCCGTATTTTGTTGAGTTTAGTAATCTACTGAGGGGGTTAAGTGCTGTTATGAACCACCAAGTACTAAGAGAGTCTCCTTGAAATATCCCCCTACGTACTGGTATTTTATCTATTCTGTCTATCCCATTCTGATGTTTAAGTGATAGATTAAGCTTCCATTTATTCATTACTACTTTAAGTAGATTAACAAGTTTTGGTTCAAACTTGTATATTTTGAGAATTTCTATTAGCCACGAATGTGGTACAGAGTCGTATGCTTTTTGATAATCGATATAAGTGATATAGAGATTTCGATTTTTTGTTTTTGCTTGTTTCATAACGACTGAATCAATTATTAATTGTTCTTTGCAACCTTTGGTGTTAGGTGCACATCCTTTTTGATTTTCATGGATTATATTATTTGAGATGCAATGTGATTCTAGTCTTTTTCTAATACAGTTAGTAAGTAGTTTATAGAGTGTGCATAGACAGCTGATGGGTCTATATTTTGACGAATCCTTCGTGTTACTTATATCTTTAGGTATTAGAGAAGTATTTCCTTCACAAATTTCATCTGGGATTAGCGCTGGGTTATCAATGAGAAAATTAAAACTGCGTGCAATTGCCTTGTGAGTGCTGGTTAACTTCTTAATCCAAAAGTTGTGGATTCGGTCAGGTCCAGGGCATTTCCAGTTGTGAGCATGTTTTATATTTTCTTTAATTTCGCTTTCTGAAATTCTCTGAAACTCTTCTGTCTCTATCCTATTAGACTCTTCTCTTATTTCTTGAATCCATTTGGCATCTTTATTATGTTCTTCTCTTTCACTCCATATAGATTTCCAGTACTCTTCCAACTCTGTCTTTTTCGGTACATTTTCTGGTAAGAGTGTTTGTTCTTTTCCTGATAGGCTTTTATAAAATTTTTTTTGGTCTTTGTTGAACAAATTATTGTCTGTTTTTCTTTTCTCACTTTTTTTGTATCTTTTTAGTCTTTCTTTGTAAACACTTAGCTTCTGAATCATAGTGTTTCTCATTTCAGCAACTGTTTCATTTTTTTTGTCTCTGTGAGTGTGTATTTCGTATTTCTTTTGGATAACAGTAATTTTGCCCATCTTTTTGTTGGAAAGCGATCCTTGAGTGTAGTTTGTAAATATACCATGGTCTTTTCTTATTTCATCTATTTTTTTAGTTAGTCTAATTTTCCATGGAGGTTGCTTGATTTTAGGAGGCTTGTCTGCATTAGTAGGTGCTACTGTTTTAATACCGAGCGATTGGACTATGCATAATGCAGCACAATATATAACATTTTGTATCTCAACTATATCTTGTGTTGTTTCTATAAATGGTATTATTATGTTATTAATTGCGTGTAAATGCATGTTAAGTTTACTAGAGCAGTTTACTTTTTGGATTATTGGTCGTAGTGAAGGAGTAAGGTCTTTATACTTTACATATATTTCATTGTATTTCATTTTAAGTTTTTCTTCTATATCATTTTGTGAATCTGCCTGTAGTTCTGTTGCTTGCTGAGTGATGTTAATTAGATCAGTGTTTGAATCATTAAGGTCCATTTCCTCCTCATCTTCTCTCTCTATTTCATCTTCCTCTATCTGTGGTGTTAATTTGAGGCTACTTATGATTTCATCTGATAGGAGATTGTTTCTACGAATAGCTCTTATTTGGTCTGATAGCCTTTGTTCAGTAACATTTGTTTCTGGATATAGGATCTTAAATTCAGTGTGTAATTGTTGTCTGTATGTTGTCATATCGGTTTCGTTGTTAGTTATTTTGAAGTACAAGCGCATTAAATTTTTGTTTTCTTCAGTTTTCCATTTTTTTCGCTTCTTCTTCTCAGCTGCAGCGGGCTCGATACTTTGAGTATTAGCAACACTTGCAGCATGTTGGAGATCTTGCTGTTGTGCATCTCCTTCTTCATTTTCGATTCTTGTGGTTCCATGCAGCTCAAGGGTGCCACTCGCCTCATCACCTTGTGCAGCAGATCGTACATGGCGGCTCCGAACGGGGCCGATCTGAGACTCCGTACCGCCTCGGTTAGATTTACTTCTAGTATTCATAGCAATATTAATCACACCTTTAGGGTTGATAACCCTTAAGGTAGTTAACTAAGGATTTCGCGGGGTCGTTACTTCCCGTCAGTTACCAACTGTCCCTGCAATAGCTCCTCGGATATTTACGGGGCCTCATCTCATAGCTCGGGTAATGTGGCGTCGCTACTCGCCAACGGTCAGAATGAGATGGATTAGTAAACTGACCGCCCTGCATTTTATTATTATTTTTTTTTTTTTTTTTTTTACGATAGACTTATAACTAGATCCTAATCTTCAGACTATTACGTCGTCATCACCTAGGATTTTAGTTAGTAGTCTAGAGCTGCAGTGGATTTGATCACTCCTATTACAGGTAAGCAATCACGCTCTTACGGTGGTATGCGCTCTCAATGTGTACAAAGATCCCAAGATTATTTCTTTTTGCATGTTCGCAGCTAGATGATTTTCCATTCCAGAGCAATGTGGAACTTTTTTAAGTTCCGTCAGAAATTTTGGATGGATGCTACCCATTGCTCCGATTATAAGGACAGATAAAACAATTTTCAGTTCCGGATAGCTAGACTGCAATTCAAATATTAGATCGGTGTATTTTTCAACTTTCTCCTTAGTTTTGTGTTCGATGTTTGTATCCGCTGGTGAGGAAAATTCTATTACAGTCATGGTCAATAAGTTGTAATCTATTATTACCAGATCCGGTTTGTTTGCTTTTATTTTTCTCGTTGTAGTAAATGGAAAATTCCAGTATATCTTACATTTCAGATTACTTACAACAGAGTCAATTGAATTGGGAACGTATGGGATTATAGGGTTTTCGTCGATTCCGAATTTATTACGGAGATAAAAGTACAGAACTCGTAGAGCTCTGTCATGCCGTTTGATGTACAGGGTTGGTGCGTACGTTGGGCATGCTGTTAATATGTGCATAATAGTCTCCTCGTTTTTGTGGCATGCTCTACACTTAGTGTCATCGAGGTTCAGCTTTAAGATATGGTGCTGGTAGTGTCTGGTTGTTACTACACCGTCCTGGCATGCTATTATATATCCCTCTGTTTCAGCTTTTAATGATGGGGATTTTAAAAAGTTGAATGTTAGAGCTTTCGACAGACCTGATTTGTTTATTTCCCTAAAGAATACTCCATGTAATGGTTTTTGTTGATGGGTGGTTATTAGCTCACTAGTATGGAACTTTTTGAGGCATTTTTTGACTTCTCCCTGAGTGGACTGGGTAAGTTTAAATGGTGTGTCTATTTGGTTAATTTTTTTTGTGTATTTTTCATTTTTTTTCAGGATAAACGCACCGGCCCCGTATTCCTCATGTGTTTTTACAATTTTAAGGAGAGGGTCATCAGTTTTCAAGATCTTTCTTGCTGTTTCAATGATGGTCTTCTGGTAAGTATATTCTATGTTAATTATACCTCTTCCTCCCTGAGCTCTCGGAATGTATAATCTCTGGACAGATGCATGTGGATGGTGACTGCGGTATTTGGTAAGTATGCTTCTCGATTTAGTATCTAATTCTTGAATTTCCTTTTCAGTCCACCAAATGACACCAAATGTGTACACTAGGATTGGAAGTGCAAGTGTATTTGTAGCGTTAGCTTTATTTTTGGCAGTTAATTCTGAACTTCAGATTTTCTCCAGAATTTTAAGGTATTTCTTTGTTGCCGTCTGTTTTGTAATATTTATGTCTTGAAGGTGTCTTTGCTCTATGCCCAGGTAAGTATACGTCTCGTTAGGTGACAAGTATTTTATTACACTTCCGTCGACTAGTTTTATGTCATCATTTTCTTCAGGTGATGTTCTTCCTCGTTTTACATGGACTATTGCACATTTATCGATGCCAAATGCCATTCCGATATCTGTGCTATATTTCAGAATGATTTCTAGAGTATTTTTAAGTTCTGTATTGTTTTTTGTATAGACCTTAAGGTCATCCATGTAGAATAGATGGGTTATTTTATTTTTTCGATTGGAAGGGGGACCACATACGTAACCCGGTCTTCTTTTTAGGTCTATTGACAGCGGTAAAAGACTTATGCAAAATAGAATAGGGCTAAGTGAATCACCCTGATAGACGCCCCTTTTATATGCTATGAAGTTAGTGATATTCGTGCAGTTTTTATTTTTGATGTAGAATTTTGTCCTCCACTTGGTCATGAGTTCCTTTATACATGTGCTTAGACTTTCTGGTATTTTCAGATACTGTAGCAATAGGAGAAGTAGCTCGTGTGATGTTGAGTCGTACGCTTTTCGGTAATCCACCCACGCCATCGAAAGATTCCTTTTAAAGTACTTGGCGTCCTCGCATACACATCTGTCAATTAGCAGGTTCTCCTTGCATCCATTCAGTCCTCGTTTGGCTCCCCTTTGTTCAGCTGTTTCCTGCCAAATCGGGTCGATTAAGACGGTAAGTTGTTCATTTATGATTGAGGTGAATGTCTTATAGATTGTGTTTAGACATGTAATGGGACGGTAATTCTGTGGTTGTGTTAAGTCTCCCTTTTTCGGGATTAATATTGTGCGTCCTTCACATAACCATTGTGGGATAATGAGTTTCTGATATAAGATGTTTTGAAATATTTGTACCAAATATGGTCTAACTGCTTTCAGTTGTTTCCAGAAGTAGTTCTGAATCTTGTCGGGGCCTGGGGCCGCAAAGTTCTTCGACCTTTTAATTATTTCATCCAGCATCTCTTTTGTTATAGGTGGAGTTTCTACGTCATCAAGTTTCTTACATTTTTCTTTAAAATATGTTAGTGTCGGATTATGGATGTTGATTTTTTCTTCTCTGCTGTAAATTTCTTTCCAATATGTTTCGACTTGGTCACTGTCTGGTGGTGTGTAGTTCAAGTCTTGCTGAGTTTCGAATAGTCTTCCGGGGTTGTTGTTGAAGGTCGAGTTTTGTTGAATAAAGTCTTCTCTCTTTTGGATTTTGCGTTTGGCCGCTGTTAGCGATCTAATTCTGTCTAAGTTCTTCTCTTTGATCGTTTCCATATTTCTCAGATTGATCGTATGGTATTTTGCTCTAAGTTTGTTACGTATGTGTGTTAGTTTTGTTGATAGTGTTCGTTTATTTTTAACATACTCTATGATAGTGTTTATTTGGGATGTTTCTTTTCTGATAATTTGAACTTTCTTATCAAGTTGTTCTCTACGTTTCATAAGTTTCTTAATTCCCAATTCCTCTTTTCTTTTCGTCGCGAACATAGATATTATTGTGTATACTGCGCAGTTAATTTCCCACAAGTCGCTGTCTTTATTTATATGCCTTTTAATAAGGCTATTCGCTTTTTGTATTAAGCTTTTACATAAAGGTTTTTTAACCATTATCATCTTTCTCTCATAGGTACTCAGGTGTTTAATTTTCTCCAATTGGCTTTTAAAATTTTCTACGTCTTCTTCCGATATATCTGTTACTTCAGTGTCTGTTTCTTCGATGTCTGTACTTTCATTGTCCCTTTTTGGTTCCACATTCTCTCCCCGTTGAAGTAGATACGCAACCTGATCCCTTAGATGTTGTTCGGAACAGGTTGACTCTGGATATAGTTTTTTCCATTCTTTCTGAAGTCTTTTCATATATCCACGTACTTCAGGCTTACTCTCCTTATAGGCCTTTAGGAGGTTGTTTCTTAATTCCTCTGTCCATTTAGTTTTCGTAGGTTTTTCGATGGTGTTATTCGTTATTTCTTTTGCGATTTGGCTTTGAAATAATTTTGCATTATCGCGTAGGTTTTGTTGGCTGAAATGATGTTCAGGATGGAGGTTTAGCCAGTTTTCTTGTAGTCGCTTCATATAACCTTTCCGCGTAGGGCTTGATTTTTCTAGCGCTTTTATCAAGTCCTTTTTAAGATCTTCGGTCCATTTAAATGCGCGTTGATTGGTGTTTGTGCCGCTTCCAACGTCATTACGAAACTCCTCCGAGGCTGGAGTTTCATTGTTGGCGGCTCTCGTTTTCTGTCTCGTTTGAGGAACAACGTGTAGAAATGTGTAGGTTGTCAGCCATCACATTTCCGGCTAACTTTCCGTTACCCTGTCAGGGTTAACGACATGTGCACCTTTGGGTGTTAGTCCGTTTTGCACCTGGAGCTTGTGCTCGTTGCTCGGGTAAGTGGTGTCGCTACTCACCAAAGGCCACAGATGGTATGGGCCCCCCTGCTTATTATTATTATTATTATTATTATTAATATTATAATTTTTTTTTTTTTCTTTCAGGTGTAAAACCTGGGTGCAAGTCAATCTCGAGCATGATGCTGCCAAGAGGATCGACCTTAGGAGTCTTCATACTTGCTTCATACCTCACTATACTTGCTATCTGAAGAACGACAGCTTTCTGCATTGGTAAGTAAATATCTGTCGACACTTTCAGTTTCCTTAGCTCATCTTTCAAGCTCTTTGGTATTAAACCCATAGCGGATATTATAATTGGAACAACTGCCACTTTCTTCATTTTCCACATGTCCTTGATTTCGATACTTAACTCTCTATATTTGTTCTTTTTTTCCTTATATTTGCTTTCAACATTGGAGTTGTTTGGAATAGATATATCAATTAAATAAGTTTCTTGGTTTTGTTTATCAATCAGGGTTATATCTGGTCTGTTGTTGACGACCGTAATGTCAGTTATTATTCCCCTGTCCCAGTATATTTTATATCTTTCAGTTTCTTCCACTGGTTTGGGTACATACTTGTAGTAAGGTGTTAATGCATATTCAATTATACCACAGTTATGGAGTATTTGTTGGTGTAGCATTTTCGCAACCTGATTATGTCTTTCTAGATATTTATTTATAGCTAAAAATGGGCAACCAGATATGATGTGTTCTATATTTTCGGTATAAGTATTGCATTTTCTACATTTATCGGTAGTAGTATTTTCTTTTAGTATGAATCGTTTGTAGTTACGCGTTGCAACCACTTGGTCTTGGATGCTTATTATAAAACCTTCTGTTTCAGGAAAAAATTTGCCTTGTTTGAGCCAGCCCGTTGAAGCCATGATGTCAATATTACCTGCATTTAGGTAGTTCCAAAATCTGCCGTGCAGTTCTTTGGATGCCCAGGACTCTGTTTTTTGTTGAATTATTTCAACGGGATTTTGAGGTAAGTATTCACTAGCTTTTAGATTTAATTGCGTGATTTTATTGTCTGCTTCAATTATTGTCGATATTACTGTGTCATCTCTTTTCTCATAGAAATATTTCCGCATTTCAGTAATTTGGTTTTGGCATAAGATTTCAGCATCTTGAATACCTCTACCCCCTAATGATCTAGGCAGGGTAATTCGTTCTGTGGATGCTCTTGGGTGGTGCATACGATGTTTGGTCATTGCGACTCTAACACTTCGGTTAATGCCTTCAAGGTCTGTCTTTGACCATGCTATAATCCCAAACGAGTAAGATAGCGCTGCCAAAGCATATGTGTTGATTGCTTTAATTATGTTGGTGGAATTTAGCTTTGTTTTTAATACTCGTTTTTATTATTATTATTTTTTTTTTTTTTTTTTTTATATGTTGAAAGTGGAAAGTATCTCGCGCGTAAATAAACTTACTACTTTGCACTTTCTTTAAGATTCGCTGCGACCTTTAAGGCTAGGCAACGGATCAGTGGACGTACTTTCTATGTGGGATAAGTACATTCATGCGCTCTTAGTATTCGTAACGATCCTAGAATAACACACTTCTGCATTTGGGCCAAGATGTTTTCTGCTTTATGTTTAATTTTTTCTATTTTTTTCAGGTGATGGGCTGTATCGTAGTGGATTCCACCCAATGCTCCGATGATTACTGGAATGAATATTTGTTTGTATCCTGGGTAAGTATGTTTCATTTCAAACATAAGGTCTCTATACTTTTCTTTCTTTTCTACCTCTTTAGATCTTACATTTTTTTCTCCAGGGCAGGACATCTCGACAATATATAAAATCATTTCTTCCTTGTCCATTAGGACCATATCCGGTTTATTTGCCTGAATCTGGTTGGTGGTTGCAAATGGCACATTACAAAATATTTTGCAGAGTTCATTTCTTACCACGCTTTCAATTGGTTTTAGACCATATTCGAAGCAGAGGTGGTGATAAAGAATTTCCAGCGTAGTGTCATGCCTACTTATGTAAAAGGTTTTTGCATATCTAGGGCAAGCTGACAGGAGATGCATAGTTGTTTCTACAGATGTTTTGCAGGATCTGCACATAATTCCTAGTCTGTTATCATTAAACACTTTACTTCTATAGCCGAGGCTGTTATAGACGCCGTCTTGGCAGGCGGTAATAAATCCCTCAGTTTCAGATTTTAGTCCCGCTGATCTTAAGAATGCGTAGGTTAGTTTGCAAGATAACTGTAGATCTTCCAAATTTTTATAAAATTGGCCATGAATAGCTTTTTCTTTGTGCTTCTTTAGTTTAAGGTCTTCTAGTCCTTCTCTCACCTTTACTTTGACTTCATTTGGGCTGTTGTTTATCAAAGTTTGTCTGGTCCTGTTGGCGTCGTTTATTCCCAGTTTCATATTTAATTTATTTGCCGCTCTTTCTGCCGCATGATATAGGAATGAGTTGTTGCCTTCGCGTTCGTGGGTAGCTACAATTTTTAGAAGTGGATCGTCTGATTTTTGTATCTTTATTGCTGCGCTGATAACTAGCCTGTCATGAAGATCCTCAAGAGATATCAAGCCTCTTCCACCTATTCTTCGTTTCATGTATAATCTCTCTACTGATGCGTTGGGGTGTAAACTTCTATTTTCCCTCATGATTCTTCGAGTAGTCCTGTCTAGTTGCTGTAGTTCACTGGGGTTCCATTTAATAGCTCCAAACACATAAGAAACGGTAGGTACAGCTAGCATGTTGGTTGCCTTAACTTTGTTGGATCCTGTAAGCTCTGATCTCCAGATCTGGGTGATTACCCTTTCGTATCTTTTTGCTAGGCAGTCTTTAATTTCTTGGATGTTGTGGATTTCTCTTTCCTTAATTCCCAGGTAAGTATAATATTGATTGTTTGGAAGGTGCTTCATTTCTGTTCCATCAAGTAGGTTCATGTCGTCCGAAATTCCATCGGTGTTGCTTGTCTTCCCGCGTTTAAGGTTAATAATTGCACACTTTTCTATTCCAAATTGCATTCCGATGTTAGCGGAATATTCCCTAACTATATTTAACGCCTTTTGTAACTTAAGCTCATTTTGTGCATATATCTTCAAGTCGTCTATATAGAATAAGTGTGTGGCTTTATTTGTGCGGTTTGAAGGTGGTCCCGCCATATAACCAGGTTCGTCCCTTAATGCGATGGATAGGGGCACGAGAGTAAAGCAAAATATCAGCGGACTCAATGTATCTCCTTGAAAAATTCCTCTTTGGTATTTTATTCTATCCGTTTTGATCTGTCTTCTCTCGACGTGTAAATAGACTCTGGTGTGCCATTGTCGCATTAGGTTATGCAGGACGGTTCTGATTTCCTTGCTTACTTGGAGTTCTTCCAGTATCTTTAGTATTAGTTGATGTGGCGTGCTATCGAAGGCCTTCTTATAGTCGACCCATGCCATGGAGAGATTGCGTTTGTATCTCCGCGCGTCTTGGCATATGCTACCATCAATCAGAAGATTATCAACAATTCCTGACACTCCTTTCTTCGAACCCCGCTGCTCGTAGATGTCATTCCATATGGGGGCTATAGTGTTTTGAATTTTTGTGTGCAGAATGGAGGTAAGTATTTTATATATTGCGTTAAGGCATGTTATGGGTCTAAAATTTCCCGGATCTTCGGGATTTCCTTTTTTGTATATTAGCACGGTTCGTCCTTCAGTCAGCCATTCTGGTATGTTGCTGTTGCCTTTTAGAAAGTCGCTAAAGATTCTTGCCAGTTCTTTATGCAGGACTGTGGCCTTCTTCCACCATATTATATTTATTGCGTCAGGGCCTGGGGCGGCAAAATTAGATTTTCCTTTTAACGCTCGCTTTATCAAATCTGATGTTATTGTTATATCCTCTTCGGGCATCCGGTCTTCTTTCATGCAGAATGATTTGAATTTGTTGAAGGTGGTATTATCAAGATTTATTTCGGTCTCTGTTTCATACATCGTCTTCCAGTATTTTTCCACCGTTTGAAGATTCGGGAATTTCTGAGCATCCCCACTAGGAGTTTGCAGAAATCTTGACGGGGTTGTGTTGAATGTATTATTTTGTTCGATGTATAATACTTTTTTCTTTAGTTTTTTCCTGATTGCTTGTAGTGACCTCAGTTTATCCTTGGCTTTTTCGCTTAATGTAGTATAGACGTTTAGGTTTGTGGTATGGACCTCTCGTTTTAATTCCTTGGCTATCTTTTTGACACCCTTTGTGAATGCTTTACCTTTGGTTATACTTACTATGACACTTTCAATCTTTGAGATCCTCTTCCTTTGCAACTTCATTTGATTTTCTAGTTTTTTCATTCTGTTCTTAGTTTTTTCTAGGTGTTCGTTTTTTCCTGACTTAGTCATTAATACAGAAGCTGCTGCGTAAAGCGCATTATTAAGCTGTTCAAGAGTGCTGTTTGCAGGTAAGTGTTTTTCTAACAATGTATTCATTACTGTAGTCGTTTTAGATGTTATGTTTTGTTTTATGTGAATTTTTCGCTTTCTATCTTGAAGATTTGTATTTTTGAGAGTTTCCAGGAAAAGTTCTTCAGTAGCCGGATCCAGTTCAGGTAAGCTATTTGTGATTTGTGTTTCGTCTTGTAGATTGTCAGATAATGTTGGTCTCTCCATTTCTAGGTTTTCCTGCTGTTTTCCTACAAGGCCTCTGGTTCGTATTGAGGCTGCTTGATCCCTGAGATTTTGTGGGGTAAAATTGCTGTGCTCTGGATGTTTTTCATTCCATAATTTATGCAACCTGCTCATATAACCTCTTCTCTTTGGGCTGGATTGTTCATAGCAGTTGTGTAGGTCATTGCATAAGTTGTCCGTCCACTCAAAGCGCATGATATTTGGTCGGGGTCTGTTGACCAAATTGGTTCTGTTACTGCTCCCAACTTATCCAGGTACCCTATCCGAAACGGGTACATTGTGAGCAGTATTACTAGTATCGTTATTAGGAACCAGTTAAACAGTTTAAGGGTGGTTAACCCTTTCAACCAACGCTCAGCTACAGTTGCTGGGTCTGACTTTAGTCAGGCTGATGCGATTTTACCCAGTGGTGCTGGAGCACTTGGCTAGGGGAAGTGGTGTCGCTACTCACCAACGGTCATAGGTGGAATAAACCGCCCTGCTTATTATTATTATTATTATTATTATTTTTTTTTTTTTTTTTTTTTTTTAAGGTAATGAACGCAGCTCGCGAATACGTTCATCCCATTCTACAAGGTGGCCACGTCTTTCCTGAGAAAAATAGGCGGCCACCGCGGGAAGATGATGTTAAGATCGGCTATATACTTCGAGATGTTTCGTGTGCTCTAATGACATGTAAGGATCCTAAAATTACGTGCTTTTGCATTTGTTGGGTGAGTATTTCAGTATAACTTTTACAAGCATTTATTTTTCCTAGGTTACGTATCAACGTTGCTTTTATCCCTCCTAGTACCCCAATGATTATTGGTATAAATGTGGTTTTATATTCGGGATAAGTTAGACGAAGCTCAAACATCAGGTCTCTATACTTATTTATTTTTTCATCCTCTTTTTCACTTATGTTGTTTTCAGCTGGACTGGAGAACTCAATTACGTAAAGATCTTTGTTTTCTATGTCCATGACTACGAGGTCTGGTTTATTTGCAGACAGCTGGTTTGTAGTTGAAAACCCAAAGTCCCAAAATAATTTAACTTTTTCGTTTGTAACGATTTTCTCAGGATGGAGAGCGTACGGTGGTATAAGTTTTTCGTCTATTCCATATACATGTCTTAGATGGCAGTACAAGACTTTGACGGCGTTGTTATGTCGTCTGAGGTATAAGGTTGGCGCATACGTTGGGCATGCTGATAGGAGATGCATCACGGTTTCCGAATGTAGATGACATGCACGGCATCTGTCGCTTATATTTTCCTTAAAGATATACTTTCGGTGCGCCAGGGTATTGATGACGCCATCTTGGCAAGCAAGTATGAAACCCTCAGTCTCAGACTTTAAGGAGGAGGATTTAAGAAACGAGAAGGTAAGTGACTCATTTAGATTAAGGTTTGCGATATTTTGGTAGTATACTCCATGTAAGGCTTTGTTCCTATGTGTATCCATGAGTATTCTTTCAGCTGCAGACTTACACTTTATTTTTATTTCCGATGGATTATTCAGGATTATGCTTTCTCCCCTGATATTTCTGGTGGAAAAGTGTCTTATTTTCAATGGGAGTTCCAGCTCTTCCGCTGCTCTAACAGCCGCTTTTATAAGAAACGCTCCTACATTATTTATTTCATGATCCCGCGCCAGAATAAGGAGGTTATCATTGGACTTATATATTCTCTCTGCAAAGGTGATGACTGCAGTTCTGTGCGCTTGCTCGATGCTTATCAATCCTCTGCCACCTTTTATCCTCTGAATATAGAGCCTTTGGACAGATGCCTTGGGGTGGTGACTTCGGTGCCATGTGAGTGTTTTCCTGGTAAGTCGGTCAAGGTCTTTAAGTTCGTCTACTTTCCATGGTATTGCACCGAACGTGTACGATATAATTGGGACTGCTAACATATTAGTTGCCAAGATTTTGTTTTTTCCCGTTAGCTGAGATGCCCATATTGATTTGAGCTTAGCTGTATATTTAGATGTCAGCTGCGTCTTCAGTGTGGTGGTCTCCTGAATTCCATGTTCTTCAATGCCCAGGTATGTGTATGTTTCTCCTGGCAGTAGATGACGCATCACCACATTATCTGTAAGTATAATGTCTTCCCCAAACTCTGCATTCCTTCCTCTAGCCAAGTGAAATATCGCGCACTTATCTGTTCCAAATTTCATTCCTGTATCCTTGGCGTACTGGTGAACCAGCTCTATTTGGTTTGTCAGATCTTTTTTATTGGATGCGTAGATTTTCAGATCATCGACGTAGAATAAGTGCGTGGTCTTATGAGTTCTCGCATTTGGTCTACCTGCCATATAACCTTTGGTTGATTTGAGCATTACCGAGATAGGGAGCAGTGAGATGCAAAATAGCAGAGGACTGAGGGAGTCTCCTTGGAACACCCCCTTTCGATACGCTACAGAGCTTGTACTTATTTTGCTCCCGTTATGTGTGATTGTGAATGTTGTTTTCCATAGTTTAAATAATCCGGATAGAGTCTCTCTAATCTGCGGGTGGACTTTTAAGTGCTCCAATAGTATCAATATAAGCTCGTGAGATGTTGTGTCGAAAGCCTTTTGGTAATCTATCCAGGCCATGGATAGATTCCTCTTATATTGCACTGCATCCTGGTATATGCACCTATCAATGAAGATGTTTTCTCCGAGCCCGGCCATAAGCCTCTTTCCACCTCTTTGCTCGTTAATATATTTCCACACTGGTTCAATTTGCTTAAGAATTCGTTCATATAATATGCTTGTGAAAAGCTTATAAAGGGCGTTGAGGCAAGTTATTGGGCGGTAATTACTAGCTTCTTCAGGATTTCCCTTTTTATAAATTAAGGTCGTTCTACCTTCAGCAAACCCACTCGGAATAACTTCACTGTTGAAGATCATATTTGAGAATACTCGAGCTAGATGCTTGTGAGTGGATTGAAAGTACTTCCACCAATAAGTATTTATAAGGTCTACTCCAGGAGCGGCAAAATTTCGCTTGTTTTTAAGCGCCTCTTTGATTTCTGTCTGTTCGATCGGAAGGTTTTCGTTTTCTTCCTCGGCACGGCGTGAGCATGTGTCTTTAAAGCGTTTAATGGCTTCATTCTCTACATTTATAGCTGTTGGTTGTTCGTATACTTTTTTCCAGAACTGCTCTATGTTTTCAACAGATGGACTTGTTTTGACATTTGTTGTTTTTTCAAATAGTCTGGATGGTTTTTCTTTAAATGTCTTGTTTTGTTCATACGTGTCTTTCGAGATCTTCATTTTCTTTTTGATAGCTGTGAGTGATCGTATTTTATCCAGAGCCTCTTCTTTTATGACGACAAGTGTGTTTTTGTTTACCGTATGATGTTGCGATTTTAGGTGTTTAACAATCTGCTTGATTTTTGGTGTGTAAGTTTTATTTTGTGACATATAGTAGATTACTTCCGTTATTTGGGAAGCTAGGCGTCTTTTTACTTTGATCTTGTCTTCTACTTTTCTTAGCCTCTTTTGAATCTGCGAACATCCTTTGTTGTAGTTTTTGTCGTTTTCGGGCGTAAGCGCACAAGCAGCAGCGTAGACAGCTTTGTTTATATCCAGTAATGTGGACTCGTTAGTTAGATGTTCGTCTATAATTTCGTTAATGAGATGTATTTTTTTGTTTTCTATGTTAACCTTTTTACATATGTATGTTTTCCTTTCCTCTAGATTCATCTGTATATAGTCGCTAAATCTGGCTTTCAACGTAACTGCCACTTCTTCATTTACTTCTTCTTCTTCTATATCTCTCTCATGCCTTTCATTACTTTCACCGCTTTCATCACTTTCATCACTCTCTTCTATTTGTTGTTGTCTGTCATTTGTTTGTTGTTCTAACCTTCCAAATTCCCCTTTTCTCTTAAGAAAACTTATTTGATCACGTAGATGTTGTGCTGTAATCTTATTTAATTCAGGGCGAGTTTTATCCCATTCTTCTTTGAGCCTGTTCATATATCCTCTGATATCTGGGTTACTCTTCTGATAACACCTAATAAGGTTCCCACATAATTCATCATTCCACTCGATCTTTCCCTTGCTAGTATAGCCAATTGGATTTGAGCTACTCCCAATTCTTCCATGCGACGTATCCGATCCGTCGACTTGGTGGGTAGCTCGACGCTGTTCGTTGTCTTGAACCCGTAATAAGAAAGTAGGAAGGAGGTTAGCCCACCTACTTCCCGGCCAGCTGTCCCATTCTCGCAATCACGAGGTATGGGTTTGTACACCGCGTAGGCGCTGGTCCGATTTGCACTTAGCGCGTGCGCGCGTTTGCTCGGGGAAGTGGTGTCGCTACTCACCAACGGCCACTGATAGGATGAACCGCCCTGCTTATTATTATTATTATTATTTTTTTTTTTTTTTTGCTTTCAGGTGTAAAACCTGGGTGCAAGTCAATCTCGAGCATGATGCTGCCAAGAGGATCGACCTTAGGAGTCTTCATCAAGAAAAGACCTCACTATACTTGCTGTCTGAAGAACGACAGCTTTCTGCATTGGTAAGTAAATATCTGTCGACACTTTCAGTTTCCTTAGCTCATCTTTCAAGCTCTTTGGTATTAAACCCATAGCGGATATTATAATTGGAACAACTGCCACTTTCTTCATTTTCCACATGTCCTTGATTTCGATACTTAACTCTCTATATTTGTTCTTTTTTTCCTTATATTTGCTTTCAACATTGGAGTTGTTTGGAATAGATATATCAATTAAATAAGTTTCTTGGTTTTGTTTATCAATCAGGGTTATATCTGGTCTGTTGTTGACGACCGTAATGTCAGTTATTATTCCCCTGTCCCAGTATATTTTATATCTTTCAGTTTCTTCCACTGGTTTGGGTACATACTTGTAGTAAGGTGTTAATGCATATTCAATTATACCACAGTTATGGAGTATTTGTTGGTGTAGAATTTTCGCAACCTGATTATGTCTTTCTAGATATTTATTTATAGCTAAAAATGGGCAACCAGATATGATGTGTTCTATATTTTCGGTATAAGTATTGCATTTTCTACATTTATTGGTAGTAGTATTTTCTTTTAGTATGAATCGTTTGTAGTTACGCGTTGCAACCACTTGGTCTTGGATGCTTATTATAAAACCTTCTGTTTCAGGAAAAAATTTGCCTTGTTTGAGCCAGCCCGTTGAAGCCATGATGTCAATATTACCTGCATTTAGGTAGTTCCAAAATCTGCCGTGCAGTTCTTTGGATGCCCAGGACTCTGTTTTTTGTTGAATTATTTCAACGGGATTTTGAGGTAAGTATTCACTAGCTTTTAGATTTAATTGCGTGATTTTATTGTCTGCTTCAATTATTGTCGATATTACTGTGTCATCTCTTTTCTCATAGAAATATTTCCGCATTTCAGTAATTTGGTTTTGGCATAAGATTTCAGCATCTTGAATACCTCTACCCCCTAATGATCTAGGCAGGGTAATTCGTTCTGTGGATGCTCTTGGGTGGTGCATACGATGTTTGGTCATTGCGACTCTAACACTTCGGTTAATGCCTTCAAGGTCTGTCTTTGACCATGCTATAATCCCAAACGAGTAAGATAGCGCTGCCAAAGCATATGTGTTGATTGCTTTAATTATGTTGGTGGAATTTAGCTTTGTTTTTAATACTCGTTTTAATCTGGTTTCCACTCTTGTTTAAGTTGTTCTTTAATTTTTGTGTGTTTTATTATTATTATTATTTTTTTTTTTTTTTTTTTTTTTTTGTGAAGAAACGCAGCTCGCGAATACGTTTTTCACTTATAATGGGCAGCCACGTTCCTTTTGAAAAAGAAATGGGCGACTGCTCATGGAAGATGGAACTATCAGTTACCGATCTTGGTGGGCTCTTATGATGTGGAGTGAGCCAAGTATGACTTGCTTTTGAATTTGGTGGATTAGTGTGCTTGATCTACGTTTACATACTTTTATTTTTTCCAGGTACTTCTTCATGGACGTTTTCATACTTCCAAGGACTCCAACTATTATTGGAATGAATATGAAGTTAAATTCGGGGTAAGTAGTTTTTAGTTCGTACATTAGATCTTTGTATTTACTAATTTTTTCAGCTTCTTTTTCAGATACGTTATTTTCAGATGGACTCGAAAACTCGATTACGTATGCCTGTTTCTCCTGTAAGTCCATGACGACTAAATCTGGCTTGTTTGCACGCAGTTGTCTGGTGGTAGAGAATCCAAAATCCCAGAAGATTTTGACCTTCTCATTTGTGACCACCTTCTCCGGAACTATGACATATGGAATCTGTGGATGTTCATCTACTCCATATGCGTGCCTTATGTGACAGTAGAGTACCTTTAACGCATTGTTGTGCCTTTGCAGATACAAGTTTGGAGCATATGATGGGCAAGAGGCTAGCAAATGCATCAGAGTTTCAGAGCTCGAATGGCAGGCCCTACATCTATCGTCAGTTATTTGTTTCAAAATCTTCTTTCTGTAGGCTAATGTGTTTATTACACCATCCTGACACGCAATGATGAACCCTTCTGTTTCAGATTTAAGGCTCGATCCATGCAGGAAAGAAAAGGTGAGTACTTTACTCATGTCATTTTTTTCTAGGTTGTTAAAGAATACACCATGTAGGGATTTTCCTTTGTGGTCTGTAATTAGTTTGTTTGTTGTCGCAGATTTAATTTTATTTTTCAGTTCGCTTGTTTCAGTTGATAAGAAGGTTTCCCCCCTGACTTGTCCTGCTTTAAAGTCTCTAATTTTCAAAGGTAGGTTTAGATCCTCGGCTGCTCGAACCGCTGATTTCAATAAGAACGCCCCGACGTCTGCGCGTTCGTGTTCTAAAACCATTTTTATTAGACTGTCTTTGGACTTAGCGATCTTTATTGCCAGACTAATTACAGCGGTTTGGTATGCCTGTTCAATATTTACAAGACCTCTTCCACCTTCTTTTCTCTGAATGTACACTCTTTGCACAGAGGCTCTTGGGTGATGGCTTCTATTATTTGTTAAAACCTTTCTTGTTTGACGGTCTAGGTTTTTAATTTCATCAACATTCCAACGGACCGCTCCAAAAGTATGGGTAAGTATTGGTATAGCTAGCATGTTAGTAGCTGAGATTTTGTTCCTTCCCGTTAGATGTGAAGACCATATCTGTTTTAGCTTAAGATTGTAGTTAGCTTTTATTCTTTCCTTTAGGGCGTCCGTGTCCTGGATCGCTTGTTCTTCCAAGCCAAGGTAGGTGTAGTTTTCTTCGGGTAACAGGTGGTGGATTACGACATTATCGACCAACTCAATATCTCCTCCGAAATTATTGTTTCGACCTCTTGCTAGATGGAATGTAGCGCATTTATCCGTGCCAAACTCCATACCCGTGTCTGCGGAGTACCGGTGAATTCGTTGAAGTTGGTGTTTCAGTTCACTCTGATTCGCGGAAAAGAGCTTCAAATCATCCATATATAGCAGGTGAGTTATCTTGTGTTTTCTGTAATTTGGTCTTCCTACCATGTAGCCTTTGGTGTTTCGTAACATTCCCGATATAGGGAGAAGCGATACACAAAACAGGAGTGGGCTGAGAGAGTCTCCTTGATATACCCCTCTCCGATATGAGATTTGTCCAGTTACGATGGGCCGACCAGAGCCTTTTAAAATAAATTTGGTTTTCCACATGTGAAACAGTTTTTCTAGGGTACTTAAGATGTGTGGGTGTACTTTAAGCTGTTTTAAAAGCTTCAATATAACTTCATGGGATGTTGTGTCGAATGCTTTTTTATAGTCTACCCAGGCCATTGATAGACTTCTTTTATATTGGACAGCGTCCTGATATACACACCTGTCGATAAGAATATTTTCCCTAACTCCTGACATGCCTCTTTTCCCCCCTCTCTATTCGTTAAGCGCTTCCCAAACTGGGTTAATTCTTTTCAGAATGCGTTCGTATATAACAGTGGTAAAGATTTTATACACCGTATTGAGACATGTTATTGGTCGGTAGTTTTTTGCCTCCTCACTATTTCCTTTCTTATAGATTAGCGTTGTTCTGCCTTCAACGAACCATTCCGGAATATCTATTGTTGAATTAAGCATACCGGTAAAAATGCGGGATAGATGCGCATGCGTTGATGACAGATGTTTCCACCAAAATGTGTTGATACCATCCATACCCGGAGTGGCGTAATTTGGCTTGCCCTTTATGGCACGTAAGATTTCGTCATTTGTTACGGGTGGATTGTTATCGTCACCAATAATTTTCTTGTCACACATCTGTTGGAATATTGCAAAAGCTTCGTTCTGCAAGTTAACTGCGGTGGGTCTCTCATAGATGGCTTTCCAGTATTCCTCTATTTTGTGTGCTGACGGGGGACTGGGTGGTATTTCCTTTTTCTCGAAAAGTCTAGAAGGTTTTTCTGTAAAAATTGCATTTTGTGCGACTGTTAGTTGTCTGTCTTTCATTCTTTTCCGTATGGCCTTCAATGATCGCAATTTATCGAGTGCAGTCTCTTTTATTGAAATAAGGTTGCTTTTGTTTGTTGTGTGGTGTTGTGTTCTTAGCATTTGTGCAATTCTTTTTATCCTCTTGGTGTATTTTTTGTTTTCTTCTATGTATTTTAGAAGTTCTGTTATTCTTGATGTTAGTTGTCTTTTGTGTTTGATTTTTCTTTCTATTTGTTCTATTCTTTTTTCCATTTTGTAGTTTGTGTTGTTGTGTACTATTTCCGGCATCATCGTTCAGGCTGCGGCAAACACTACATTATTAACTGTCAGTAGCGTACTGTTTTCAGACAGATGTTCTGTAATTATCTGATTGAGTATGTCGAGTTTTTCAGAATCCACTTTAACTTTTTTATGTATTGGTTTTTTTCTGTTTGTGATATCTACGTTGTTGCTACTGATAAGCTGTTCGAATTTAAGCTGAAGTAATTGTACCTTTTCAGTCTTACTGTTCTGTGTGTTGTCAAGGTGTTCTTGCACAGTTATTTCTTCGACTTCCTCTTCGGGCTGCTCAGTTGGCAGGAGGCCCCTTCTTTTTAAAAAACTTATTTGGTCCCTGAGGTTCTGTGCTGTGAATTTGCTAAGTTCTGGGTGTTGTTTGTCCCATTCATCTTTCAATATTTTCATGTAACCCCGAACTTCCGGGTTACTTTCTTTGTAGCACTTCGATAGGTCTTTACGAAGTTCCTTTGTCCACTCAAATTTACTATGATCTTGTAAACTGTTAGTTAAATTTGTGATACTCCCAACTCTTCCGCGCCGCGTATCCGAACCGCTGGCTTGGTGGGTAGCGTTACATTGTTCTTGATCCTGAACATGTTATGGGAGTGAGAAGGGAGTTAGCCATCCCACACCCGGCCAACTTTAAAATACCTGGCAGACTACCTGATATTCTTGTGCACCCCTACGGTGTTGGTCCGATTTTCACACGAGTGCTTGCGCACAGTCGCTCGGGGAAGTGGTGTCGCTACTCACCAACGGTCACAGGTGGAATGGACCGCCCTGCTTATTATTATTATTTTTTTTTTTTTTTTTTTTTTTTTTTTTTTTCACAGTTTTATAACTGGTGCTAGGATTTAGGCGGAAAATTTTAAACCTAAATCTTTAAGCTGTTAAGAATGTTCTTACGATATGACAAGTGTCCATTATGACTGACTTTTGAATTTTTATTAGACTGTGTTCTTTAATGTCCAAAGTTTTCAGGTTGCTTTTCAGGTTTTTGGGTGTTACTCCTGTCGCTGAGATTATAATGGGTAGTGTCTTCACTGTTTCTTGATTCCACAAACGTTTTATTTCTTCACACAAAGGTATGTATTTAGATATTTTTTCTTCATATGCTTTACTTAAATTGTTGGAGTTAACTACCGATACATCAATGAGGTAAGTAAGTTTTTTGTCTTTTAATGTTAATATAATATCTGGTCTATTTGCTGTAACAGGTTTATCTGATATAACCGATCTATCCCAGTGTATTGTGCATTTTTCATTTTCCAAGACATTTTCAGGTAAGTATCTATAGTATGGATCCACATTTTCGTGAAATCCAAATTTATTTTTTAATTCTATATGAATAATTTTAGCTACTTGATTATGACGTCGTAGGTATTCGGAGTTTGCAAGGTGAGTACATGAACTTATTATGTGATCTATGTTTTCATTTGGTCTTTTACACTTTCTGCATATATCTTCCACTTGGTTGTCTTTCATTATGTATTTCTGATAATTGCGTGTATTTATTACTTGATCTTGGATCGCTACCATAAAACTCTCCGTTTCAGCGTACAAATCACCTTTACTTAACCAATAGTTCGACGAAATTTTGTCGACATATTCTTGGTGAAGGTAGTGGTAATGTCTGCCGTGGAGTTCCTTCTTTCCCCATTCTTCCTCTCTATTCACAGTTTCTTCCTCGTTATTGAAGATTCCATTTTTAAGCTGAAGTGGGGTATATTCATCTGCTGATGCTATTGTCTGGAGCAATTCTGATACACTATTCTGAAAGTATATTATTAAACCATTGATCTGTTTATTAAGTTGTATGGATAAGTTACATATTCCTCGTCCACCAATATTTCTTGGAAGTGTGAATCTGGCCATTGATGACCTCGGGTGGTGAGAACCATATTTTGTTAGCGTTGTTCGGATTCTTCTTTGAGCATTATCAATCTCAGTTTTTGGCCAGTTTATGACACCAAAGGAATATGTCAGAACTGGTACCGCATATGCATTTATTGCTTTTGCCAAATTTCGTCCATTAAGGCCAGAATTGCCTAGCTGGTTGAGTCTACTTTGAAAAGATTGTAATAATTCCGCTCTTGTTTGTGAGTGATTAATGTCTCTTAGTTGTTGGAATCCCAAATATTTGTAGCTCTCGCCTTCTTTCAATGCTTTGAGTTCATCTATATCAGATTCATTGTTGCTAATTTTTCCCCTTACTATTGTGGTCGTTTTACATTTTGCTAATCCAAATGTCATTTTAATATCTGTACTAAACGCCCTTGTTATTTCCAATAGTTGTTTAATTTGGTTGTTGTTCGCTGCGTATAATTTTATGTCATCTATGTACATTAAATGTGATAAGTTGTACGTGTTTGTGTCTGATTTAATTTTAAAGCCGTATTTTGTTGAGTTTAGTAATCTACTGAGGGGGTTAAGTGCTGTTATGAACCACCAAGTACTAAGAGAGTCTCCTTGAAATATCCCCCTACGTACTGGTATTTTATCTATTCTGTCTATCCCATTCTGATGTTTAAGTGATAGATTAAGCTTCCATTTATTCATTACTACTTTAAGTAGATTAACAAGTTTTGGTTCAAACTTGTATATTTTGAGAATTTCTATTAGCCACGAATGTGGTACAGAGTCGTATGCTTTTTGATAATCGATATAAGTGATATAGAGATTTCGATTTTTTGTTTTTGCTTGTTTCATAACGACTGAATCAATTATTAATTGTTCTTTGCAACCTTTGGTGTTAGGTGCACATCCTTTTTGATTTTCATGGATTATATTATTTGAGATGCAATGTGATTCTAGTCTTTTTCTAATACAGTTAGTAAGTAGTTTATAGAGTGTGCATAGACAGCTGATGGGTCTATATTTTGACGAATCCTTCGTGTTACTTATATCTTTAGGTATTAGAGAAGTATTTCCTTCACAAATTTCATCTGGGATTAGCGCTGGGTTATCAATGAGAAAATTAAAACTGCGTGCAATTGCCTTGTGAGTGCTGGTTAACTTCTTAATCCAAAAGTTGTGGATTCGGTCAGGTCCAGGGCATTTCCAGTTGTGAGCATGTTTTATATTTTCTTTAATTTCGCTTTCTGAAATTCTCTGAAACTCTTCTGTCTCTATCCTATTAGACTCTTCTCTTATTTCTTGAATCCATTTGGCATCTTTATTATGTTCTTCTCTTTCACTCCATATAGATTTCCAGTACTCTTCCAACTCTGTCTTTTTCGGTACATTTTCTGGTAAGAGTGTTTGTTCTTTTCCTGATAGGCTTTTATAAAATTTTTGTTGGTCTTTGTTGAACAAATTATTGTCTGTTTTTCTTTTCTCACTTTTTTTGTATCTTTTTAGTCTTTCTTTGTAAACACTTAGCTTCTGAATCATAGTGTTTCTCATTTCAGCAACTGTTTCATTTTTTTTGTCTCTGTGAGTGTGTATTTCGTATTTCTTTTGGATAACAGTAATTTTGCCCATCTTTTTGTTGGAAAGCGATCCTTGAGTGTAGTTTGTAAATATACCATGGTCTTTTCTTATTTCATCTATTTTTTTAGTTAGTCTAATTTTCCATGGAGGTTGCTTGATTTTAGGAGGCTTGTCTGCATTAGTAGGTGCTACTGTTTTAATACCGAGCGATTGGACTATGCATAATGCAGCACAATATATAACATTTTGTATCTCAACTATATCTTGTGTTGTTTCTATAAATGGTATTATTATGTTATTAATTGCGTGTAAATGCATGTTAAGTTTACTAGAGCAGTTTACTTTTTGGATTATTGGTCGTAGTGAAGGAGTAAGGTCTTTATACTTTACATATATTTCATTGTATTTCATTTTAAGTTTTTCTTCTATATCATTTTGTGAATCTGCCTGTAGTTCTGTTGCTTGCTGAGTGATGTTAATTAGATCAGTGTTTGAATCATTAAGGTCCATTTCCTCCTCATCTTCTCTCTCTATTTCATCTTCCTCTATCTGTGGTGTTAATTTGAGGCTACTTATGATTTCATCTGATAGGAGATTGTTTCTACGAATAGCTCTTATTTGGTCTGATAGCCTTTGTTCAGTAACATTTGTTTCTGGATATAGGATCTTAAATTCAGTGTGTAATTGTTGTCTGTATGTTGTCATATCGGTTTCGTTGTTAGTTATTTTGAAGTACAAGCGCATTAAATTTTTGTTTTCTTCAGTTTTCCATTTTTTTCGCTTCTTCTTCTCAGCTGCAGCGGGCTCGATACTTTGAGTATTAGCAACACTTGCAGCATGTTGGAGATCTTGCTGTTGTGCATCTCCTTCTTCATTTTCGATTCTTGTGGTTCCATGCAGCTCAAGGGTGCCACTCGCCTCATCACCTTGTGCAGCAGATCGTACATGGCGGCTCCGAACGGGGCCGATCTGAGACTCCGTACCGCCTCGGTTAGATTTACTTCTAGTATTCATAGCAATATTAATCACACCTTTAGGGTTGCTAACCCTTAAGGTAGTTAACTAAGGATTTCGCGGGGTCGTTACTTCCCGTCAGTTACCAACTGTCCCTGCAATAGCTCCTCGGATATTTACGGGGCCTCATCTCATAGCTCGGGTAATGTGGCGTCGCTACTCGCCAACGGTCAGAATGAGATGGATTAGTAAACTGACCGCCCTGCATTTTATTATTATTTTTTTTTTTTTTTTTTTTTACGATAGACTTATAACTAGATCCTAATCTTCAGACTATTACGTCGTCATCACCTAGGATTTTAGTTAGTAGTCTAGAGCTGCAGTGGATTTGATCACTCCTATTACAGGTAAGCAATCACGCTCTTACGGTGGTATGCGCTCTCAATGTGTACAAAGATCCCAAGATTATTTCTTTTTGCATGTTCGCAGCTAGATGATTTTCCATTCCAGAGCAATGTGGAACTTTTTTAAGTTCCGTCAGAAATTTTGGATGGATGCTACCCATTGCTCCGATTATAAGGACAGATAAAACAATTTTCAGTTCCGGATAGCTAGACTGCAATTCAAATATTAGATCGGTGTATTTTTCAACTTTCTCCTTAGTTTTGTGTTCGATGTTTGTATCCGCTGGTGAGGAAAATTCTATTACAGTCATGGTCAATAAGTTGTAATCTATTATTACCAGATCCGGTTTGTTTGCTTTTATTTTTCTCGTTGTAGTAAATGGAAAATTCCAGTATATCTTACATTTCAGATTACTTACAACAGAGTCAATTGAATTGGGAACGTATGGGATTATAGGGTTTTCGTCGATTCCGAATTTATTACGGAGATAAAAGTACAGAACTCGTAGAGCTCTGTCATGCCGTTTGATGTACAGGGTTGGTGCGTACGTTGGGCATGCTGTTAATATGTGCATAATAGTCTCCTCGTTTTTGTGGCATGCTCTACACTTAGTGTCATCGAGGTTCAGCTTTAAGATATGGTGCTGGTAGTGTCTGGTTGTTACTACACCGTCCTGGCATGCTATTATATATCCCTCTGTTTCAGCTTTTAATGATGGGGATTTTAAAAAGTTGAATGTTAGAGCTTTCGACAGACCTGATTTGTTTATTTCCCTAAAGAATACTCCATGTAATGGTTTTTGTTGATGGGTGGTTATTAGCTCACTAGTATGGAACTTTTTGAGGCATTTTTTGACTTCTCCCTGAGTGGACTGGGTAAGTTTAAATGGTGTGTCTATTTGGTTAATTTTTTTTGTGTATTTTTCATTTTTTTTCAGGATAAACGCACCGGCCCCGTATTCCTCATGTGTTTTTACAATTTTAAGGAGAGGGTCATCAGTTTTCAAGATCTTTCTTGCTGTTTCAATGATGGTCTTCTGGTAAGTATATTCTATGTTAATTATACCTCTTCCTCCCTGAGCTCTCGGAATGTATAATCTCTGGACAGATGCATGTGGATGGTGACTGCGGTATTTGGTAAGTATGCTTCTCGATTTAGTATCTAATTCTTGAATTTCCTTTTCAGTCCACCAAATGACACCAAATGTGTACACTAGGATTGGAAGTGCAAGTGTATTTGTAGCGTTAGCTTTATTTTTGGCAGTTAATTCTGAACTTCAGATTTTCTCCAGAATTTTAAGGTATTTCTTTGTTGCCGTCTGTTTTGTAATATTTATGTCTTGAAGGTGTCTTTGCTCTATGCCCAGGTAAGTATACGTCTCGTTAGGTGACAAGTATTTTATTACACTTCCGTCGACTAGTTTTATGTCATCATTTTCTTCAGGTGATGTTCTTCCTCGTTTTACATGGACTATTGCACATTTATCGATGCCAAATGCCATTCCGATATCTGTGCTATATTTCAGAATGATTTCTAGAGTATTTTTAAGTTCTGTATTGTTTTTTGTATAGACCTTAAGGTCATCCATGTAGAATAGATGGGTTATTTTATTTTTTCGATTGGAAGGGGGACCACATACGTAACCCGGTCTTCTTTTTAGGTCTATTGACAGCGGTAAAAGACTTATGCAAAATAGAATAGGGCTAAGTGAATCACCCTGATAGACGCCCCTTTTATATGCTATGAAGTTAGTGATATTCGTGCAGTTTTTATTTTTGATGTAGAATTTTGTCCTCCACTTGGTCATGAGTTCCTTTATACATGTGCTTAGACTTTCTGGTATTTTCAGATACTGTAGCAATAGGAGAAGTAGCTCGTGTGATGTTGAGTCGTACGCTTTTCGGTAATCCACCCACGCCATCGAAAGATTCCTTTTAAAGTACTTGGCGTCCTCGCATACACATCTGTCAATTAGCAGGTTCTCCTTGCATCCATTCAGTCCTCGTTTGGCTCCCCTTTGTTCAGCTGTTTCCTGCCAAATCGGGTCGATTAAGACGGTAAGTTGTTCATTTATGATTGAGGTGAATGTCTTATAGATTGTGTTTAGACATGTAATGGGACGGTAATTCTGTGGTTGTGTTAAGTCTCCCTTTTTCGGGATTAATATTGTGCGTCCTTCACATAACCATTGTGGGATAATGAGTTTCTGATATAAGATGTTTTGAAATATTTGTACCAAATATGGTCTAACTGCTTTCAGTTGTTTCCAGAAGTAGTTCTGAATCTTGTCGGGGCCTGGGGCCGCAAAGTTCTTCGACCTTTTAATTATTTCATCCAGCATCTCTTTTGTTATAGGTGGAGTTTCTACGTCATCAAGTTTCTTACATTTTTCTTTAAAATATGTTAGTGTCGGATTATGGATGTTGATTTTTTCTTCTCTGCTGTAAATTTCTTTCCAATATGTTTCGACTTGGTCACTGTCTGGTGGTGTGTAGTTCAAGTCTTGCTGAGTTTCGAATAGTCTTCCGGGGTTGTTGTTGAAGGTCGAGTTTTGTTGAATAAAGTCTTCTCTCTTTTGGATTTTGCGTTTGGCCGCTGTTAGCGATCTAATTCTGTCTAAGTTCTTCTCTTTGATCGTTTCCATATTTCTCAGATTGATCGTATGGTATTTTGCTCTAAGTTTGTTACGTATGTGTGTTAGTTTTGTTGATAGTGTTCGTTTATTTTTAACATACTCTATGATAGTGTTTATTTGGGATGTTTCTTTTCTGATAATTTGAACTTTCTTATCAAGTTGTTCTCTACGTTTCATAAGTTTCTTAATTCCCAATTCCTCTTTTCTTTTCGTCGCGAACATAGATATTATTGTGTATACTGCGCAGTTAATTTCCCACAAGTCGCTGTCTTTATTTATATGCCTTTTAATAAGGCTATTCGCTTTTTGTATTAAGCTTTTACATAAAGGTTTTTTAACCATTATCATCTTTCTCTCATAGGTACTCAGGTGTTTAATTTTCTCCAATTGGCTTTTAAAATTTTCTACGTCTTCTTCCGATATATCTGTTACTTCAGTGTCTGTTTCTTCGATGTCTGTACTTTCATTGTCCCTTTTTGGTTCCACATTCTCTCCCCGTTGAAGTAGATACGCAACCTGATCCCTTAGATGTTGTTCGGAACAGGTTGACTCTGGATATAGTTTTTTCCATTCTTTCTGAAGTCTTTTCATATATCCACGTACTTCAGGCTTACTCTCCTTATAGGCCTTTAGGAGGTTGTTTCTTAATTCCTCTGTCCATTTAGTTTTCGTAGGTTTTTCGATGGTGTTATTCGTTATTTCTTTTGCGATTTGGCTTTGAAATAATTTTGCATTATCGCGTAGGTTTTGTTGGCTGAAATGATGTTCAGGATGGAGGTTTAGCCAGTTTTCTTGTAGTCGCTTCATATAACCTTTCCGCGTAGGGCTTGATTTTTCTAGCGCTTTTATCAAGTCCTTTTTAAGATCTTCGGTCCATTTAAATGCGCGTTGATTGGTGTTTGTGCCGCTTCCAACGTCATTACGAAACTCCTCCGAGGCTGGAGTTTCATTGTTGGCGGCTCTCGTTTTCTGTCTCGTTTGAGGAACAACGTGTAGAAATGTGTAGGTTGTCAGCCATCACATTTCCGGCTAACTTTCCGTTACCCTGTCAGGGTTAACGACATGTGCACCTTTGGGTGTTAGTCCGTTTTGCACCTGGAGCTTGTGCTCGTTGCTCGGGTAAGTGGTGTCGCTACTCACCAAAGGCCACAGATGGTATGGGCCCCCCTGCTTATTATTATTATTATTATTATTATTATTAATATTATAATTTTTTTTTTTTCTTTCAGGTGTAAAACCTGGGTGCAAGTCAATCTCGAGCATGATGCTGCCAAGAGGATCGACCTTAGGAGTCTTCATACTTGCTTCATACCTCACTATACTTGCTATCTGAAGAACGACAGCTTTCTGCATTGGTAAGTAAATATCTGTCGACACTTTCAGTTTCCTTAGCTCATCTTTCAAGCTCTTTGGTATTAAACCCATAGCGGATATTATAATTGGAACAACTGCCACTTTCTTCATTTTCCACATGTCCTTGATTTCGATACTTAACTCTCTATATTTGTTCTTTTTTTCCTTATATTTGCTTTCAACATTGGAGTTGTTTGGAATAGATATATCAATTAAATAAGTTTCTTGGTTTTGTTTATCAATCAGGGTTATATCTGGTCTGTTGTTGACGACCGTAATGTCAGTTATTATTCCCCTGTCCCAGTATATTTTATATCTTTCAGTTTCTTCCACTGGTTTGGGTACATACTTGTAGTAAGGTGTTAATGCATATTCAATTATACCACAGTTATGGAGTATTTGTTGGTGTAGCATTTTCGCAACCTGATTATGTCTTTCTAGATATTTATTTATAGCTAAAAATGGGCAACCAGATATGATGTGTTCTATATTTTCGGTATAAGTATTGCATTTTCTACATTTATCGGTAGTAGTATTTTCTTTTAGTATGAATCGTTTGTAGTTACGCGTTGCAACCACTTGGTCTTGGATGCTTATTATAAAACCTTCTGTTTCAGGAAAAAATTTGCCTTGTTTGAGCCAGCCCGTTGAAGCCATGATGTCAATATTACCTGCATTTAGGTAGTTCCAAAATCTGCCGTGCAGTTCTTTGGATGCCCAGGACTCTGTTTTTTGTTGAATTATTTCAACGGGATTTTGAGGTAAGTATTCACTAGCTTTTAGATTTAATTGCGTGATTTTATTGTCTGCTTCAATTATTGTCGATATTACTGTGTCATCTCTTTTCTCATAGAAATATTTCCGCATTTCAGTAATTTGGTTTTGGCATAAGATTTCAGCATCTTGAATACCTCTACCCCCTAATGATCTAGGCAGGGTAATTCGTTCTGTGGATGCTCTTGGGTGGTGCATACGATGTTTGGTCATTGCGACTCTAACACTTCGGTTAATGCCTTCAAGGTCTGTCTTTGACCATGCTATAATCCCAAACGAGTAAGATAGCGCTGCCAAAGCATATGTGTTGATTGCTTTAATTATGTTGGTGGAATTTAGCTTTGTTTTTAATACTCGTTTTTATTATTATTATTATTTTTTTTTTTTTTTTTTATATGTTGAAAGTGGAAAGTATCTCGCGCGTAAATAAACTTACTACTTTGCACTTTCTTTAAGATTCGCTGCGACCTTTAAGGCTAGGCAACGGATCAGTGGACGTACTTTCTATGTGGGATAAGTACATTCATGCGCTCTTAGTATTCGTAACGATCCTAGAATAACACACTTCTGCATTTGGGCCAAGATGTTTTCTGCTTTATGTTTAATTTTTTCTATTTTTTTCAGGTGATGGGCTGTATCGTAGTGGATTCCACCCAATGCTCCGATGATTACTGGAATGAATATTTGTTTGTATCCTGGGTAAGTATGTTTCATTTCAAACATAAGGTCTCTATACTTTTCTTTCTTTTCTACCTCTTTAGATCTTACATTTTTTTCTCCAGGGCAGGACATCTCGACAATATATAAAATCATTTCTTCCTTGTCCATTAGGACCATATCCGGTTTATTTGCCTGAATCTGGTTGGTGGTTGCAAATGGCACATTACAAAATATTTTGCAGAGTTCATTTCTTACCACGCTTTCAATTGGTTTTAGACCATATTCGAAGCAGAGGTGGTGATAAAGAATTTCCAGCGTAGTGTCATGCCTACTTATGTAAAAGGTTTTTGCATATCTAGGGCAAGCTGACAGGAGATGCATAGTTGTTTCTACAGATGTTTTGCAGGATCTGCACATAATTCCTAGTCTGTTATCATTAAACACTTTACTTCTATAGCCGAGGCTGTTATAGACGCCGTCTGGGCAGGCGGTAATAAATCCCTCAGTTTCAGATTTTAGTCCCGCTGATCTTAAGAATGCGTAGGTTAGTTTGCAAGATAACTGTAGATCTTCCAAATTTTTATAAAATTGGCCATGAATAGCTTTTTCTTTGTGCTTCTTTAGTTTAAGGTCTTCTAGTCCTTCTCTCACCTTTACTTTGACTTCATTTGGGCTGTTGTTTATCAAAGTTTGTCTGGTCCTGTTGGCGTCGTTTATTCCCAGTTTCATATTTAATTTATTTGCCGCTCTTTCTGCCGCATGATATAGGAATGAGTTGTTGCCTTCGCGTTCGTGGGTAGCTACAATTTTTAGAAGTGGATCGTCTGATTTTTGTATCTTTATTGCTGCGCTGATAACTAGCCTGTCATGAAGATCCTCAAGAGATATCAAGCCTCTTCCACCTATTCTTCGTTTCATGTATAATCTCTCTACTGATGCGTTGGGGTGTAAACTTCTATTTTCCCTCATGATTCTTCGAGTAGTCCTGTCTAGTTGCTGTAGTTCACTGGGGTTCCATTTAATAGCTCCAAACACATAAGAAACGGTAGGTACAGCTAGCATGTTGGTTGCCTTAACTTTGTTGGATCCTGTAAGCTCTGATCTCCAGATCTGGGTGATTACCCTTTCGTATCTTTTTGCTAGGCAGTCTTTAATTTCTTGGATGTTGTGGATTTCTCTTTCCTTAATTCCCAGGTAAGTATAATATTGATTGTTTGGAAGGTGCTTCATTTCTGTTCCATCAAGTAGGTTCATGTCGTCCGAAATTCCATCGGTGTTGCTTGTCTTTCCGCGTTTAAGGTTAATAATTGCACACTTTTCTATTCCAAATTGCATTCCGATGTTAGCGGAATATTCCCTAACTATATTTAACGCCTTTTGTAACTTAAGCTCATTTTGTGCATATATCTTCAAGTCGTCTATATAGAATAAGTGTGTGGCTTTATTTGTGCGGTTTGAAGGTGGTCCCGCCATATAACCAGGTTCGTCCCTTAATGCGATGGATAGGGGCACGAGAGTAAAGCAAAATATCAGCGGACTCAATGTATCTCCTTGAAAAATTCCTCTTTGGTATTTTATTCTATCCGTTTTGATCTGTCTTCTCTCGACGTGTAAATAGACTCTGGTGTGCCATTGTCGCATTAGGTTATGCAGGACGGTTCTGATTTCCTTGCTTACTTGGAGTTCTTCCAGTATCTTTAGTATTAGTTGATGTGGCGTGCTATCGAAGGCCTTCTTATAGTCGACCCATGCCATGGAGAGATTGCGTTTGTATCTCCGCGCGTCTTGGCATATGCTACCATCAATCAGAAGATTATCAACAATTCCTGACACTCCTTTCTTCGAACCCCGCTGCTCGTAGATGTCATTCCATATGGGGGCTATAGTGTTTTGAATTTTTGTGTGCAGAATGGAGGTAAGTATTTTATATATTGCGTTAAGGCATGTTATGGGTCTAAAATTTCCCGGATCTTCGGGATTTCCTTTTTTGTATATTAGCACGGTTCGTCCTTCAGTCAGCCATTCTGGTATGTTGCTGTTGCCTTTTAGAAAGTCGCTAAAGATTCTTGCCAGTTCTTTATGCAGGACTGTGGCCTTCTTCCACCATATTATATTTATTGCGTCAGGGCCTGGGGCGGCAAAATTAGATTTTCCTTTTAACGCTCGCTTTATCAAATCTGATGTTATTGTTATATCCTCTTCGGGCATCCGGTCTTCTTTCATGCAGAATGATTTGAATTTGTTGAAGGTGGTATTATCAAGATTTATTTCGGTCTCTGTTTCATACATCGTCTTCCAGTATTTTTCCACCGTTTGAAGATTCGGGAATTTCTGAGCATCCCCACTAGGAGTTTGCAGAAATCTTGACGGGGTTGTGTTGAATGTATTATTTTGTTCGATGTATAATACTTTTTTCTTTAGTTTTTTCCTGATTGCTTGTAGTGACCTCAGTTTATCCTTGGCTTTTTCGCTTAATGTAGTATAGACGTTTAGGTTTGTGGTATGGACCTCTCGTTTTAATTCCTTGGCTATCTTTTTGACACCCTTTGTGAATGCTTTACCTTTGGTTATACTTACTATGACACTTTCAATCTTTGAGATCCTCTTCCTTTGCAACTTCATTTGATTTTCTAGTTTTTTCATTCTGTTCTTAGTTTTTTCTAGGTGTTCGTTTTTTCCTGACTTAGTCATTAATACAGAAGCTGCTGCGTAAAGCGCATTATTAAGCTGTTCAAGAGTGCTGTTTGCAGGTAAGTGTTTTTCTAACAATGTATTCATTACTGTAGTCGTTTTAGATGTTATGTTTTGTTTTATGTGAATTGTTCGCTTTCTATCTTGAAGATTTGTATTTTTGAGAGTTTCCAGGAAAAGTTCTTCAGTAGCCGGATCCAGTTCAGGTAAGCTATTTGTGATTTGTGTTTCGTCTTGTAGATTGTCAGATAATGTTGGTCTCTCCATTTCTAGGTTTTCCTGCTGTTTTCCTACAAGGCCTCTGGTTCGTATTGAGGCTGCTTGATCCCTGAGATTTTGTGGGGTAAAATTGCTGTGCTCTGGATGTTTTTCATTCCATAATTTATGCAACCTGCTCATATAACCTCTTCTCTTTGGGCTGGATTGTTCATAGCAGTTGTGTAGGTCATTGCATAAGTTGTCCGTCCACTCAAAGCGCATGATATTTGGTCGGGGTCTGTTGACCAAATTGGTTCTGTTACTGCTCCCAACTTGTCCAGGTACCCTATCCGAAACGGGTACATTGTGAGCAGTATTACTAGTATCGTTATTAGGAACCAGTTAAACAGTTTAAGGGTGGTTAACCCTTTCAACCAACGCTCAGCTACAGTTGCTGGGTCTGACTTTAGTCAGGCTGATGCGATTTTACCCAGTGGTGCTGGAGCACTTGGCTAGGGGAAGTGGTGTCGCTACTCACCAACGGTCATAGGTGGAATAAACCGCCCTGCTTATTATTATTATTATTATTATTTTTTTTTTTTTTTTTTTTTAAGGTAATGAACGCAGCTCGCGAATACGTTCATCCCATTCTACAAGGTGGCCACGTCTTTCCTGAGAAAAATAGGCGGCCACCGCGGGAAGATGATGTTAAGATCGGCTATATACTTCGAGATGTTTCGTGTGCTCTAATGACATGTAAGGATCCTAAAATTACGTGCTTTTGCATTTGTTGGGTGAGTATTTCAGTATAACTTTTACAAGCATTTATTTTTCCTAGGTTACGTATCAACGTTGCTTTTATCCCTCCTAGTACCCCAATGATTATTGGTATAAATGTGGTTTTATATTCGGGATAAGTTAGACGAAGCTCAAACATCAGGTCTCTATACTTATTTATTTTTTCATCCTCTTTTTCACTTATGTTGTTTTCAGCTGGACTGGAGAACTCAATTACGTAAAGATCTTTGTTTTCTATGTCCATGACTACGAGGTCTGGTTTATTTGCAGACAGCTGGTTTGTAGTTGAAAACCCAAAGTCCCAAAATAATTTAACTTTTTCGTTTGTAACGATTTTCTCAGGATGGAGAGCGTACGGTGGTATAAGTTTTTCGTCTATTCCATATACATGTCTTAGATGGCAGTACAAGACTTTGACGGCGTTGTTATGTCGTCTGAGGTATAAGGTTGGCGCATACGTTGGGCATGCTGATAGGAGATGCATCACGGTTTCCGAATGTAGATGACATGCACGGCATCTGTCGCTTATATTTTCCTTAAAGATATACTTTCGGTGCGCCAGGGTATTGATGACGCCATCTTGGCAAGCAAGTATGAAACCCTCAGTCTCAGACTTTAAGGAGGAGGATTTAAGAAACGAGAAGGTAAGTGACTCATTTAGATTAAGGTTTGCGATATTTTGGTAGTATACTCCATGTAAGGCTTTGTTCCTATGTGTATCCATGAGTATTCTTTCAGCTGCAGACTTACACTTTATTTTTATTTCCGATGGATTATTCAGGATTATGCTTTCTCCCCTGATATTTCTGGTTGAAAAGTGTCTTATTTCCAATGGGAGTTCCAGCTCTTCCGCAGCTCTAACAGCCGCTTTTATAAGAAACGCTCCTACATTATTTATTTCATGATCCCGCGCCAGAATAAGGAGGTTATCATTGGACTTATATATTCTCTCTGCAAAGGTGATGACTGCAGTTCTGTGCGCTTGCTCGATGCTTATCAATCCTCTGCCACCTTTTATCCTCTGAATATAGAGCCTTTGGACAGATGCCTTGGGGTGGTGACTTCGGTGCCATGTGAGTGTTTTCCTGGTAAGTCGGTCAAGGTCTTTAAGTTCGTCTACTTTCCATGGTATTGCACCGAACGTGTACGATATAATTGGGACTGCTAACATATTAGTTGCCAAGATTTTGTTTTTTCCCGTTAGCTGAGATGCCCATATTGATTTGAGCTTAGCTGTATATTTAGATGTCAGCTGCGTCTTCAGTGTGGTGGTCTCCTGAATTCCATGTTCTTCAATGCCCAGGTATGTGTATGTTTCTCCTGGCAGTAGATGACGCATCACCACATTATCTGTAAGTATAATGTCTTCCCCAAACTCTGCATTCCTTCCTCTAGCCAAGTGAAATATCGCGCACTTATCTGTTCCAAATTTCATTCCTGTATCCTTGGCGTACTGGTGAACCAGCTCTATTTGGTTTGTCAGATCTTTTTTATTGGATGCGTAGATTTTCAGATCATCGACGTAGAATAAGTGCGTGGTCTTATGAGTTCTCGCATTTGGTCTACCTGCCATATAACCTTTGGTTGATTTGAGCATTACCGAGATAGGGAGCAGTGAGATGCAAAATAGCAGAGGACTGAGGGAGTCTCCTTGGAACACCCCCTTTCGATACGCTACAGAGCTTGTACTTATTTTGCTCCCGTTATGTGTGATTGTGAATGTTGTTTTCCATAGTTTAAATAATCCGGATAGAGTCTCTCTAATCTGCGGGTGGACTTTTAAGTGCTCCAATAGTATCAATATAAGCTCGTGAGATGTTGTGTCGAAAGCCTTTTGGTAATCTATCCAGGCCATGGATAGATTCCTCTTATATTGCACTGCATCCTGGTATATGCACCTATCAATGAAGATGTTTTCTCCGAGCCCGGCCATAAGCCTCTTTCCACCTCTTTGCTCGTTAATATATTTCCACACTGGTTCAATTTGCTTAAGAATTCGTTCATATAATATGCTTGTGAAAAGCTTATAAAGGGCGTTGAGGCAAGTTATTGGGCGGTAATTACTAGCTTCTTCAGGATTTCCCTTTTTATAAATTAAGGTCGTTCTACCTTCAGCAAACCAACTCGGAATAACTTCACTGTTGAAGATCATATTTGAGAATACTCGAGCTAGATGCTTGTGAGTGGATTGAAAGTACTTCCACCAATAAGTATTTATAAGGTCTACTCCAGGAGCGGCAAAATTTCGCTTGTTTTTAAGCGTCTCTTTGATTTCTGTCTCTTCGATCGGAAGGTTTTCGTTTTCTTCCTCGGCACGGCGTGAGCATGTGTCTTTAAAGCGTTTAATGGCTTCATTCTCTACATTTATAGCTGTTGGTTGTTCGTATACTTTTTTCCAGAACTGCTCTATGTTTTCAACAGATGGTCTTGTTTTGACATTTGTTGTTTTTTCAAATAGTCTGGATGGTTTTTCTTTAAATGTCTTGTTTTGTTCATACGTGTCTTTCGAGATCTTCATTTTCTTTTTGATAGCTGTGAGTGATCGTATTTTATCCAGAGCCTCTTCTTTTATGACGACAAGTGTGTTTTTGTTTACCGTATGATGTTGCGATTTTAGGTGTTTAACAATCTGCTTGATTTTTGGTGTGTAAGTTTTATTTTGTGACATATAGTAGATTACTTCCGTTATTTGGGAAGCTAGGCGTCTTTTTACTTTGATCTTGTCTTCTACTTTTCTTAGCCTCTTTTGAATCTGCGAACATCCTTTGTTGTAGTTTTTGTCGTTTTCGGGCGTAAGCGCACAAGCAGCAGCGTAGACAGCTTTGTTTATATCCAGTAATGTGGACTCGTTAGTTAGATGTTCGTCTATAATTTCGTTAATGAGATGTATTTTTTTGTTTTCTATGTTAACCTTTTTACATATGTATGTTTTCCTTTCCTCTAGATTCATCTGTATATAGTCGCTAAATCTGGCTTTCAACGTAACTGCCACTTCTTCATTTACTTCTTCTTCTTCTATATCTCTCTCATGCCTTTCATTACTTTCACCGCTTTCATCACTTTCATCACTCTCTTCTATTTGTTGTTGTCTGTCATTTGTTTGTTGTTCTAACCTTCCAAATTCCCCTTTTCTCTTAAGAAAACTTATTTGATCACGTAGATGTTGTGCTGTAATCTTATTTAATTCAGGGCGAGTTTTATCCCATTCTTCTTTGAGTCTGTTCATATATCCTCTGATATCTGGGTTACTCTTCTGATAACACCTAATAAGGTTCCCACATAATTCATCATTCCACTCGATCTTTCCCTTGCTAGTATAGCCAATTGGATTTGAGCTACTCCCAATTCTTCCATGCGACGTATCCGATCCGTCGACTTGGTGGGTAGCTCGACGCTGTTCGTTGTCTTGAACCCGTAATAAGAAAGTAGGAAGGAGGTTAGCCCACCTACTTCCCGGCCAGCTGTCCCATTCTCGCAATCACGAGGTATGGGTTTGTACACCGCGTAGGCGCTGGTCCGATTTGCACTTAGCGCGTGCGCGCGTTTGCTCGGGGAAGTGGTGTCGCTACTCACCAACGGCCACTGGTAGGATGAACCGCCCTGCTTATTATTATTATTATTATTTTTTTTTTTTTTTTTTTTTTTTTTTTTTAAGGTAATGAACGCAGCTCGCGAATACGTTCATCCCATTCTACAAGGTGGCCACGTCTTTCCTGAGAAAAATGGGCGGCCACCGCGGGAAGATGATGTTAAGATCGGCTATATACTTCGAGATGTTTCGTGTGCTCTAATGACATGTAAGGATCCTAAAATTACGTGCTTTTGCATTTGTTGGGTGAGTATTTCAGTATAACTTTTACAAGCATTTATTTTTCCTAGGTTACGTATCAACGTTGCTTTTATCCCTCCTAGTACCCCAATGATTATTGGTATAAATGTGGTTTTATATTCGGGATAAGTTAGACGAATCTCAAACATCAGGTCTCTATACTTATTTATTTTTTCATCCTCTTTTTCACTTATGTTGTTTTCAGCTGGACTGGAGAACTCAATTACGTAAAGATCTTTGTTTTCTATGTCCATGACTACGAGGTCTGGTTTATTTGCAGACAGCTGGTTTGTAGTTGAAAACCCAAAGTCCCAAAATAATTTAACTTTTTCGTTTGTAACGATTTTCTCAGGATGGAGAGCGTACGGTGGTATAAGTTTTTCGTCTATTCCATATACATGTCTTAGATGGCAGTACAAGACTTTGACGGCGTTGTTATGTCGTCTGAGGTATAAGGTTGGCGCATACGTTGGGCATGCTGATAGGAGATGCATCACGGTTTCCGAATGTAGATGACATGCACGGCATCTGTCGCTTATATTTTCCTTAAAGATATACTTTCGGTGCGCCAGGGTATTGATGACGCCATCTTGGCAAGCAAGTATGAAACCCTCAGTCTCAGACTTTAAGGAGGAGGATTTAAGAAACGAGAAGGTAAGTGACTCATTTAGATTAAGGTTTGCGATATTTTGGTAGTATACTCCATGTAAGGCTTTGTTCCTATGTGTATCCATGAGTATTCTTTCAGCTGCAGACTTACACTTTATTTTTATTTCCGATGGATTATTCAGGATTATGCTTTCTCCCCTGATATTTCTGGTGGAAAAGTGTCTTATTTTCAATGGGAGTTCCAGCTCTTCCGCTGCTCTAACAGCCGCTTTTATAAGAAACGCTCCTACATTATTTATTTCATGATCCCGCGCCAGAATAAGGAGGTTATCATTGGACTTATATATTCTCTCTGCAAAGGTGATGACTGCAGTTCTGTGCGCTTGCTCGATGCTTATCAATCCTCTGCCACCTTTTATCCTCTGAATATAGAGCCTTTGAACAGATGCCTTGGGGTGGTGACTTCGGTGCCATGTGAGTATTTTCCTGGTAAGTCGGTCAAGGTCTTTAAGTTCGTCTACTTTCCATGGTATTGCACCGAACGTGTACGATAAAATTGGGACTGCTAACATATTAGTTGCCAAGATTTTGTTTTTTCCCGTTAGCTGAGATGCCCATATTGATTTGAGCTTAGCTGTATATTTAGATGTCAGCTGCGTCTTCAGTGTGGTGGTCTCCTGAATTTCATGTTCTTCAATGCCCAGGTATGTGTATGTTTCTCCTGGCAGTAGATGACGCATCACCACATTATCTGTAAGTATAATGTCTTCCCCAAACTCTGCATTCCTTCCTCTAGCCAAGTGAAATATCGCGCACTTATCTGTTCCAAATTTCATTCCTGTATCCTTGGCGTACTGGTGAACCCGCTCTATTAGGTTTGTCAGATCTTTTTTATTGGATGCGTAGATTTTCAGATCATCGACGTAGAATAAGTGCGTGATCTTATGAGTTCTCGCATTTGGTCTACCTGCCATATAACCTTTGGTTGATTTGAGCATTACCGAGATAGGGAGCAGTGAGATGCAAAATAGTAGAGGACTGAGGGAGTCTCCTTGGAACACCCCCTTTCGATACGCTACAGAGCTTGTACTTATTTTGCTCCCGTTATGTGTGATTGTGAATGTTGTTTTCCATAGTTTAAATAATCCGGATAGAGTCTCTCTAATCTGCGGGTGGACTTTTAAGTGCTCCAATAGTATCAATATAAGCTCGTGAGATGTTGTGTCGAAAGCCTTTTGGTAATCTATCCAGGCCATGGATAGATTCCTCTTATATTGCACTGCATCCTGGTATATGCACCTATCAATGAAGATGTTTTCTCCGAGCCCGGCCATAAGCCTCTTTCCACCTCTTTGCTCGTTAATATATTTCCACACTGGTTCAATTTGCTTAAGAATTCGTTCATATAATATGCTTGTGAAAAGCTTATAAAGGGCGTTGAGGCAAGTTATTGGGCGGTAATTACTAGCTTCTTCAGGATTTCCCTTTTTATAAATTAAGGTCGTTCTACCTTCAGCAAACCCACTCGGAATAACTTCACTGTTGAAGATCATATTTGAGAATACTCGAGCTAGATGCTTGTGAGTGGATTGAAAGTTCTTCCACCAATAAGTATTTATAAGGTCTACTCCAGGAGCGGCAAAATTTCGCTTGTTTTTAAGCGCCTCTTTGATTTCTGTCTGTTCGATCGGAAGGTTTTCGTTTTCTTCCTCGGCACGGCGTGAGCATGTGTATTTAAAGCGTTTAATGGCTTCATTCTCTACATTTATAGCTGTTGGTTGTTCGTATACTTTTTTCCAGAACTGCTCTATGTTTTCAACAGATGGACTTGTTTTGACATTTGTTGTTTTTTCAAATAGTCTGGATGGTTTTTCTTTAAATGTCTTGTTTTGTTCATACGTGTCTTTCGAGATCTTCATTTTCTTTTTGATAGCTGTGAGTGATCGTATTTTATCCAGAGCCTCTTCTTTTATGACGACAAGTGTGTTTTTGTTTACCGTATGATGTTGCGATTTTAGGTGTTTAACAATCTGCTTGATTTTTGGTGTGTAAGTTTTATTTTGTGACATATAGTAGATTACTTCCGTTATTTGGGAAGCTAGGCGTCTTTTTACTTTGATCTTGTCTTCTACTTTTCTTAGCCTCTTTTGAATCTGCGAACATCCTTTGTTGTAGTTTTTGTCGTTTTCGGGCGTAAGCGCACAAGCAGCAGCGTAGACAGCTTTGTTTATATCCAGTAATGTGGACTCGTTAGTTAGATGTTCGTCTATAATTTCGTTAATGAGATGTATTTTTTTGTTTTCTATGTTAACCTTTTTACATATGTATGTTTTCCTTTCCTCTAGATTCATCTGTATATAGTCGCTAAATCTGGCTTTCAACGTAACTGCCACTTCTTCATTTACTTCTTCTTCTTCTATATCTCTCTCATGCCTTTCATTACTTTCACCGCTTTCATCACTTTCATCACTCTCTTCTATTTGTTGTTGTCTGTCATTTGTTTGTTGTTCTAACCTTCCAAATTCCCCTTTTCTCTTAAGAAAACTTATTTGATCACGTAGATGTTGTGCTGTAATCTTATTTAATTCAGGGCGAGTTTTATCCCATTCTTCTTTGAGCCTGTTCATATATCCTCTGATATCTGGGTTACTCTTCTGATAACACCTAATAAGGTTCCCACATAATTCATCATTCCACTCGATCTTTCCCTTGCTAGTATAGCCAATTGGATTTGAGCTACTCCCAATTCTTCCATGCGACGTATCCGATCCGTCGACTTGGTGGGTAGCTCGACGCTGTTCGTTGTCTTGAACCCGTAATAAGAAAGTAGGAAGGAGGTTAGCCCACCTACTTCCCGGCCAGCTGTCCCATTCTCGCAATCACGAGGTATGGGTTTGTACACCGCGTAGGCGCTGGTCCGATTTGCACTTAGCGCGTGCGCGCGTTTGCTCGGGGAAGTGGTGTCGCTACTCACCAACGGCCACTGATAGGATGAACCGCCCTGCTTATTATTATTATTATTATTTTTTTTTTTTTTTTTTTTTTTTGCTTTCAGGTGTAAAACCTGGGTGCAAGTCAATCTCGAGCATGATGCTGCCAAGAGGATCGACCTTAGGAGTCTTCATCAAGAAAAGACCTCACTATACTTGCTGTCTGAAGAACGACAGCTTTCTGCATTGGTAAGTAAATATCTGTCGACACTTTCAGTTTCCTTAGCTCATCTTTCAAGCTCTTTGGTATTAAACCCATAGCGGATATTATAATTGGAACAACTGCCACTTTCTTCATTTTCCACATGTCCTTGATTTCGATACTTAACTCTCTATATTTGTTCTTTTTTTCCTTATATTTGCTTTCAACATTGGAGTTGTTTGGAATAGATATATCAATTAAATAAGTTTCTTGGTTTTGTTTATCAATCAGGGTTATATCTGGTCTGTTGTTGACGACCGTAATGTCAGTTATTATTCCCCTGTCCCAGTATATTTTATATCTTTCAGTTTCTTCCACTGGTTTGGGTACATACTTGTAGTAAGGTGTTAATGCATATTCAATTATACCACAGTTATGGAGTATTTGTTGGTGTAGCATTTTCGCAACCTGATTATGTCTTTCTAGATATTTATTTATAGCTAAAAATGGGCAACCAGATATGATGTGTTCTATATTTTCGGTATAAGTATTGCATTTTCTACATTTATCGGTAGTAGTATTTTCTTTTAGTATGAATCGTTTGTAGTTACGCGTTGCAACCACTTGGTCTTGGATGCTTATTATAAAACCTTCTGTTTCAGGAAAAAATTTGCCTTGTTTGAGCCAGCCCGTTGAAGCCATGATGTCAATATTACCTGCATTTAGGTAGTTCCAAAATCTGCCGTGCAGTTCTTTGGATGCCCAGGACTCTGTTTTTTGTTGAATTATTTCAACGGGATTTTGAGGTAAGTATTCACTAGCTTTTAGATTTAATTGCGTGATTTTATTGTCTGCTTCAATTATTGTCGATATTACTGTGTCATCTCTTTTCTCATAGAAATATTTCCGCATTTCAGTAATTTGGTTTTGGCATAAGATTTCAGCATCTTGAATACCTCTACCCCCTAATGATCTAGGCAGGGTAATTCGTTCTGTGGATGCTCTTGGGTGGTGCATACGATGTTTGGTCATTGCGACTCTAACACTTCGGTTAATGCCTTCAAGGTCTGTCTTTGACCATGCTATAATCCCAAACGAGTAAGATAGCGCTGCCAAAGCATATGTGTTGATTGCTTTAATTATGTTGGTGGAATTTAGCTTTGTTTTTAATACTCGTTTTAATCTGGTTTCCACTCTTGTTTAAGTTGTTCTTTAATTTTTGTGTGTTTTATTATTATTATTATTTTTTTTTTTTTTTTTTTTTTTTTTGTGAAGAAACGCAGCTCGCGAATACGTTTTTCACTTATAATGGGCAGCCACGTTCCTTTTGAAAAAGAAATGGGCGACTGCTCATGGAAGATGGAACTATCAGTTACCGATCTTGGTGGGCTCTTATGATGTGGAGTGAGCCAAGTATGACTTGCTTTTGAATTTGGTGGATTAGTGTGCTTGATCTACGTTTACATACTTTTATTTTTTCCAGGTACTTCTTCATGGACGTTTTCATACTTCCAAGGACTCCAACTATTATTGGAATGAATATGAAGTTAAATTCGGGGTAAGTAGTTTTTAGTTCGTACATTAGATCTTTGTATTTACTAATTTTTTCAGCTTCTTTTTCAGATACGTTATTTTCAGATGGACTCGAAAACTCGATTACGTATGCCTGTTTCTCCTGTAAGTCCATGACGACTAAATCTGGCTTGTTTGCACGCAGTTGTCTGGTGGTAGAGAATCCAAAATCCCAGAAGATTTTGACCTTCTCATTTGTGACCACCTTCTCCGGAACTATGACATATGGAATCTGTGGATGTTCATCTACTCCATATGCGTGCCTTATGTGACAGTAGAGTACCTTTAACGCATTGTTGTGCCTTTGCAGATACAAGTTTGGAGCATATGATGGGCAAGAGGCTAGCAAATGCATCAGAGTTTCAGAGCTCGAATGGCAGGCCCTACATCTATCGTCAGTTATTTGTTTCAAAATCTTCTTTCTGTAGGCTAATGTGTTTATTACACCATCCTGACACGCAATGATGAACCCTTCTGTTTCAGATTTAAGGCTCGATCCATGCAGGAAAGAAAAGGTGAGTACTTTACTCATGTCATTTTTTTCTAGGTTGTTAAAGAATACACCATGTAGGGATTTTCCTTTGTGGTCTGTAATTAGTTTGTTTGTTGTCGCAGATTTAATTTTATTTTTCAGTTCGCTTGTTTCAGTTGATAAGAAGGTTTCCCCCCTGACTTGTCCTGCTTTAAAGTCTCTAATTTTCAAAGGTAGGTTTAGATCCTCGGCTGCTCGAACCGCTGATTTCAATAAGAACGCCCCGACGTCTGCGCGTTCGTGTTCTAAAACCATTTTTATTAGACTGTCTTTGGACTTAGCGATCTTTATTGCCAGACTAATTACAGCGGTTTGGTATGCCTGTTCAATATTTACAAGACCTCTTCCACCTTCTTTTCTCTGAATGTACACTCTTTGCACAGAGGCTCTTGGGTGATGGCTTCTATTATTTGTTAAAACCTTTCTTGTTTGACGGTCTAGGTTTTTAATTTCATCAACATTCCAACGGACCGCTCCAAAAGTATGGGTAAGTATTGGTATAGCTAGCATGTTAGTAGCTGAGATTTTGTTCCTTCCCGTTAGATGTGAAGACCATATCTGTTTTAGCTTAAGATTGTAGTTAGCTTTTATTCTTTCCTTTAGGGCGTCCGTGTCCTGGATCGCTTGTTCTTCCAAGCCAAGGTAGGTGTAGTTTTCTTCGGGTAACAGGTGGTGGATTACGACATTATCGACCAACTCAATATCTCCTCCGAAATTATTGTTTCGACCTCTTGCTAGATGGAATGTAGCGCATTTATCCGTGCCAAACTCCATACCCGTGTCTGCGGAGTACCGGTGAATTCGTTGAAGTTGGTGTTTCAGTTCACTCTGATTCGCGGAAAAGAGCTTCAAATCATCCATATATAGCAGGTGAGTTATCTTGTGTTTTCTGTAATTTGGTCTTCCTACCATGTAGCCTTTGGTGTTTCGTAACATTCCCGATATAGGGAGAAGCGATACACAAAACAGGAGTGGGCTGAGAGAGTCTCCTTGATATACCCCTCTCCGATATGAGATTTGTCCAGTTACGATGGGCCGACCAGAGCCTTTTAAAATAAATTTGGTTTTCCACATGTGAAACAGTTTTTCTAGGGTACTTAAGATGTGTGGGTGTACTTTAAGCTGTTTTAAAAGCTTCAATATAACTTCATGGGATGTTGTGTCGAATGCTTTTTTATAGTCTACCCAGGCCATTGATAGACTTCTTTTATATTGGACAGCGTCCTGATATACACACCTGTCGATAAGAATATTTTCCCTAACTCCTGACATGCCTCTTTTCCCCCCTCTCTATTCGTTAAGCGCTTCCCAAACTGGGTTAATTCTTTTCAGAATGCGTTCGTATATAACAGTGGTAAAGATTTTATACACCGTATTGAGACATGTTATTGGTCGGTAGTTTTTTGCCTCCTCACTATTTCCTTTCTTATAGATTAGCGTTGTTCTGCCTTCAACGAACCATTCCGGAATATCTATTGTTGAATTAAGCATACCGGTAAAAATGCGGGATAGATGCGCATGCGTTGATGACAGATGTTTCCACCAAAATGTGTTGATACCATCCATACCCGGAGTGGCGTAATTTGGCTTGCCCTTTATGGCACGTAAGATTTCGTCATTTGTTACGGGTGGATTGTTATCGTCACCAATAATTTTCTTGTCACACATCTGTTGGAATATTGCAAAAGCTTCGTTCTGCAAGTTAACTGCGGTGGGTCTCTCATAGATGGCTTTCCAGTATTCCTCTATTTTGTGTGCTGACGGGGGACTGGGTGGTATTTCCTTTTTCTCGAAAAGTCTAGAAGGTTTTTCTGTAAAAATTGCATTTTGTGCGACTGTTAGTTGTCTGTCTTTCATTCTTTTCCGTATGGCCTTCAATGATCGCAATTTATCGAGTGCAGTCTCTTTTATTGAAATAAGGTTGCTTTTGTTTGTTGTGTGGTGTTGTGTTCTTAGCATTTGTGCAATTCTTTTTATCCTCTTGGTGTATTTTTTGTTTTCTTCTATGTATTTTAGAAGTTCTGTTATTCTTGATGTTAGTTGTCTTTTGTGTTTGATTTTTCTTTCTATTTGTTCTATTCTTTTTTCCATTTTGTAGTTTGTGTTGTTGTGTACTATTTCCGGCATCATCGTTCAGGCTGCGGCAAACACTACATTATTAACTGTCAGTAGCGTACTGTTTTCAGACAGATGTTCTGTAATTATCTGATTGAGTATGTCGAGTTTTTCAGAATCCACTTTAACTTTTTTATGTATTGGTTTTTTTCTGTTTGTGATATCTACGTTGTTGCTACTGATAAGCTGTTCGAATTTAAGCTGAAGTAATTGTACCTTTTCAGTCTTACTGTTCTGTGTGTTGTCAAGGTGTTCTTGCACAGTTATTTCTTCGACTTCCTCTTCGGGCTGCTCAGTTGGCAGGAGGCCCCTTCTTTTTAAAAAACTTATTTGGTCCCTGAGGTTCTGTGCTGTGAATTTGCTAAGTTCTGGGTGTTGTTTGTCCCATTCATCTTTCAATATTTTCATGTAACCCCGAACTTCCGGGTTACTTTCTTTGTAGCACTTCGATAGGTCTTTACGAAGTTCCTTTGTCCACTCAAATTTACTATGATCTTGTAAACTGTTAGTTAAATTTGTGATACTCCCAACTCTTCCGCGCCGCGTATCCGAACCGCTGGCTTGGTGGGTAGCGTTACATTGTTCTTGATCCTGAACATGTTATGGGAGTGAGAAGGGAGTTAGCCATCCCACACCCGGCCAACTTTAAAATACCTGGCAGACTACCTGATATTCTTGTGCACCCCTACGGTGTTGGTCCGATTTTCACACGAGTGCTTGCGCACAGTCGCTCGGGGAAGTGGTGTCGCTACTCACCAACGGTCACAGGTGGAATGGACCGCCCTGCTTATTATTATTATTTTTTTTTTTTTTTTTTTTTTTTTTTTTTTTCACAGTTTTATAACTGGTGCTAGGATTTAGGCGGAAAATTTTAAACCTAAATCTTTAAGCTGTTAAGAATGTTCTTACGATATGACAAGTGTCCATTATGACTGACTTTTGAATTTTTATTAGACTGTGTTCTTTAATGTCCAAAGTTTTCAGGTTGCTTTTCAGGTTTTTGGGTGTTACTCCTGTCGCTGAGATTATAATGGGTAGTGTCTTCACTGTTTCTTGATTCCACAAACGTTTTATTTCTTCACACAAAGGTATGTATTTAGATATTTTTTCTTCATATGCTTTACTTAAATTGTTGGAGTTAACTACCGATACATCAATGAGGTAAGTAAGTTTTTTGTCTTTTAATGTTAATATAATATCTGGTCTATTTGCTGTAACAGGTTTATCTGATATAACCGATCTATCCCAGTGTATTGTGCATTTTTCATTTTCCAAGACATTTTCAGGTAAGTATCTATAGTATGGATCCACATTTTCGTGAAATCCAAATTTATTTTTTAATTCTATATGAATAATTTTAGCTACTTGATTATGACGTCGTAGGTATTCGGAGTTTGCAAGGTGAGTACATGAACTTATTATGTGATCTATGTTTTCATTTGGTCTTTTACACTTTCTGCATATATCTTCCACTTGGTTGTCTTTCATTATGTATTTCTGATAATTGCGTGTATTTATTACTTGATCTTGGATCGCTACCATAAAACTCTCCGTTTCAGCGTACAAATCACCTTTACTTAACCAATAGTTCGACGAAATTTTGTCGACATATTCTTGGTGAAGGTAGTGGTAATGTCTGCCGTGGAGTTCCTTCTTTCCCCATTCTTCCTCTCTATTCACAGTTTCTTCCTCGTTATTGAAGATTCCATTTTTAAGCTGAAGTGGGGTATATTCATCTGCTGATGCTATTGTCTGGAGCAATTCTGATACACTATTCTGAAAGTATATTATTAAACCATTGATCTGTTTATTAAGTTGTATGGATAAGTTACATATTCCTCGTCCACCAATATTTCTTGGAAGTGTGAATCTGGCCATTGATGACCTCGGGTGGTGAGAACCATATTTTGTTAGCGTTGTTCGGATTCTTCTTTGAGCATTATCAATCTCAGTTTTTGGCCAGTTTATGACACCAAAGGAATATGTCAGAACTGGTACCGCATATGCATTTATTGCTTTTGCCAAATTTCGTCCATTAAGGCCAGAATTGCCTAGCTGGTTGAGTCTACTTTGAAAAGATTGTAATAATTCCGCTCTTGTTTGTGAGTGATTAATGTCTCTTAGTTGTTGGAATCCCAAATATTTGTAGCTCTCGCCTTCTTTCAATGCTTTGAGTTCATCTATATCAGATTCATTGTTGCTAATTTTTCCCCTTACTATTGTGGTCGTTTTACATTTTGCTAATCCAAATGTCATTTTAATATCTGTACTAAACGCCCTTGTTATTTCCAATAGTTGTTTAATTTGGTTGTTGTTCGCTGCGTATAATTTTATGTCATCTATGTACATTAAATGTGATAAGTTGTACGTGTTTGTGTCTGATTTAATTTTAAAGCCGTATTTTGTTGAGTTTAGTAATCTACTGAGGGGGTTAAGTGCTGTTATGAACCACCAAGTACTAAGAGAGTCTCCTTGAAATATCCCCCTACGTACTGGTATTTTATCTATTCTGTCTATCCCATTCTGATGTTTAAGTGATAGATTAAGCTTCCATTTATTCATTACTACTTTAAGTAGATTAACAAGTTTTGGTTCAAACTTGTATATTTTGAGAATTTCTATTAGCCACGAATGTGGTACAGAGTCGTATGCTTTTTGATAATCGATATAAGTGATATAGAGATTTCGATTTTTTGTTTTTGCTTGTTTCATAACGACTGAATCAATTATTAATTGTTCTTTGCAACCTTTGGTGTTAGGTGCACATCCTTTTTGATTTTCATGGATTATATTATTTGAGATGCAATGTGATTCTAGTCTTTTTCTAATACAGTTAGTAAGTAGTTTATAGAGTGTGCATAGACAGCTGATGGGTCTATATTTTGACGAATCCTTCGTGTTACTTATATCTTTAGGTATTAGAGAAGTATTTCCTTCACAAATTTCATCTGGGATTAGCTCTGGGTTATCAATGAGAAAATTAAAACCTTGTGAGTGCTGGTTAACTTCTTAATCCAAAAGTTGTGGATTCGGTCAGGTCCAGGGCATTTCCAGTTGTGAGCATGTTTTATATTTTCTTTAATTTCGCTTTCTGAAATTCTCTGAAACTCTTCTGTCTCTATCCTATTAGACTCTTCTCTTATTTCTTGAATCCATTTGGCATCTTTATTATGTTCTTCTCTTTCACTCCATATAGATTTCCAGTACTCTTCCAACTCTGTCTTTTTCGGTACATTTTCTGGTAAGAGTGTTTGTTCTTTTCCTGATAGGCTTTTATAAAATTTTTTTTGGTCTTTGTTGAACAAATTATTGTCTGTTTTTCTTTTCTCACTTTTTTTGTATCTTTTTAGTCTTTCTTTGTAAACACTTAGCTTCTGAATCATAGTGTTTCTCATTTCAGCAACTGTTTCATTTTTTTTGTCTCTGTGAGTGTGTATTTCGTATTTCTTTTGGATAACAGTAATTTTGCCCATCTTTTTGTTGGAAAGCGATCCTTGAGTGTAGTTTGTAAATATACCATGGTCTTTTCTTATTTCATCTATTTTTTTAGTTAGTCTAATTTTCCATGGAGGTTGCTTGATTTTAGGAGGCTTGTCTGCATTAGTAGGTGCTACTGTTTTAATACCGAGCGATTGGACTATGCATAATGCAGCACAATATATAACATTTTGTATCTCAACTATATCTTGTGTTGTTTCTATAAATGGTATTATTATGTTATTAATTGCGTGTAAATGCATGTTAAGTTTACTAGAGCAGTTTACTTTTTGGATTATTGGTCGTAGTGAAGGAGTAAGGTCTTTATACTTTACATATATTTCATTGTATTTCATTTTAAGTTTTTCTTCTATATCATTTTGTGAATCTGCCTGTAGTTCTGTTGCTTGCTGAGTGATGTTAATTAGATCAGTGTTTGAATCATTAAGGTCCATTTCCTCCTCATCTTCTCTCTCTATTTCATCTTCCTCTATCTGTGGTGTTAATTTGAGGCTACTTATGATTTCATCTGATAGGAGATTGTTTCTACGAATAGCTCTTATTTGGTCTGATAGCCTTTGTTCAGTAACATTTGTTTCTGGATATAGGATCTTAAATTCAGTGTGTAATTGTTGTCTGTATGTTGTCATATCGGTTTCGTTGTTAGTTATTTTGAAGTACAAGCGCATTAAATTTTTGTTTTCTTCAGTTTTCCATTTTTTTCGCTTCTTCTTCTCAGCTGCAGCGGGCTCGATACTTTGAGTATTAGCAACACTTGCAGCATGTTGGAGATCTTGCTGTTGTGCATCTCCTTCTTCATTTTCGATTCTTGTGGTTCCATGCAGCTCAAGGGTGCCACTCGCCCCATCACCTTGTGCAGCAGATCGTACATGGCGGCTCCGAACGGGGCCGATCTGAGACTCCGTACCGCCTCGGTTAGATTTACTTCTAGTATTCATAGCAATATTAATCACACCTTTAGGGTTGCTAACCCTTAAGGTAGTTAACTAAGGATTTCGCGGGGTCGTTACTTCCCGTCAGTTACCAACTGTCCCTGCAATAGCTCCTCGGATATTTACGGGGCCTCATCTCATAGCTCGGGTAATGTGGCGTCGCTACTCGCCAACGGTCAGAATGAGATGGATTAGTAAACTGACCGCCCTGCATTTTATTATTATTTTTTTTTTTTTTTTTTTTACGATAGACTTATAACTAGATCCTAATCTTCAGACTATTACGTCGTCATCACCTAGGATTTTAGTTAGTAGTCTAGAGCTGCAGTGGATTTGATCACTCCTATTACAGGTAAGCAATCACGCTCTTACGGTGGTATGCGCTCTCAATGTGTACAAAGATCCCAAGATTATTTCTTTTTGCATGTTCGCAGCTAGATGATTTTCCATTCCAGAGCAATGTGGAACTTTTTTAAGTTCCGTCAGAAATTTTGGATGGATGCTACCCATTGCTCCGATTATAAGGACAGATAAAACAATTTTCAGTTCCGGATAGCTAGACTGCAATTCAAATATTAGATCGGTGTATTTTTCAACTTTCTCCTTAGTTTTGTGTTCGATGTTTGTATCCGCTGGTGAGGAAAATTCTATTACAGTCATGGTCAATAAGTTGTAATCTATTATTACCAGATCCGGTTTGTTTGCTTTTATTTTTCTCGTTGTAGTAAATGGAAAATTCCAGTATATCTTACATTTCAGATTACTTACAACAGAGTCAATTGAATTGGGAACGTATGGGATTATAGGGTTTTCGTCGATTCCGAATTTATTACGGAGATAAAAGTACAGAACTCGTAGAGCTCTGTCATGCCGTTTGATGTACAGGGTTGGTGCGTACGTTGGGCATGCTGTTAATATGTGCATAATAGTCTCCTCGTTTTTGTGGCATGCTCTACACTTAGTGTCATCGAGGTTCAGCTTTAAGATATGGTGCTGGTAGTGTCTGGTTGTTACTACACCGTCCTGGCATGCTATTATATATCCCTCTGTTTCAGCTTTTAATGATGGGGATTTTAAAAAGTTGAATGTTAGAGCTTTCGACAGACCTGATTTGTTTATTTCCCTAAAGAATACTCCATGTAATGGTTTTTGTTGATGGGTGGTTATTAGCTCACTAGTATGGAACTTTTTGAGGCATTTTTTGACTTCTCCCTGAGTGGACTGGGTAAGTTTAAATGGTGTGTCTATTTGGTTAATTTTTTTTGTGTATTTTTCATTTTTTTTCAGGATAAACGCACCGGCCCCGTATTCCTCATGTGTTTTTACAATTTTAAGGAGAGGGTCATCAGTTTTCAAGATCTTTCTTGCTGTTTCAATGATGGTCTTCTGGTAAGTATATTCTATGTTAATTATACCTCTTCCTCCCTGAGCTCTCGGAATGTATAATCTCTGGACAGATGCATGTGGATGGTGACTGCGGTATTTGGTAAGTATGCTTCTCGATTTAGTATCTAATTCTTGAATTTCCTTTTCAGTCCACCAAATGACACCAAATGTGTACACTAGGATTGGAAGTGCAAGTGTATTTGTAGCGTTAGCTTTATTTTTGGCAGTTAATTCTGAACTTCAGATTTTCTCCAGAATTTTAAGGTATTTCTTTGTTGCCGTCTGTTTTGTAATATTTATGTCTTGAAGGTGTCTTTGCTCTATGCCCAGGTAAGTATACGTCTCGTTAGGTGACAAGTATTTTATTACACTTCCGTCGACTAGTTTTATGTCATCATTTTCTTCAGGTGATGTTCTTCCTCGTTTTACATGGACTATTGCACATTTATCGATGCCAAATGCCATTCCGATATCTGTGCTATATTTCAGAATGATTTCTAGAGTATTTTTAAGTTCTGTATTGTTTTTTGTATAGACCTTAAGGTCATCCATGTAGAATAGATGGGTTATTTTATTTTTTCGATTGGAAGGGGGACCACATACGTAACCCGGTCTTCTTTTTAGGTCTATTGACAGCGGTAAAAGACTTATGCAAAATAGAATAGGGCTAAGTGAATCACCCTGATAGACGCCCCTTTTATATGCTATGAAGTTAGTGATATTCGTGCAGTTTTTATTTTTGATGTAGAATTTTGTCCTCCACTTGGTCATGAGTTCCTTTATACATGTGCTTAGACTTTCTGGTATTTTCAGATACTGTAGCAATAGGAGAAGTAGCTCGTGTGATGTTGAGTCGTACGCTTTTCGGTAATCCACCCACGCCATCGAAAGATTCCTTTTAAAGTACTTGGCGTCCTCGCATACACATCTGTCAATTAGCAGGTTCTCCTTGCATCCATTCAGTCCTCGTTTGGCTCCCCTTTGTTCAGCTGTTTCCTGCCAAATCGGGTCGATTAAGACGGTAAGTTGTTCATTTATGATTGAGGTGAATGTCTTATAGATTGTGTTTAGACATGTAATGGGACGGTAATTCTGTGGTTGTGTTAAGTCTCCCTTTTTCGGGATTAATATTGTGCGTCCTTCACATAACCATTGTGGGATAATGAGTTTCTGATATAAGATGTTTTGAAATATTTGTACCAAATATGGTCTAACTGCTTTCAGTTGTTTCCAGAAGTAGTTCTGAATCTTGTCGGGGCCTGGGGCCGCAAAGTTCTTCGACCTTTTAATTATTTCATCCAGCATCTCTTTTGTTATAGGTGGAGTTTCTACGTCATCAAGTTTCTTACATTTTTCTTTAAAATATGTTAGTGTCGGATTATGGATGTTGATTTTTTCTTCTCTGCTGTAAATTTCTTTCCAATATGTTTCGACTTGGTCACTGTCTGGTGGTGTGTAGTTCAAGTCTTGCTGAGTTTCGAATAGTCTTCCGGGGTTGTTGTTGAAGGTCGAGTTTTGTTGAATAAAGTCTTCTCTCTTTTGGATTTTGCGTTTGGCCGCTGTTAGCGATCTAATTCTGTCTAAGTTCTTCTCTTTGATCGTTTCCATATTTCTCAGATTGATCGTATGGTATTTTGCTCTAAGTTTGTTACGTATGTGTGTTAGTTTTGTTGATAGTGTTCGTTTATTTTTAACATACTCTATGATAGTGTTTATTTGGGATGTTTCTTTTCTGATAATTTGAACTTTCTTATCAAGTTGTTCTCTACGTTTCATAAGTTTCTTAATTCCCAATTCCTCTTTTCTTTTCGTCGCGAACATAGATATTATTGTGTATACTGCGCAGTTAATTTCCCACAAGTCGCTGTCTTTATTTATATGCCTTTTAATAAGGCTATTCGCTTTTTGTATTAAGCTTTTACATAAAGGTTTTTTAACCATTATCATCTTTCTCTCATAGGTACTCAGGTGTTTAATTTTCTCCAGTTGGCTTTTAAAATTTTCTACGTCTTCTTCCGATATATCTGTTACTTCAATGTCTGTTTCTTCGATGTCTGTACTTTCATTGTCCATCTTTGGTTCCACATTCTCTCCCCGTTGAAGTAGATACGCAACCTGATCCCTTAGATGTTGTTCGGAACAGGTTGACTCTGGATATAGTTTATTCCATTCTTTCTGAAGTCTTTTCATATATCCACGTACTTCAGGCTTACTCTCCTTATAGGCCTTTAGGAGGTTGTTTCTTAATTCCTCTGTCCATTTAGTTTTCGTAGGTTTTTCGATGGTGTTATTCGTTATTTCTTTTGCGATTTGGCTTTGAAATAATTTTGCATTATCGCGTAGGTTTTGTTGGCTGAAATGATGTTCAGGATGGAGGTTTAGCCAGTTTTCTTGTAGTCGCTTCATATAACCTTTCCGCGTAGGGCTTGATTTTTCTAGCGCTTTTATCAAGTCCTTTTTAAGATCTTCGGTCCATTTAAATGCGCGTTGATTAGTGTTTGTGCCGCTTCCAACGTCATTACGAAACTCCTCCGAGGCTGGAGTTTCATTGTTGGCGGCTCTCGTTTTCTGTCTCGTTTGAGGAACAACGTGTAGAAATGTGTAGGTTGTCAGCCATCACATTTCCGGCTAACTTTCCGTTACCCTGTCAGGGTTAACGACATGTGCACCTTTGGGTGTTAGTCCGTTTTGCACCTGGAGCTTGTGCTCGTTGCTCGGGTAAGTGGTGTCGCTACTCACCAAAGGCCACAGATGGTATGGGCCCCCCTGCTTATTATTATTATTATTATTATTATTATTATTTTTTTTTTTTTTTTTTTTTTTTTTTTTTTTTTTTTCACAGGTGCTTCCTGGGGTTACATAGTTGACATTCGGGCACAAGTTGCCAAGAACGCCAAACTTTAAACTTTAAGAATCTTCAGCAAGAAACGATCTTACGATACTGGTTGTTTGTAGTATTACAGCTTTCTGCATTGGTAAGTATATATTGTAAGAGACATTTATCTTCATCAATTCCTCCTTCAACGAGTTTGGTATTACACCCATTGCAGATATTATTACGGGTATGATCGTTACTCTATTCATGTTCCACATATCTTTTATTTCGTATCCCAACTCTCTATATCTATTCTTCTTCTCTTGGTATTTAGTTTCTAAATTACTGGTGTTCGGTATAGATATATCAATTAGAAATGTTTCTTTTGTCTTTTTATTGATTAATGTAATATCTGGTCGGTTGTGATTCAAGGTCACATCTGTTATTATCGCTCTGTCCCAGTATATTTTATATGTATCATTTTCTTCTACAGAGTTAGGTTTACATTTGTAATAAGGTGTATTTGCTGGGTTAATAATACCACAGTTCTGCAGTATTTGTTTATTATTATTATTATTATTATTTTTTTTTTTTTTTTTTTTTTTTTTTTCATTCAGGTGTAAAACCTGGGTGCAAGTCAATCTTGAGCATGATGCTGCCAAGAGGATCGACCTTAGGAGTCTTCATCAAGAAAAGACCTCACTATACTTGCTGTCTGAAGAACGACAGCTTTCTGCATTGGTAAGTAAATATCTGTCGACACTTTCAGTTTCCTTAGCTCATCTTTCAAGCTCTTTGGTATTAAACCCATAGCGGATATTATAATTGGAACAACTGCCACTTTCTTCATTTTCCACATGTCCTTGATTTCGATACTTAACTCTCTATATTTGTTCTTTTTTTCCTTATATTTGCTTTCAACATTGGAGTTGTTTGGAATAGATATATCAATTAAATAAGTTTCTTGGTTTTGTTTATCAATCAGGGTTATATCTGGTCTGTTGTTGACGACCGTAATGTCAGTTATTATTCCCCTGTCCCAGTATATTTTATATCTTTCAGTTTCTTCCACTGGTTTGGGTACATACTTGCTTGTAGTAAGGTGTTAATGCATATTCAATTATACCACAGTTATGGAGTATTTGTTGGTGTAGAATTTTCGCAACCTGATTATGTCTTTCTAGATATTTATTTATAGCTAAAAATGGGCAACCAGATATGATGTGTTCTATATTTTCGGTATAAGTATTGCATTTTCTACATTTATCGGTAGTAGTATTTTCTTTTAGTATGAATCGTTTGTAGTTACGCGTTGCAACCACTTGGTCTTGGATGCTTATTATAAAACCTTCTGTTTCAGGAAAAAATTTGCCTTGTTTGAGCCAGCCCGTTGAAGCATTGATGTCAATATTACCTGCATTTAGGTAGTTCCAAAATCTGCCGTGCAGTTCTTTGGATGCCCAGGACTCTGTTTTTTGTTGAATTATTTCAACGGGATTTTGAGGTAAGTATTCACTAGCTTTTAGATTTAATTGCGTGATTTTATTGTCTGCGTCAATTATTGTCGATATTACTGTGTCATCTCTTTTCTCATAGAAATATTTCCGCATTTCAGTAATTTGGTTTTGGCATAAGATTTCAGCATCTTAAATACCTCTACCCCCTAATGATCTAGGCAGGGTAATTCGTTCTGTGGATGCTCTTGGGTGGTGCATACGATGTTTGGTCATTGCGACTCTAACACTTCGGTTAATGCCTTCAAGGTCTGTCTTTGACCATGCTATAATCCCAAACGAGTAAGATAGCGCTGCCAAAGCATATGTGTTGATTGCTTTAATTATGTTGGTGGAATTTAGCTTTGTTTTTAATACTCGTTTTAATCTGGTTTCCACTTCTTGTTTAAGTTGTTCTTTAATTTTTGTGTGTTTGATGTTCGAACTTTGAGCAATTCCTAAGTATTTATATGCTTCATTTCCTATGTCTGGAATTTGTATATCATCGTTAATTTTAAGGTCTTCTGACTCGATAAGTTTTCCTTTTTCTATAACGACAGTTCTACATTTGCTCATACCAAACTCCATTCTGATATCACTGCTGATTTTGTGAACCACTTTGAGAACAGTATCGAGTTGCTTTCTTGTTGACGTATAGAGTTTTAAATCGTCCATGTATAGTAAGTGTGAGATTTTTAGTGATGAGCCCTGAGTTTTGATGTTAAACCCGTACCCTGTATTTTTAAGCGTGTTTGAGAGGGGATTTAGAGCTACACAGAACCACAAAGCACTTAAAGTATCTCCCTGGAAAATACCTCGTTTTATTCGTATATCTTTTGTTTCTGTAGATATAGTTCCATTTTTTATGCACAGCCTAGTTACCCAATGTTTCATTGATTTTGAGAGGAAGTTTATGAGGCCCGGGTCAATCTTGTATATCTCAAGGATGCTAATTAGCCAAGAATGGGGTATGGAGTCAAATGCCTTTTTATAATCGATATATGCCATGTTAAGGTTTCTATGTGAGTTTCTGGCTTGACCCAGGACCACGGCATCAATTGTGAGTTGTTCTTTACATCCCAAGACATTCTGCTTACTTCCTTTTTGCTCATCTGTTAGGATTTTGTTTTCTTCTAAGTGAGATGATATCTTCTTGCTAATTATCGAAGATAGTGTTTTATAGATAGTTGGTAGACATGTAATTGGACGATATTGTGATGGGTCAATAGTATTACTTGATTTTGGAATAAGGTAGGTAATTCCTTTTGTTAAAAATTCAGGAAAGTCTTCTTCTTGTGTTATTATCCTATGAAAACTCGCAGCTAGGTATTTATGCGTACTACTAAATCTTTTAAGCCAAAAGTTTTGAAGTTTATCGGGCCCTGGAGCTTTCCAGTTTGGTATGTGTTTAAGTGCGTTCCAAACATCATCAGTTGTTATTTTTATTTCCTCCATTTGTCTTATATGTTTACTAGTTTCTTTTTCTTGTTGAATCCAGGGTGCTTTCTTGTTATGTTTAATGTCGATTTCCCATATGTTTCTCCAAAACTTTTCGGTATCTGCTTTTATTGGTCCTTGTTGATATTTTGCCTCACGGTCATTTTCCAATTTTCGATAGAATTTCCTTTGATCATTTTCGAATTCTCTATTTTGTTGAAATCTTTCTTTCTTCTCTCGTAGTCTTCTAAGTCGTTTGCTATAAGCTAGGAGTTGTTGTTTTAAAGTGTCAAGATATTCGACAGCTTTGGGTGCGTACCCTAGTTCTTGAATTATTTTTTTGAGTGTATTCGGTAGGTTTTTTAATAAGTTTTTGTTTCGCACGCCATTGACATATTGCTGGGTCCTACCTATGTCTTTTCTGAGGTTCTCTATCTTTTTCATAATTCGCCTTTCCCAGTGAGGAATTTGGTCTGTTTGCACTTTCTTTTTCTCAGGTCCGTTTATGAAAACTATTTAATATAACTATTTAATATTTAAAATTATTTATTAATATTATTATTTACATTAGACATTTAATGTAAAATGTACAGGGTGGGCCAACGAAAACGAAACAGACGAGTTTTAAAATAGTTAATAAAAAATTTTGAAAAAACGCTTCGACAGGTCAACTTTGGTTTCGAGGGGGACATATTTTGCAATAGAAGTGATTCAAAAATCCATTCACCCCTGTGCCCTATGGACACAACCCCTAAAATTTTAATAGGGATGGTGGGGTAAGTATTACCTTGTTAGAAAGATCTTTTTACTCAGAGTAACATACAAAAAAAAAAGTTAAATCGATCGATTCGTTTTAAAGATATTCAAAATTTAGCAAGTAGAGATTTCATGTCTTTTAAAATTGTGCTATGAACACCACGCCTTCAATTTTAAGTGTTTTGATGGGGTAAGTAATATCATTTCGAGGGGGACATATTTTGCAATAGACCTGATTCAAAAATCCATTCATCCCTCGCCCTTTGGACACAACCCCTAAAAATTTAATAGGGATGGTGAGGTAAGTAATACCTCGTTAGAAAGATCTTTTTACCCAGAGTAACATGCCAAAAATAAAGTTAAATCCTTCGATTCGTTTTGAAGATATTCAAAATTTAACATGTAGAGTTTTCATGCCTTTAAAATTGTGCTATGAACACCACGGCTTCAATTTTATGTGTTTTGATAGGGTAAGTAATACCACCTGGGAAAGATCTTTTAACCCAAAGTAACATACAAAAACATGTAAAACGCAATTTATTTTCATTTTCTACAAAAGAGAGATTTTAAAAAACAAATTTAAATTTATTCGAGGAATTGTTTAAAATTTTGTAACATCTGGAACAAAACAATGCAAAACATAAAACGATTTATAACCACATTGAAATTCTTTTTATCAGTTGTATTTTGTATTAGTATTAGATTTTCATCGTATTAAAACTGTTTATGACTAATTATTAGAAATCAACATTTAAAATTTTGTGAACTTCTGTTAAAGCTTCTGCTAGCAATGGTTTATACAATTCTAGAAAGGGTTGAATTAATCACTTTTTATTTTAAAAACGATGAGAATGCTCATCGTGCAGCTAATTTATTTAATGAACAACATCCAAACAAACATTGTAACCGAAAATACGTTCTGGAGTTGGTTGCAAAATATAAAAATACTGGTTCTGTTGGTAATAAGAAACGCGATCCTGGTAATGTTCGTCCAATAAGAAATGGGGTCATTGAAATAGGTGTTTTGGGACAAGTTGCTGCAGATCCAACTTTAAGCACAAGAAAACTGGAGACTGTGACTAACATCAGTAGTACAACCATTCGCGGAATATTGAAAGGTCACAAATATCATCCCTATAAAATTCATTTAATTCATGAGTTAAATGAAGATGATTTTGATAGGCGACTGCAACTTTGTGAGGTGATGACGGAACGGTTAATTGCTGATGAAAATTATCTTTATAATATCTGTTTTTCAGATGAGTGCACTTTTTTCTTAAACTCAACCGTTAATCGTCATAATTGTCGATATTGGTCAGATGAGAATCCTAGCGTATTTCATGAAGTTCACACTCAAACTTCTCAAAAATTGAATGTGTGGGTTGGAATTTTTGGAGACCGTCTTATTGGTCCTTATTTTCTAAATGGCAATCTAACAAGGGATATGAACAAGGATCTACTTCAAAACTTTGTTCATCCATTTCTTGACGATATTATCGAAAATCACGATCGTTATTTAGAAGATTACACGCGGCCTGTTAGGGAATTCTTGGATACGACGTTTCCTGGGCAATGGATTGGGCGTAAAGACCTTTGGAGTAGCCGCCGCGATCTCCCGATCTTACTCTTCTTGATTTTTTCCTTTGGGGGCATTTAAAAAGTAAGATTTACGCAACGGAACCAGGATCTCTAGCAGAGTTACGACAGAGAATTATTAATGAATGCCGAGAAATTACTGCTGAAATGTTACAAAATGTAAGAATTCGCTTTGAGCAAAATTTGTACATTTGCATGGAGGTTGGTGGAACTCAATTCGAACATTTAATAAAATAATAAAAACATCCTTGAAAGTGTCGGGATCGATGGGATTCTTTAAAGTGTTAAGTTTTCTTCAAAAAGATTAGTTAAGTTTAGTTTGGTTAAATAAAAAATAATGTGCAATACTGTTTTATTTTGAATTCTTTAAAACAAACCAATCGATTTCACTTTTGTTTTTTTGTATGTTACTTGTGGTAAAAAGAACTTTCCAAGGAGGTATTACTTACCCTATCAAAAGACTTAAAATTGAAGGCGTGGTGTTCATAGCACAATTTTAAAAGGTATGAAAACTCTACTAGCTAAATTTTGAATATCTTTAAAACGAATCGATCGATTTAACTTTTTTTTTTGTATGTTACTTTGGGTTAAAAGATCTTTCCAACGAGGTATTACTTACCCTACCATCCCTATTAAAATTTTAGGGGGTGTGTCCAAAGGGCGAGGGATGAATGGATTTTTGAATCAACTCTATTGCAAAGTATGTCCCTCTCGAAACGGTATTACTTACCTTATCAAAACACTTAAAATTGAAGGTGTGGTGTTCATGGCACAATTTTAAAAGGCATGAAATCTCTACTTGCTAAATTTTGAATATCTTTAAAACGAATCGATGGATTTAACTTTTTTTTGTATGTTACTCTGGATAAAAAGATCTTTCCAACGAGGTATTACTTACCCCACCATCCCTATTAAAATTTAAGGGGTTGTGTCCATAGGGCGAGGGATGAATGGATTTTTGAATCAGCTCTATTGCAAAATATGTCCCCCTCGAAACTAAAGTTGACCTGTCCGAGCATTTTTTCAAATTTTTTTATTAACTATTTCAAAACTCGTCTGTTTCGTTTTCGTTGGCCCACCCTGTATATAAATTATTTACATATATTCTTTATGTAAATAATTCATACATAAAATATTAAATATTAATTTCTTAAAAAATACTAATGTATTATTAATGTAAAATATCGCAATTATTATTTACATTAAACATTTAATGTAATATAAACGTGTACATATTATATTTGTGATGCTCTTTCCCTTATCGGAGGGTTTTTCTCGGGCACCAGGACCTATTAGGGACGCGAGGTCCACGCGACGAGAGAGGCTTGTGCCCTCGTAGTCTCCGAAGATGTCGTTGAGGAGGCTTCCCGGGTAGACAGTGAAGAAAATGCTGTCCAGGGGTCGATCGCTTATGCTGAAAGAGGTAAAGGAAAAGGGGCGGGTCTTGAGCTGAGCTCAGTAAAATGCAAAAATACAAAATAACGGGTTTTTTATTGGTTGTGAACCACACCTTATTGCAACAAAAGAATTATAGGTTGAAATATATCGCGGTCAGGTAAATGCAAAGTTAAGCGGAGTAGTAAGCCGAAGAGAGCCGGAGGATGCAACACGGAAAAATAGTTAAGCGGAAATATGACGAAATAGCGTGTATAAAAAAATGGTATGAACTCGAACTAGTACCCACGGCTGCGAAAGATACTCAAGATGCAGGTAACGAGGTAAGCAGGTGTAGAAGCGAGTTCGTTAGAGGCCAGGTAAGGTGGCACACAGTGGCTGGCGGACTATTACACTGTATGCCGGAGTTAGGGGGTTTGCACAGGTTTAGGAAGCACACAGTGGCTGGCGGACTATTCCGCTGTGTACCTGGCTTTAGGAGATTAGACAGGTGTAGGAGACACACAGTGGCTGGCGGACCATTCCACTGTATACCGGACTTTAGGAGATTTGACAGGTGTGGGAGGCACACAGTGGCTGGCGGGCTATTCCACTGTATACCGGAGCGAGGAGATTTACACAGGTGTAGGAGGCATACAGTGGCTGGCGGACTATTCCACCACGTACCGGAGCGGGGATTTTACACAGGCTTAGGAAGCACACAGTGGCTGGCGCAGTATTCCACTGTGTACCAGGCTTTAGGAAATAAGACAGGTGTAGGAAGCACGTAGTGGCTGGCGGAGTATTCCACCATGTACCGGAGCGAGGAGCTAAGCGGGGAAGAGCAGCTGGTACTCACGATTTTGCGGCGAGTCTTCTGGCTGAGCTGAAGTGTCAGGAACTGAGCTCTGGAGGCTCGTGCAGCTTATTTTGTACTTTCTTGACGGTCACGTAACCATGAACTAAGTCTGGCGGGGACTCGAGCCCAGACGATTTACTTCACCGAAATATTGCGAGCAAATTTGCTCGGACGGATCTGCGTAAGGCAGGTACTGCAAGGTCGCGCGCTTTTAGTAACAAACCCCGCAAATCAGGATAAATAATTAACCAAAATAAAATAAATTGCCGGTCCAAAATTAATGGTTTGTTACATCCCCCTCTCACTTCGTCAAAAAAAAAATTAACAATTTTTTTTCACAATATGACATAATATAGCAATTCCATAAATAAAAAGATTTAGACTTAAAAAAAAAACTTAACCGCAAATACAGTTACCCTAACTTAAAATATTCCAAAACTTAAATAAACAAGATTATTTGTGAGAAACACACAGGAACTCCTCTATCTTATTGGGACACCTTCCTTCGGCAATTGGGCTGCAATGGCTCTGGAACGGGCTTGGAACATCGTCCTTCGAGAATGGAACTGGAACGTCTTCTTGCCAGAACAGCTCTAGGACATCTTTTCAACGGGCGTGAACATCACACAACGCTCTTCATTCAGTAGCGTAGGGTTTCAAATCCTTAACATGAACGGACCGGAGGGTCTGTCCATTGGGTCCTTTGAGGGTATAGACCACCGGAGAAAGGACCTTAGTTACTGTGTATGGACCAGAATAGCGAGGTGCTAGCTTGGCGGCGAAACCCTTGACAGCGGACGACAAGTGATGTTCTCTTTTCATCACTCGATCCCCTACGTGGCATCTCCATTTACATCGGCGGAGGTTGTAATAGTGACTTTGGCGGTTAAAGGCACGATTTAATTGCAGACGGACAAATTCAAAAATTTCGGACAGTTTATTTAGGCGGGAGACATGCGGAGCGGTTTCTGGGGCGGTATCTGGAGCATCAGCAGCGCCTTCACCTTCAGCGGGTTCAGCGAATCGGAGAGATCGTGGCGGTTCTAACTCTCTACCATAGTTTAGAAATGCGGGACTAAAACCCATAGATTCGCTGCGGGCGGTATTGATGGCGAACGCAACATCGGTCAAGTGCTGGTCCCAGTGACGGTGGTTGTCTTCGCAGAATTGAATGATAATCGTTTTGATCGTACGATTTGCCCTTTCGGTAGGGTTGGACTGAGAAGTGTACGGCGGGGTAAATTTCGGGGTAACTCCTAACCCTTGGAGCAAATTACGGAACGCACGACTATCAAATTGGGTTCCGTTATCGCAGACTATTCTTCGTGGACACCTGAAGCGCATGATGACCTCATCGTACAGGGCTTGTGTCACTGCGGAGGCCGTAGCTAGGCGGAGCGGTTTGCAGATCACCCATTTGGTGAAGCGGTCGAAGAAGACAATGACGAAATTATGACCCTTGGTAGACCGAGGAAGCGGACTTATCAGGTCGGTGCACACCGTTTCGCACGGTGCGTTATTCAGAGACGGTTGCATGAGGCCGGGCGTTTGTTGCTGCGAAACTTTATACCGCTGGCAAACAAGACACTTGCGGACGTATTTGGCAATATGTCGTAACATTCCAGGCCAATAATATCGACGGGCGATACGACTTATGGTCTTGGCTATCCCCATATGTCCGGCTGTTGGGGCGTCATGGTTTTCGGTTAGTACTGCGGGGCGCATGGGTGAGGGCAGGCAGACTTTCCACGGGTCGGACATTTCGTCTTCAGACAAGTCGTATGGTTCCCAAAAATGACTGTAAAGGCGATTGTCGCGGATGGAATAATCGGAAAAGTCTGCCGGAGACTTTTCGACTTCCAATTTCTTTTTGCTATACCAGTTGCAGGCGGGCTCGTCCCCTTCTTCCATAACGTGGAGGTTTTCCGAGAGGGTGGAGTTGTTCTCCGGTGTGCCGCTACCGGACGCGGGTGAAGTAGACGATTCGGGTTCAGGACAGGGTTGACGGGAGAGGGTGTACCCCTTTGCGGTAGAGAATCTCGAAATAAAATTGTTGGAGAAAGATGCTCCACCGAGCCAGGCGACCGGCGGGGCTTCGGATAGATTGGAACCAACGAAGAGATTGATGATCGGTGCTCACTTTGAAGTGATACCCTTCGAGGTACGGGCGCATCTTCTCAATGCCCCATACTATGGCCAAACACTCTTTTTCCGTAACAGAATAATTTTTCTCGGGGGCGGAAAGGGTACGACTCGCATACGCAACGACACGTTCTTGACCGTCCAATGCCTGGGTTAGCGCGGTTAGGATGCGGAATAGTTTTGAAACACCCTGTATATCATACAAATAAAATATTGCATTAATGTTATTATTTGTTAATTGTTATGAGTTATGAATCATATAGAGAACACGCGTTCTGTAAATGTTACATAACAGTTACTAACCATAAAAAACATGTACTATAAATGTTATGTAACATTTATAATTGTTTGTGGTGGACATTTTATAGCTCTGGTGTAGCTCATGTAGAGCGCCTGTGATGTAACTGATCTTTCACAAAGAACTTTGTAACTTCTACGTAACAATTTCATATCCGTGTTTGCTGGGTAATTTTACATTAATACCATCTTCAGAACATCAAACATCTCCCAAGTAAATTGCAGACACTGAATTCATTATTAATATGGAATACGACAATGAAAACATAAGAAACAGAAAACGAGCACAAGTTACGAATATCTTAACGAATAATTTAATATGTCTTTACAGCACCGAAAGAATAAGAAAACAAAATTGGAACAAGATTTTGAAAGATCCAAACATTATTTAAAAGAACATGAAGAATTAACAGTCACAAAATCGGATAAAGGTAACTTTACAGTAATACTTATACACACAAGATTATAGGATGAAAATGAAGGATATGTTAGATGATGAAACAACATATAAAAAAATGGATAAGGACCAGACGAAATCAATACAAATCAAGTTAAATAAGGTGATAAATCGTTTGGTGGAAAATGGTCATCTAGAAGAAAGAGAAGAGAAACAAATTAAATGTTTACATGGAGTGCAATCCCGAAAATACGGACTCCCAAAGACACACAAGGAAGGAGAGTTAAAATTGAGGCCAGTATGTGCATGTATCAATTCTCCTACATACAACTTAGCAAAATACATTGATAAAACACTTAATAACATTTTATATCAATGTAAATTCAATATAAAAAATTCTTTTGAAGTTGTTGAAAAACTCAGGAATGTGTCGATTCCTGGAAATTACAAATTAATAAAAGCCCACACATTATTAGAAAAAAAGGAATTCATAATGCTGGTGAAATTTTGTTCTGAGAACAGTTTCTTCCAATTTGACCGAGCTACTTATAAACAGTGTTGTGGTACAGCTATGGGCAACCCAGCTTCTCCGATATTTGCCTCGTTGGTTATGAATACCTTGCTAAAATATGCAGTTGATAAGATGCATTTTGATCTTCCATTTTTGTTTATATATGTTGATGACATTTTAACGGCTGTACCGGAGAATAAGATAGATTCTACTTTGAACATATTGAATGGATTCAACAATAATATGAAATTCACTTTGGAATTAGAACAAGATAAAAGAATACCGTTTTTAGATTTATTGATAATAAGGGAAAAGGACAAACTCATAACAAACTGGTACAGGGAAACGATAAATTCAAATAGATTTTTGAATTTTAAATCACAACATCCGATGTATCAAAAAATCGCACTTATAAAAGGCCTTAAGTTTAGGGTGAAAACATTAAGTCATGAAACCTTTTGGGACAGTAATTTTGAACTATTAACTAATTACCTGATTGATAGTGGTTATCCAAGAAGCCTTATTAACAGAATATTACATAACAATCCTGATACTAGGAATGAAATAAACAGAAACAATGTTCAAAATAAGAGATTTGGTGAACATTGTTGTTCAGGACAAATTACGGTATTATAAACTCCCAGAAATACCCATACTAACAAAGAAGATAGAAAAGATATTTAACAAAGATAATGTCAAAATAATTAAATACAACAACAACAACATTGGAAGCATATATACGAAGACTAAAGATAAAGTAGAAAAAGGATTAAAAACAAATTTGGTATACAAGGTAGAATGCAAGGACTGTGAAGGAGTCTATGTGGGACAGACTAAACAACATCTGCAGAAAATGATGGACCAACACAAAAGAGATTGCGTGAATTTGAAGAAGAAGGATAAATCAGCTCCAGCCTAACATGAAATTGAACACAAACATACATTTAAATTTGAAGATGTTATAGTGCTGGAAACAAAAAATAATTTAGAAAAACGAAAAGTTTTGGAGATGGTACACATCTTCAAAGAACCTTAGGCGATAAAACTACGTAAGGATACGGAAAACTTGAGTAATATTTATTCATATGTTATAAAAAAGTTTCAAAAAACATTAACAAAAATTCAAATTATGCTACCAACCACACGTATTTGAGTACATCGGGTTGCATAGTAATTGTTGTTTAAACTTGTCATATGTAAATTTTGTGATTTAAAAAAAAGCTTGGTTGTATTATAATTTTTAAGAATTTGCTCCTCGCCAAGACGTTTTAATGAAGCCATTAACAATATATTATGTTCTTAATAATAATTCCGTTGTGCTGCGATATTCATATATTATGTAAGAACCGGAAAAAAAAATTATTACAAATAAAGGTAAAAATAATAAAGCCAAAGTATTTTATAGAATATTTAATAATAAACATGAACATTAATATACAAATACATATTTTTGTTGTCTATTTTTACAATTAGGTATAGTACATATACGAAACATAACTAGTTTTATTTACAAAAAAAAGCTATAAAAGAATTATTAATTACGTTTTCTTAATTTGTATCCATAAGGATATGTGTCATAAGATCCAGGATCTCGTTTTCGTTTCATATATGTCTGTGTGAACTTTTTTATTTCGGGTCTTGAAATTATAGAGAGATCTTTTGTTCTACAAATTTTTCTTTCGTTATAGACGCCCACGTTATCGTCGTAGTTATTAATATTACAGATCATATTTTTCATAACATCAAAATTAATCAAAGCAGAATTTTGATAATTTAAGGTTATTCCCTTTACTTTACAAATGGTAAAATATTTATTTAATTTTGGTGAATATACCTTATAATCATAATTCTTAGGACCACCACTGACAAATTCTGATATGTAACTACCTTCACCATTTTCTACTAGTTCATCTGTGAGTTCACCCAAGAAATTGCCTGTTGGTGGTATATATTCGTTAGGCATTGAAGTAAATATAATACTATCAGTATCTTTATATAAAATTCTAGTCTGTAATTTTTCAATATGTTTATAAAGTTCTAATCGTGCATGACATGTGGTATAAGCAGCAATAACAACGTCAATTGTGTTTTAAGGTAATACAGCTTCAAGGGGTCTATCCCAAGATGTTATCTAGACGTTTTCATCCACTATTAAAATATCATGAACTGTTACTGAAGGATAATTTAATTTATCAAAAAGATCTGATGGCTGATTTATGATAGAAGTTTGTTTTAAATTTTCTCGCTGTCCGAATTTTCCCCAAAATGAATTTAGTTGTAGTTTTGAAATATATCTCATGCCCTTATTTTTTGAAATATTATGTTTATCAAGTAAAATTCCTTCCTTTTCATAATAATTGTTTATGTACTTTTCTTTATCTTTGTCAGTAATACATTCACTAGGCCATCCACTTGACTCTTGTTTTATTTTTAGAAAATTGTCTATGTATTTATAAAATAAACCCCCTTTTTTAGTATTTTTATTATATTGAACTGTTTTGTATTCCCAAACTTCATAAATAATTTTATAACGATAACCTAGACTAATAGCTTTTTTAACTTCATCTAGTACATAAGTTCCGGTAATTTGCCTCTGTTCTTCATTATGATCACATAAACCATTGTTTAATTGTTCTGCACAAGTTCTACATAAAATAACAAGTAGCTTATTATGCAGCCTATATGGTAAAACGGGATCATATAAATCGCTAGGTGGCAAAATTGTACATTTAATTAAACCTTCCAGTGAATTAAAATCTAATTTTGAACAAGTTACATGACCTATGTGAATGGTTGGGTGTCCTACAGGATATTTCTTATATTTATTTACGAAAGGATATAGTGAACAAACATCAAAGTAATGTAACTTCTCCTGATCTGCACACTTTTTGTATAATTTTAAAGCGTTAGTTCGTCCTCTAGGATTTAAAATAGAGAGGTTAATATCTGGTGTAGCAATAAATTTTTTTAATTCAAAATTATCTAAAATTTCCTTTCTAAATTCACATTCCCAAACCGATACCAAATTATATTTTAATTCTTTGATTCGTTTAGCTTTTTTTGACGTAAGTAGTAGCCCTTGACTTGCCCCCACTCCTCCTTTTTTCAAAATGAACACCTGCGGCATACCTGACAATGAGGGATGACTTGCCCCCACCTCTATTGTGTATTTTGGGTGGTTGGTGATAACGATGGTTGAGTTGTTCCCACCTCTATTGTGTATTCTGGGGCGGTTACTTTGTGCATCTTAAGTCACATTACACCTGTGTGATTAAAGGTGCATTCTAACAGACCATGCCTAATTTAATTCGTTTATGTAATATTGCTTTCATTTAACTACATATATCAATCTTTTTAACCTCTATTGTATATTCTGGGGCGGCTACTTTGTGCATCTTAAGCCAAATTATACCTGCGGGATTAATTTTTAACCTCTATTGCATATTCTGGAGCGGATACTTTGTGCATCTTAAGCCAAATTATACCTGGGGGGATTAAAGGTGCATTCTAACACGCCATGCCTAATTTAATTCGTTTATGTAATATTTCTTTCATTTAACTACATCTATCAATCTTTTTAACCTCTATTGTATATTCTGGGGCGGTTATTTTGTGCATCTTAAGCCAAATTATACCTGTGGGATTAATTTTTAACCTCTATTGCATATTCTGGAGCGGCTACTTTGTGCATCTTAAGTCACATTACACCTGTGGGATTAAAGGTGCATTCTAACAGACCTTATATTTCTTTCATTTAACTACATATATCCATTTTTTTAAATAAGTTTTTTCATTTGTCGGAATGCTTAATACTTGAAGGGCGAAATTTTTCGTAAAGAGGGTGCTATTTTTGGGAAATGGGTGGGGGATTTTTGGGCTCTTTAAAAGAAAAATTTTACACTTACTCTAACCAATTTAGTTTATACCTCGAACATACTAGTTCTAAACTTAATTTAAATTTAAATATGCGTAGTTTTGTTAGTGGTTCAAGTGTACTAAATAATTCTATCATGGAACTAATAAATGACGAAACAAGTATGGACTTGTTCAATGATTTCGCAATGGACATTGTCGATTCAGCGAACATGGAGTTGCAACCGGTAGCCCTGGAAGATTTAGAAGATCTTCAAATGAATCTTTTTGATGAATCTACAGCAGATAGTTATAATGAGAACGAAGTAGTTCCCTGTAAGGAGGAAGAAGAACGAGAAGAAGAACAAGAAGAAAAAGAAGAGTCGTTAAATAATGTCACTTATATAGATCTAAGTGCGTGTGACAGCGAAGAAGAAGAAGAAAAACAAGAAGAAGATCCGTTTAAAAACCTCCCAGCTATGGATCTCAGTGAGCGAGATCTTCGCCTAATTGATAGCGCGGTCTGTGCCGAAAATACAACAGACATCGGTTATAAGTCAACCTAATGAACTCTTTGATTTATTAAATAATCCAGCCGTTATTGTTCAAACCATATTGATTATTAACGAAAATGTCCTGGTTGTCTCGTGGGATAGACCCGTTGAAGCTGTTTTACCCCAAAAAACAGTCAATGTTGTTATTGCAGCATATACCACATGCCATGCCAGATTAGAGTTATATCAATACTTGCAGACATTATTATACCGTATTCTTTATTTTGATACTGATAGTCTAGTCTTTGTAGCAAAATCGGGTGAATACATTCCAACAACTGGAAATTTCTTAGGAGATCTAACAGACGAGTTGGTTGCGTATGGTAAAGGGAGCTATATAACCGAATATGTTAGTGGGGGACCAAAAAATTATGCTTCTATTGTATACTCACCCGCAAATAATGAATCTAAAATAGTATGTAAAGTAAAAGGCATCACTTTAAATTTTCAAAATTCTAAATTTGTAAATTTTCAAGTTATGAAAGATCTTATATGCAACAATATTACGAATATAGGCTTTAAAGATAGAGAAATTTTGGACCCAATATTTATTTATAACGAGAGAAAAATTTGTAGGACTAAAGACTTTTTAATAATTTCTAAACCTGAGATAAAAATATACCAGCAAACCTATATGAAACGAAAACGCGATTCTTCAACTTATGATACGTATCCATATGGTTACAAGAAAAAATAAGTAATGGCACTTTCGTATAAATTGTAACCTTTTTATACTTTTTCGTATTTAAGAATTTTTGTTTTATTAAATTAATTTAGTTTGTTGAAATAATATTGACAATTTTGTATTATTTTATAAAACAACACGCCCTGATATTAAAGAAAGATTTTTTATTTAATTACTCAATACAATGTTAAGTTCCCATAGGGTACTAAAATTTAATCTTATTACTGTTAATTATTTTAATTTATTGTATTATTTTATGAAATGTTTTCTTTTATTGCAAATACAAATTTACACTCTAATACAATTGTCTTTTTATTTATTGTGTTTACCTAAATTTATCGTAATATATAAACAGTAAGTATAAATTTATGGTTTTGTTTTAATTAGACCATTAAGTAAAAAGTCGTTGATTCAATAACTCCAAGCAATGCCTTGTCAATTTAAACATCCCTTCACGAGTATTATAGCAGGCCCTACGTCATGTGGGAAGACTGTGTTTATAAGTAAATTTATAAAATTAATAAATATAATGTGTGACACCCCCTTTAATAAAATCATTTGGTTTTACGATGAATGGCAACCTTCTTACAACATACCAGGTGTTATTTACCGCAGGGGTCTACCTGAATTTGAGGATGACGATGTGGGTCAGGAGCCTACACTTGTTGTGATTGACGACCTAATGAGGGAAGCCGATAATAAAGTTGTTGACATTTTTACAAAGGGTTCACACCATAAAAATATAAGCGTGTTTTTTATATCCCAAAATCTGTTTTATCAGGGAAAGGGTCAGAGAGATATTTCTCTAAATGCACATTATATTATTTATTTTAAAAATCCTAGAGATAAAACACAAATTCAGTATTTAGCACGGCAAGTATCACCAGATAATACAAAGTTTATTCTGGAAGCTTATAAGGATGCTACCCAAAAACCCCATGGTTATATGATTTTTGATCTCAAACAAGACACACCAGACGAACTTCGGTACAGAACAAATATTTTTCCCGAAGAAGAACCAGTTATTGTTTACGTTCCTAAGAAACACGTTCCTAAAATAGAGCAAAAATATTATAGCTTATAATGACACGCACTATAATTGATAACGCCGATTCTTTAAAATCTTTACTGAAAGCGAAACCACCTGTACGAAAAGCTTTATTAGCCTGTTCTGATAAAAAATTAGTTCACTGCATCTGTGAGTGTGTATTAAACACGTTGTTTGGTAACATTCCCTTATCAAAGTATCAAAAATCAAAGTTAAGGAAGCATAAATCTACTCTAAGACGCCTTGCAAAGAAAGGTGAAACAGTCACAGCTAAGAAAAAAATATTAGTCCAAAGTGGGGGTGCATTCCTACCTTTTATTCTGGGACCTCTGTTATCAGGTGTATTAAGTAGCATATTCAGCAAATAAAGCATGGATCACGCTAGGAAAATGATGCTTATATCTCCGGAAAATTTAAATAAGATTCAAAATTCATCATCATTATCTTCAGACACTCTAACATCCTTAGATAATGAAATGAATAACATTCTTAAATCGACAAAAAGTGATTACGAAAAATGGCACCAGTATGATAGTGTACTACAACGATATTTACATTTTGCTGGAGAACATCGGAAACCAATCAAGCTACCTATTATAGAAAATTCCATAAACGGGAATGAAACGAATCTTGATGTTGAATCATCTGCCGAAAAAGTTATCCCCCTACAAAACGATATAATAAGTAGCCTACCTCCAACTTTAAAAAATAAAGGTAAAATGCTGCTGGATTATTTAAAATGTTTTGATACAATATCTTGGGATGAGCTAGGACATGTAAAAATACGAGGTGTGCAGATACCTAATTCAAATATTATCGACTTGTTTCATGACGTTTTAAGAAATAGAAAAACGGGTAGCCCTCGCGGTTGGGAGACTTTTCTAACAGAGCTTAAGTTTAAAAATGTACCGATGGAGTTAGTTGGAAATTTGCGCAGAAGAAGTTATCTGATTACGAATACACCTAAAACTATTTCACCAATTTTTGCTTCACGCAATTTTACAACACCGAAAAGAAGCACACCTAAAACAACTAAAAAACGCTCTCTCACGTCAATACTAGACAGAACCTTGTCTGATTACGAAGGTGAAGCTGACGATGAGTCAAAGATACGTAGTTTAAGTAAATGGGAAAAATTTAACTGGGAGACTAAACTCTAATTAGAATTATGGAAGCGGCTTCGTTAAAAATTTTATTCAATGATACGAAACAACCTACACCATTTACGTCAGCAAAACCGTTAAAACATCATTCCGAATTACCTATCAAAACTGTTAATGAGTGGTTAAGTTCTCAGGATTCTTATACTTTACATAAACAGGCCAGGAAAAATTTTCGGAGAAACTGCTATAGCGTAAATAATATTGACGATTTATTTTAAGCTGATTTGGTCGATTTAAGAAGTTTGGCCGAACACAATGACAATATTAAATACATTTTAACTGTTATTGATGTGTTTAGTAAGTACGCGTGGGTTAGACTTCTAAAAAATAAAACGGGTGGTGAGGTTTGTGAGGCGTTTTTAGATATTTTTAAAAGTGACGAGAGAATACCTATTAATATTCAGACGGATAAAGGAAAAGAATTTTTAGCAAGCAAAGTGCAGAATTTATTTAAAAAATATGATATTAATTTTTATGTTGTTGAAAGTCCAGACATAAAAGCATCCGTTGTTGAGCGTTTTAATCGAACAATAAAGACTAGAATGTTTAAATATTTTAGTTATAAAAATACGTTTCGTTACGTTGACGTTATCGATGATCTCGTAAAAGGATACAACAATAGTTACCATCGTACAATTAAAACAACCCCGTCCAGTGTTAACGTCGAAAATGTTTTGGAAGTTTGGAAAAACACCATAAAAAATAATAAACTTAAGCCTAAGAATAAGAATAAAAGTCGATTTAAAGCGGGTGATTACGTTAGAATAACTAGATTTAAACATGTATTTGAAAAAGGTTATTCCAATACCTTCAGCACTGAAATATTTAAAATTGTAAAAGTAATTATGAGAATACCTGAAGTGTACCGTATCTTCGACTTAAATGGGGAACCCATTGAAGGTGTATTTTACAAGGAAGAGTTACAAAAAGTAAAGTACGATCCTCTGGATAAATATCAAATAGATAAAATACTTGCCTCTAAAGGAAAAGGTGTTAATCGTATGCATCTCGTCAAGTGGAAAGGGTATAACGATAAATTTAATTCGTGGGTGAAGGCATCGACATTAGAAGAAATATGAAAAAGGATTTTTACATTACTTTACTAAGTAATAATTCTATGAACTATTACCCTGAGAACAAGACATCTCACTTTTATACCAAATTACCGAAGACCATTAAATTAGAAGGTGAATGGCAAGTCGGTCTTTCCGAAATACAGATCCCTTGTTCGATATTTAGTGTAAACGAATTTCAAAACGCAATCTGGATTCAAATTAACAATAATGTTATAGAAAAGGAGCATATAGTACCTGGAGACTACAGAAACATTGATGAAATAATAAATGCTATGAATTCATCAGAAATTCTTTTAAAACATAAAATAAAAGCATCTAGTGGTACTGCAAACAAAATAACTATAGTATGTGCGTCAGAAGACGTAACTTCGGTTACTTTTGCCCCAAAGCTATCGATGTTGTTAGGATTTGATCCTTACGCTAATGTGATTAGTGAAAAACATACCTCAAGAGGATTCAATATTCTCGGAGGAATTCCTGATCTTTTTATGGTGTATTGTGATATCATCGAACCACAGATTATATCCGACGTCCATTCAAAGCTTTTAAGGATCACTAGCCTGATAAAAAGCAATTATGGTTATGGTTATCAGCAAACTATTACATACGACCGACCTCATTATGTTGATGTACTCCGTAGAGAGTTTGAAACTATAGAGATAAATATAAGGACTGATACCGGTGATTTAGTTCCATTTCAGTTTGGTACGTCGTGTCTAAAACTACACTTTAAAAAGATTACCTAAAATGAAGTCTTGTCCGTATCATACATATTACGCATCACAGGCTGGAAATGGAATTGGCACAATTTATAAAGGTGCCAGTTTTCAAAAGGGTCATGGTATAGGGAGTTTTCTTGGAGGTCTCTTTCGGACAATCATGCCATTAATAAGTGGCGGATTGCGAACTCCCGGAGGAGAAGTTTTAAAGGCTGGGTCGAATATAATTTCCGATATTAGTCAACATAAATCACCAAAAGAATCGTTTCGTAATAGACTAGTGGAAACGGGACATACCTTAAAACGTAAGGCGATTGATAAACTGGAGCGCATGGTTGGGAGTGGTTTCAAAAGAAGACGTACAAATAGTAAAATTAGCAAGAAAAAAATCATTTCATCAAAAGCTCTTGTTGTGAGAGGAGTGAACCGTAAATTAAAACATTCTAAACGAAAAGATATTTTCGGTTAAGATGTCATTTTTACATACTTTATCCCACGAGTGTATAAAATCTGAACTCGATTTATTTACCGTGCCCACGACTCAAACCAGTGTTGAAAGTGGTAGCTGGATTGATTACAAGCCTCTTTCATCGTTAAGTGAAGATTCCCCCATAGAATTTATTGTACCAGGAAATGGAGACGAATATTTAGATTTGTCGCATATTTTGTTGCATTTAAAAGTTAAGGTTGTAAAAGGAGATGGTACAGCTCTTACTGCTGCAGAAAGTGCAACCGTTAGCTGCGCTAATAATTTACTTCACACCCTTTTCACTCAAGTTGATGTATATTTAAATCAAAAACTTGTTTCTCCACCAAGTAATACCTACGCCTACAGAGCATACATAGAAACCTTACTAAATTATGGTTCGGAAGCAAAAAGAACTCATCTCAGCGCTGGTTTATGGTTCGATGACACTCCTGGTTCTATGAATGTGATAGGTGACGATAATAGCGGATTTCAGGCTAGAAAAGAGTTTTTAGCACTAAGTAAAAGTGTAGACCTCATCGGTCACCTCCACTGTGATATATTTAATCAGGATAAATTTCTATTAAATGGCGTTGAGTTGAAAGTTAAGTTAGTACCTTCAAGACATGCGTTTGTTCTATTGTCAACAGTTGCAGGGGTTAAGGTTGTAATTCAGGAAGCCGGACTTCTTGTACGACGAGTAAAAATTAGCCCCACTGTTCTTTTGGCTCATGCAAAAGGTTTAGAGATATCAACAGCAAAGTATCCAATTACAAGAACTGATGTTAAAGTTATTACTATTCCACAAGGTGTTCAAAGTAAATCGATAGATAATATTTACTTAGGACAGATGCCAAAAAGATGTATCATCGGGTTTGTTACGAACGCATCATACAATGGTACTCTAGTCAGTAACCCCTTTAATTTCACACATAACAACATGAATTATATCAGTCTTTATATAGACGGTCGCCAGGTTCCATCTAGAGCCATCACACCTGATTTTCAAAATAACGCGTTGTTTGTTCAGGCATATCATACTTTATTTTCTGGAACGGGCATACATTATACAAATGACGGAAATAATATCTCCAGATCTGATTTTAAGGATGGTTTTAGTCTAATGGCTTTTGATTTAACACCTGACTTATCAGCCAACATGTGTAATCAGTGGAATTTGGTTAAGCAAGGATCACTTAGCCTCGAAGTTAGATTCGGCGCTAATTTACAAGAAACCTTAAATTGCATTATTTTTGGGGAATTTGATAACCTTATTGAGATTGATAAAAACAGAAATGTCATAGTTGATTACTCGAGCTAGACCGATGAATACTCACGAGTTGCGATATTATTTATCCAAGTTACAAGCAACACAACATGCAGAGTACGTTTGTGCTTCCAATCAACTACCCCGAATGATACGCAAACCATGCCTTATAATTGCAAACACGAAGCCGTTCTGGGATTCTGGTGAACACTGGGTCGCCATGTACATCAATAAAAACAAAGAAGGAGTATATTTTGATAGTTTTGGACGTCCTCCTATAAATAACGATCATTTAATTTTCTTAAAACGCCACTGTAGAAGAGTTTTGTATAATGATAAAATTTTGCAACATGTAAATTCAGATGTACGCGGAAAATATTGTTTAGTTATTTTATTATACTTAGTTAATAATGGTAATTTAATAGATTTCCTTTCTCTATTTACTGATAATATGAAAAATAATGATTCTGTAATTAATAAGTTATTTAAATTGTATTTTAAAAATTAGTATTATAATTTTTATTATTATTATAAGTTATATATATATATTATATTTTTATATACATTTGATATGTAAGGTAAAATAAAAATAAAAGCAGTTTTATATAATATATTTTTTTATTTATATCAATTGCCCATTTCACTTTATTACAATGTTATAATATTAGACAATTGAGTACATGAAATTATTGTATTCAACTTTTCTTGATATCTCTTCTTTTAAAAACTTGGGGAATTTTAATAGCATCTCACTTACTAATTCTTCATCGCAGCCGTTTTCGTTACGCATTTTTATAAGTTCCCTCCATAGTAACTCTTCTGTCACTTCCTCTGCTGCTTCACTCCTGACCATCTCAATATATCTGTTGATTGGGCCGTAATCTATTAACCTTATTCTATTAATCATATCAGTGAACCATACCGAATTAACATCTATCATCTTCAACGACTTTTCACCTAGGCATACTGATAATTCATTTTCCATAAAGGATCTCACCTCCACGTAATTTTTATGTACTTGTAAGGAGTGCTCCGGCAGCAGTATCGGCCAAGCTACTCCTTATTCTTCAACGTCGCTAAGACCTCTGGTAGTGCGTTTACAAAGTTTCTGAAACTTTCAGATGAAAACCTGGGTCCGTTATCAAGACGAGGGTTGCAGATGATTACGGTTGCTTTATACTCTGAGTAAGGGTCCAAGCCGAATTTGATCACATTTGTACCGCTGGGGTTTAAAGGTAGCTGAATCTCTCGAAGCAGCCTATTCTTCTCACCCCAGTTCTCGTTGATGCCACCCATATTCTTCTCTCTACCGTCGGCCTCATCCCAATTCTCTTCATACAATACCCGATTAAAACTCTTATTAACATTTGCGTTGTATGGGGCACTTTTCTTCATTCTACCTTGATTTGTCATCTTCGTAGACTTAGTATACCCGGAGGTCTTCTTCGTAATTTTGGTGTTCGACATCGTTTGCAAAGAATAACTTTTTTGATCGATACTGTTGATATGTTGTTAAGGTCCAGCATTTATACCTAGTTTTTATCTGACGTCACATACATATTTAAAACTTGGACACGTGCAAACCCTATTACATTACGGTAGTGGGGGCAGGTCAACCCTCATTGTCACCTATACTGTACATATTTAAAACATATCGAATCTTTCCCACAGGTATAATCTGGCTTAAGATGCACATAGTAACCGCCCCAGAATATACAATAGAGGTTAAAAAGATTGATATATGTAGTTAAATGAAAGAAATATTACATAAACGAATTAAATTAGGCATGGCGTGTTAGAATGCACCTTTAATCCCCCCAGGTATAATTTGGCTTAAGATGCACAAAGTATCCGCTCCAGAATATGCAATAGAGGTTAAAAATTAATCCCGCAGGTATAATTTGGCTTAAGATGCACAAAGTAGCCGCCCCAGAATGTACAATAGAGGTTAAAAAGATTGATATATGTAGTTAAATGAAAGCAATATTACATAAACGAATTAAATTAGGCATGGTCTGTTAGAATGCACCTTTAATCCCACAGGTGTAATGTGACTTAAGATGCACAAAGTAACCGCCCCAGAATACACAATAGAGGTGGGAACAACTCAACCATCGTTATCACCAACCACCCAAAATACACAATAGAGGTGGGGGCAAGTCATCCCTCATTGTCAGGTATGCCGCAGGTGTTCATTTTGAAAAAAGGAGGAGTGGGGGCAAGTCAAGGGCTACTACTGACGTATACTCATTGTATCATAATCGTTATTACTTAAAGAGGAAGTTTGCTGAGGAAAGCATTTCTCGCAACCATGATAGTAGCATCCATTAAATTCATAACAAGTATTATTAATAGAATCAAACCCATCCACTAAAATTCCTTCCTTTAAACGAACTTCCTGACCTTCATATGCATTATGTATTTTACTGTTATTTTGATGTGATTGCCAGAGGAGTGATTTTATAGCTATTAATGATTGATTATCGGTCATTCTGTATCCTCGGTTTGGAATAACACTAATAGAATTTTGTTCTAAATAGTTACGCCTAAAAACTAAATTGCAGGCACTAGCAATTGTTGTAGCCTCAAGAAAAGGGTCAACAATGTTGGCCTTTAAGAAATTACATCTAAATATTAAACACGCTTTTCTTAAAATAAATACATCATTTATGCAGTATTTAATAATTTCGCTCTCCATTTTAAAAATAAAATTTTTTTCAACTTCTTTGTTATACCAATCTAAAAATATTTGTCTACCTTTAACTCTCATATTATCTATAGCATAATGATAAGTATCAGGATAAGGTCCTTCATAATTAAAATTTTCTCTGGTATTAAAAAGATATGGAAAATAACCCTTTAGAGCATTAAATTGAAACGCTTCTGGAAGTTCGCTTAAAGGTAGAGGCATCATATTTAAACTATTTATGAAACGTGTGTTATTGCTAGTAATGGAAATTAACTTAGAACCGTTTTTAATAATTTTCGGATCTCACTTTTGTTGATTTTTTTAGCATATCTTTTAATAAAAAAATTCCATCATATCCAGATAAATTATGAGCTAATACGCAAATTTTTTTAAATTTATTATTAAATGAAGATACGTACTTTAAAAAGTCTGTGACTAGATGTTTATTGAAAATGTGCTGCCGAGTACCGCAAATATTGCAAATTTGTTTTATATCTTCCTGTTCAATACATAAATAACAAACATGTTCGGCAACACATAAATTGGGCTCATGTAAATAAATCCCTTCCGTATTATTGTAAGTTTTATCCTGAACATATTCATAATCGAAAAATATAAAAACAACATTTTCTAAACTCTTTTTATGAGTAGTAGATACTTTATTTTGAGGTATATAGCACTCGGGTCATATTTTTTTATTCGATTTACATGTTGTACACCATCTTATACCAATACATGTTTCATATTTTTCCTGTTATTTTTATAATCCTTTAAACATTTTACGCATTTTTGGTACATTTTGCAAATATTACTATTAAGATGAGAATTATAACAAAAATCCCCTCTAAATTCCCTAAAGCATGCATTGCAAGTGATAATATTTAAGTTGATGTCGTAAGGTGGCTTTTCGTGGCAGCACGGACACATGTGTGGACAATCTGCATGATCCTGTCTATTTGAACATCTTTTTTTACACAGCTCACAAAAATATTGACAGGCGAAGACCGAAGTTAAACTAATGATTACATTAAAATGATTACTCTCCATAATTAAAATAATAATTTTGCGTTTTGCGCTTCTTTCGCCTTCAAAATAAAGAGATGCACCTTTTCTGTCGTTATAAATTACAATGGTGTAGTCTTTTAGGAAATCTTGGCATTTTTTTAAATCAGTGTAAGATGCACCATTACTTAAATTTATACCCACATCATTGCAAAATTTTTGGACCTGATTAGTACTATAGTGTAGATTGTGTTGAAGTAAACGTAAATCTTTAGATTTATTTTTGTGAGCTAATACAATTAATATTGCCCTGGCTAAACAATGATTGTCTGTATTTACTACCTCTAGGATACCTTTTCTCCTTTTGCAAAATTCTTCGTAGCTTACACCCTGAAGTCTTGCGTATCCTAAGCCTTTTGGAATTCTAACTCTAGTAATCTCGATGGACAGGGCATTCCTAGCGAAGAATGTTGCGTTGCTTTGTAGAATTTTGCCCATTACGTCCAATACAACGGCTGTTGATAATTGGTCAACTGTTCTAAAACTTATTACTACTGGTTTTTCAGGAAAATGTTCACTCTTCACGGTTATACCCACAACATCGTCTTCCAAAAAGTTTTTTATTGAATAGGCTAGCAATTCTTCTACTGCCTCCTAAAATATAATTAAATTGAATATTTTGGTAAAAATTAATAGATTAATAACTAAATTATTAGATTTATTAACTCAAAGTGGTATATATTTACGAAAAATATTAATTACCTGTATGTATAGGATTCTCAGTTGGAGTTGTTTCGAGATTAAAATGGACAACGCGACCCTCAATATTAAAACGGCGAATTGTCTGGGTTTTCTCACAAATTTTATTTATATGCATAAAAGTCATTTCGTCATTACCGATTTCATTACTTGGGTCCGCTTCCTTTTTGAAGGCCTGATGTGCCAGGTTCAGCTAACGCCAGTTGCCTACAAATTGTACTAAATTTATTTAACTCTTCCGCTGATAATGTGGCATTGTTATCATAAACCAGTGTCTCAATAATTGTATCTTTTATCTGTTTTAATATCTTAATATTGGTAATGTTCTCATTCGTATATTCATTTAACATTTCAGAAATAGAGGGCGTCTTTGATAAAACAGCTAAAATCAAAAATGATTTATAAATTACAGTATTTCCCTAAACTAACTAACTAACATTTTATATGTTATTTATAAACATTCTAATAACATAATACAGTATACTTATAACAATGCTTCAGATAATTCCTTATGTAGAGCAGATTCTTCTTCAGACAACTGAAGATCTTCAAACATAAGCTTAAAGTTGATTTTTTTCAATAATTCAAGTTTTTCATCTCTAGTCTTGAACTTTGACAAAATTAAAAGGTCTTTGATTGATCTGGTAGGGGCCATTTTATAAAATAAATCGAAAACTTAACACAATTAAGTAGCTCTTTCGTAGGTTTTCTATTTATAAGGTACCTTACCTTACCTTAATCTTATTTGAGATAATTCATCCCTTGTGACGAAATCGTGCAAATCATCCTTTGTTATTAACCACCTTTCTTCGATTATTAATTGCTTACATATAATATATCTAAAATTATTGTAACAGTCTTCTGTATTAATAATACCTAATCTACTTACAAAGTATGCAATAAACCTAACTAAAGTTTTTATGTTTCTTAATCCTAAACCTACTTCTATATTGTTACTATAAATAAAAACTTTATTGTTATTCACAAAAATGTCCAACGTTTCACTTAATTTGTAATTGTATTCTTTCCTATGTACTAAACTATCCACTAATAGAGGCACTAAACTAACCAGTGTTTTATAAGCTACAATGTCAAATTTCACTCCCCGTTTTTTGTTTTTTTCACTAATATACACTTTAGGAATGAAGTTTTCAAAGGGGCCCAACCCCAAACGAACTTGTACTTTACCTTCCAGAGAATACAGTTCCTCTAGAATTAAGGACCCCTTTTCTTCTTCTTCCTGCTCCTCCTGCTGCCTCGCAAACAAAAACTTTGCCTTAGCAGCAGTCGCGTCAATGAACCTCCATTGCCGATCAGTTAGATCCATCTCAGGAAAATCCTTAAATGGATCCTCGGCCGTCTAAACATCCGGCAACGGTATGTTATCAATAGGGTCCTCCTCCTCAGCCTGCACAACCGGATAGGTTTGTGGAGAAAGTAAATCAATAACTTCTAACTCGGAACTTAAACTATTTCTTCAAATGTCGAAAAATCATTGTTGGATATAAGATCCATCATCAGTGATTCAGGAAAATCTACGGAGACGTCATCAAACTGGCACGCCATTTTGTTTACAAATAAATGTTAAACAGGTATAAGTCTGACTATCTTCTCAGGAGAGTTGAACTGATGCTAGATTTTGGTAAGGGCTGCGCTTATAAACCCTTTAGAAAACAATTAATACCACCTCCCCTAAAGTTTTTTAAAAACGTAAACTTGGAATGGATTTTTGTTTCAAATTGTATTCAGATAAAATCTCCTAGAAGCATAAAAATTTAACACACAAAAAAAGGTTAATTTTAATTTTTAAAAAAATCTTTTTACTTAATTCCATTATCGTGGGAAAAATCAGGAATTTAACGGGGCATTCAAATCACAAGCAAAGGATTAAAAGTATCAACATTACTATCTGAAAAACATGCTAATTTATGATATTTTATTACCTGATTTGACATTAATGGACCTACCCCCAATTAATTCCGATGCAGGTGCACCCCACAGGTGTTCACATAAAAAAAGGGGAGGGGGAATAATAATAATAATAATAATAATAAATCATTTATTGGTACGAAATTAAATTACAGAAATTATAATTACAGAATAAGACTAAAGATTTATATTATAAACTAATGTACCAAATGGGTCAAATTCAGCTAATGGTTAAAAATAACCAGCTGATCTTCCATCAGACCCCATTTAACCTAAACTAATACAAAACAAAATGCATATTTATAATTACTTATTATTAACTTAAATTATTTTATAACTAAATTCTAAATTTACATTAAATTAAATATACGATCAAAACAGCAAATATAAAAAACAATAAAAAAAAAATAAGAACTGAAGTTAAATTTATGAGTGAGTCACATTGTAATCAGTTATTTGTTTACATAATAGATGATGTTTAAGATTTCTTTTAAATGAAAACAAAGTAGGATATTTGAAATCATAAGCATTGACGAATTTTGCGATATTATAAGAGTAGCATCGTTTAAAGAGTTGACATTTATGTTTAGGAATAGTAATGATATGTTTTCTTCTAATATTAATATTGTGCACATCACTCCGATAACGAATTTTATTATATAAATAAGATGGGCATTTATAAGCTAAAATTTTATAAAAAAAGCAAGCTGTTTGTAACTCTCTGCGATTATGCATATCTAGCCACTTAAGTTCCAATATTTTGTCTGTTATCCTTTCATATTTACGTACACCAAATATTAATCTGGCACAAGAATTCTGTACTTTTTGGATACGCTTAACACATACTTTATCGAGACAAAAGTGATAAACACCTGCGCAATAATTAAAAGTTGATAAAACGAGAGAATCACAAAGAATACTTTTAACATGTTTATTAAGTATGTCCTTATTCATGTAAATGCCTTTTAAAGCAGCATAAGCCCGTTTTAATAATATGGTTGTATGATCCCGAAATCTTAAATCAGTGTCAATGACAACACCTAAACTCCTTTCGCAATTTGAAAATTTTATCAATTCACCATTAATACTTAACTTAAAATTATTTATAATATTTAATTTATTTCGTGGGCCAAATACCATAGCGTGGGTTTTAGAGGGGTTAATTTTCAAACAATGTCTGCGGGAAAGTTCTACAATCTGATTAAGTTCCTGATTAAGATGTCGATGTATTTTACTTCTTAGTATGTGGACTACCTTCAGAGATTTATTTAACACAATGGTCCATAATAATTGTTCGTTATCTAACGCACAAAGGCATCAATATTTGTTAGCATCTTTATCGGAAGAACCGTTAAAGCTTATTCGCAAATAGACGATATCTGACGCCAACTATTGTATAGCGTACGAGGCATTAATGAAACGCTATCAGGATAAGCGAGCACTCGCCACTCATTATTGGGAACAGATTAGTAACGCATCCGCGGTAACTTCGGAATCGACCCAGGGACTCCGCGTGCTAATTGACACCTTTTCAGAAAATATAACAGCCCTCGAAATGTTAGGATTTTCCACAGAGCAATGGGACTTCATACTATTGAACGTAATGTTGAAGAAAATTGACAGTGCTTCTAGAGCGTTATTCGAACGTAAATTTAGCGAAATCGAGATCCCTAAGAACTAATTAACATTTACTTTAAAATTATATAGGTAAATGTTAAGATTTAGATGAGTAACAAAATTCAAAATATATAATACTTCAGAAAAGTTTCACTTTTCAAAATTGCTCTTTTTTACATATTAACTGTTTTAATAAATAAATAACATTTTATTTATGATAATATAACAAAATAAGCCCCCTGTTTCGCATCTCGTCACAGTATAGGCAACTACCAGTAGCGACACTTCATGCAAATTACATGTTATTTGAAGGGAGAATTTTTGGTGACCTTGACGATATATATATATGTATACTCAGATACGCACGCGGCAAATTTAAATTTACATCACTTTTTCTAACCATAAAAATGTAACATACATTTGCAAAGTTTTGATTAAAATTGTAGTTTTTAATGATTTTGACATGCTTAAATGTAATAATATACAGTTTTCATCAATTATTACATTAATTACGGTATTTAAATTCAAATGGCGACGCCTTTAAAATTATTTTGATCATAGAGAAATGTCACCGTTTGTAATTTGCAGTACTAAACTCAATGGTACCAGATACGCACCATAGAAATGGTACTAGGTTAGACACGGGAGAGTGTCGCCGTTGATTGAAGTATTAGTAGTATTAGTAATACTTCAATCAACGGTGTCGCTACTGGTAGTTATTTATACTGTGATCTCGTTCGCTTCATGGGTGTCGAGAGTATTTTACTACAGCGCTCCCTTGCGGAGAAAGTTTGCATTTTTGGTGGGAAATCAAATTGTTGGTTAGATAGTTCTTATTTACAATTAGTTTATTAAAAGTAAATTGTAAATAGTAAGTACTACAATTAACATTAACAGAAGGTCAAACATATCTTGTCGTATTGTTGGAAAAGTTACTTCAACACACAGGAAAATAGAAAATTTTGTAGATTTCCATGTAAAGTCGTATACGGTAAAAAGACCAAAAATTTGGATAAATAGGATTAAGAGAAAATCGTAAGTATAAAAATTAGTCTTGCATATTATTGTTATATTTTACGATAATACCTATATTTCTAATATGTTTATTTTAGATCCACTGGGGAAGCTTGGAAACCAACAAAAAATGATTTGCAGTTCTCAATTCATTGGAAATGAAAAATAAAATTTCCTAAGGTAATATTTATAATTTGTTAACAAAACGTTTAATTTATAATACATATTTTATGGTATTAGGAATATAAAATTCCTACATAACCGAATAGTCCAAACTCATACGATTTGAGAGGTTAAAAAATCTAGAATCAATTTCTGCAAGTACTTCATGAACCGTCCAAGTTCAAGAATTTTCACCAGAAATCTCTTCATACTTAACTACGGAAGATTTGTTAAGCTAATTTTGACGAAGACTTTAAAGAAGAAGATTGCTTTTCGTTTGAATGTCATTTCTAAAAAGCTTCAAATAATATTGAAACTACTGCATATATCCCAAATAGTCATCTGCTTAAACGAAGTAGTGATAAGTGTGTTAGTGATATAGTAAAATCTTTCAGCAAACAGGAATGGTGTAGACAAGCAAATAATTTCGCTCACTCTCTTTTACATTTAACCACTGCAACTTTCACATGAACATATGTTGAACTGAGTAGGGTAAGGTAGCGGAATGTAATGATAACGGAGAATTAACTATTACTATCGTATGTCCTAGCATATTAGAAGGCGCGGTAAACCGAGAAATCGGCGGGGCTTCTCATTCCTCATTGGAACGCAGAACTGTTCATTTCATTACAGTCCCTAGACCCTACCACAACTTTCCAACGAGCGGTGGGAAAATTCAGCGTCGCCGATTTGATTCACTGTCAGTAAGGTTACTGTTTGCTGAGAATTCGGGCTTTAATATTGAATGTGATGATTTTCATGGGTTTAATTTAATGAAGATGATGAAAATTTGAACAGAATTTTACTGGAAAGAATCAAAAGTATATTGCTGTATCCATTTGCTGTTTATGCGCAAGGTATAGCAGTTTATAAAATAATGCAAAAAATACATTACTAGAATAATATCTTAAGAAAGCTAAAATATATACTTTTTTATATTTTATTTTCACTGAAATCAAATCACATTACCTAAGTTTATAACTTGACAGTTCCAACCATAGAAGTTTTACCTCTAAAAATTCATAGAACCGACAATAGAGGCGCTGATCGCAATTATTCGCTCGACGCGTATTGTGTTCAGGCCTTTAGTGGACCGCACCCAACGTGGGTCCTGAACGTTAGGTGGAACGCACCCTTGCTGTTGTCAGCAACTTGACAGTTTTGACAGCATTTGTTTGGGCTTGCTTTTATGATTTTCCTGTGATTTAAGAAGAAAATTTAATTTTTTGTGCATCATGAACATGAAATATCTCATATTTACGCACCAGCATTTGTATATGAGCCCTTTATACTATTACCCTTTTAATTATTATAAAAAGTGAGTAAAATATTCATCATTAATAAATGTTTATTAAACTGATTCAATAGGAGCAATAAATATTAGGAAGAGACTTATTTTTCTAAATATTTATTTTCTATGTACACAAGTAGCTAGAAAAACAAAATAATTTGTTATATTTATTAAGGCAATAAAAAGTCAAACGTTCAAAAAGCAGCGCTTTTATTCAACTCAAGATTCAGTTCAATGTTTAAAGTAGAAAAATTTTAAAAATGCTTTAGTATGGTACCTTAAGAGGATAGTCGGCAAATTTGAGCGCTTGATTTTGAAATTCGCTTGATAGTTTTGGTCATTTTTTTTTTCCATTGAAGCTTTTTTAAAATTTCTTTTTTTGGTACACAGAAGAGTCTTGTGGCTACCAATTTCTTCTTTTTTTGTTTTGGTAAGTCAAATAAAATAATCATACGGCAGCAGTAAAACGGGCTCTTTACAAAAAATGTTCGCTTAGCGGCTCTTTGATACATTCTAAAAAACTAATTGAAATAATACGCTCCAACGCTAGAAATAAGTTAAGATATAAACGAAGACTTTGATGTTGCGTTTTTTTGTTTTAAATACATTTTAAACTACATGTTTACAACATCCCAAAATATAAGTAAAATTTTAAGAAATTTTTGGGATGCTGTAAAAAATTTAAAAATATGTAACAGATTTTTCAGCTGTTTTCAGTGCAATAACTTTTCAATTATAATTATAATAAAAGATAATTGGTAATAAGACAATGAAAAAATTAAAGAAATACTTTATTTTTACATAAATTACAAATGTAGATTTTATCATAATCTTTTGGCTTGCATTTAGAACAAGTTTTGCGTAACCATTGCAAACATTTATCACATCGAATAGAGGCACAGGAAGTACTTATTAATTTTTCGCAGATTCGGCAAAACCATTTCTTAACTTTTTTGTTCACTAAAAAATTAAGATGCAAAAATGCTTCAGAGGTGAAATATTTTTCGACATTTGATAAATTTACTTCAGGTTCAAATACTAGCATATTTAAGTCTTTTTCTTTGATATTGTACATTTCAGACTTTGTAATAATTTTATTATCTGGTGTAGGAATTAATTCGTGCGGTTTTTAATCAAAAATTAGAGCTTATTTTAAAAACAAAATGGATGAATACCTTAATGAAAGTATTGTCCATCGCCAGTCACTACTTTCTCCCATCTTTCAGGTAATTTACGGATTCCGCGTCGAAAAAATTCCTCACCTTTTGAAGCGATCCATTCAGAGACCCATTTTTCGATATCTTCTAAACAAGTGAATCACTGTCTAGTCAAATCATTATTCATACAATCGAAAAGGTAGTAGTCCGAAGGAGCAATGTCTGGTGAATACGGCGGGTGGGGTAACACTTCCCATCCGACATTTTCTAAATAATTTTTGACCGGTTTTGCGACATGTGGTCAGCGTTATCATGTTGAAAAATCAATTTGTCATGTCTGTTATCCATTCTGGGCGTTTCATGGCTCTAGCTTGCTTCAAACGCATCACACCTTTCATATCCCACCATATGCACAGCATAACCTTTGCACAGTGAATATCTCGTTTTGGTTGTGATGGACCTGGTTCACCTGGCCTAACCCAGGCCTTTTTTCGTTTAGGATTCTCGTAATGAATCCACTTTTCATCACCAGTAACAATTCTATGCAAAAATCCTTTTCTTTTCTGTCTTTCAAGCAGCAATTCGCAAATGGTTTTTCTTCTTTCAACGTCTCTTTCTTTCAATTCATGTGGAACCCAATGTGACATCTTTTGAATCATTCCCATGGCTTTAAGGCGTCTGGAAACTGTTGTTTGCTCAACTCCAGATGATTTTGCAAGCTCTTCTTGTGTTTGACACGAATCTTGGTCAAGCAATGCTGCCAATTCTTCATCTTCAAATTTTTTTGGCTGCCCAGGTCGCTCTTGATCTTCCAAGCAAAAATCACCACTTTTAAACCGTGCAAACCACTTCTGGCACGTTCACTCAGCTAGAGCAAAGTCTCCATAAACTTCCACCAAAATTTTATGACTTTCGGTAGCACTTTTCTTCATGTTGAAGTAATGAAGAAGAACTCCCCGCAAAAACATTTTGTCAGGCACAAAATTAGACATTTTGAGTTAAATAAAAAAAGTTGTTGTTTACGCTTTAACCAAACGATATATACTGTAACAGATGCGCAAGGACAGTCGCTTTCAAACGCATATTTGGGTAAACGGAACGATGGAATCTTCATCTATTTACGCTATCTCTTGTAAAACCGCACGAATTAATTCCTAGACCAGATAGTTTCCAAAACAAGATCTATTAATTTATTGTTTATATTTAAAGATTGCAATATAATTTTGTTTTGTTTTTCTCTGGAAAAATTAATAAATTGTACGATTTTATTGTCCTTTTTTATTCCGTCAACTGTTTGAAAAATTCCTTTGGGTCACCCTCTTTGTTTCATCTTTAGTGGCAACTTAAGGTGTTCAAAACTTTAACTAATTTTGGAATCACCAGTATCACTCATACCGATGTTATCTCTATTAGCTATTTCTAAATTATTAGAAATATTATCATTTACATCTAATGACTTATCCAAATTGTTATCACTCATGTTTGCAGTATTACATACTTTAAAATAATTGGAATTATTATCATTTACATCTAATGACCTATCCAAATTGTTATCACTCATATTTGCAGTATTACATACTTCAAAATTATTAGAATTATTATCATTTACATCTAATGACTTTTCCAAATTGTTATCACTCATGTTTGCAGTATTACATACTTCAAAATAATTAGAATTATTATCATTTACATCTAATGACCTATCCATTATCATTTGCAACAACGTGTACATTTCCAATTTCCTTTAAATAGTTTATAGTTTCAGTTAGATTATTTTTGTTTCCGTTGAAACTTGTTTTTAAGTGTAAGTGTGTAAGTCTTTTAATAAGACTATTTTACCAGTTTTGTTTATCACATAATCTTGGACTAATTTTTTATTACATTTTAAACTTATCATCTTTTTAACTTCATCTTGCTCCTCCATATTTAATCTCCGCTGCCTCGGTAAATGTTTATAATCTAATTCAGTCACTTCGTGATTGTGTTCTAACTGTAATTCAGCAATATATAGGTATTATCCATCTGATGACATCGAAAACCTTACTTTCATATTACATCCACTTTTGAAAGTACTAAATTTTCGTTGCATAAACTATAATATAATACTTTAAGTTTCTATTAACATTTTTAAGTCTATTGGGAATTTTTTTTTACATAGATTCTATTGTTTTAGAATCCCTGGCATGTAGCTGCACGAAACAATGCAACTCAAAGTCTGCTACAGAAGATCGTACATCTTCGAATGATGTAAATTTTTGTCCAATGCTAAACACTGAGAAAAAGAACATGTGTTTTTCATTTATCATATAATTTTTCAAAATACTTACTTTTAATTCATATGTATTGCAAATATTTGTTATTTCATAAATTTTAGGAGTACTTATTTATAACAATTTTATAACTTATAACATTTTTTCACTTCAGTTCACCAGACTTTACAGAATAACGCCTTATAACCTATAATCTAACTATGCACGCAATTACTGACAAGAATTAACACGCAATATGGTGGTTCTTTAGCGTAATGTCGGTAAAATAGTCCAACAGCCTATTCTGTAGACTTGTCGGTAGAATAGTCTCTTCCTAAATATTATAAATCTGCTGCTCACTAATATTTATCATTTTTAGGTTCTTATAAATATTATCACAAGATATAAAGTTTGTTGAAGAAAATCCACCGTTGATTTGCGAGAAGAAGCAAAGTTAGTTGCTGCGCCACGGAGTGCAAGTTCATGTGCTGAACATTTCTACAGTAAGATGTCTAGGTGTAAGTTCCAGTTAAAAAGGAACCGCAAGAAGTTTGCGTCTTTTGAATTAAAAGTGCATAACCTATAACAGGTAATTATTTTTCTTTATTGCAATATAGAGCAGGGGTCGGCAATTCGCAATTAAAAAAAAACCAAAGGGAGTGTTGAGGGCACGCTTGGCTTGACTTGGCTAATATGGTTTTTTGCTTTTTTAAACCGATGTGTAGATTTACCCGAGTCCCGGCCGATTAACCTCGCTACTATTTGACGGGGACTTGTAAACTGCGCTGATTATTTTGAGTGGCACGGAAATAAATTATCATCCATCTGATAATTTCGATTTACTAATTTTTTTACACCAAAAAATAAGCTAATCTATTGAATACCTCTTATTTGACCAATGCCAACGAAATTGCGAAATATGAAATATTTTATTTAGTAAATAAAGACGAGAGTTTCGTACTTATTTGTTTGTATAAAATTCAAAATTCTATTTTTATAATTTTTTTTAAATTTGTTTTTAGTTTCTCTAGTTTTTTATAAATTCTGGTAAAAAATTTTTTTATAAATTCATTTTAATGAGTAAACAAAAAAATTAAAAAAGCGTTATTATTAAAAAAACTCAAAATTATATTGTATTACACTAAAATAAAATTGAATTTTTTTTTATTACATCAATTGTATGTGTAAAAACCTTTCAAAAATAAAAAATTCAAAAAAAATAAATAAAAAATGTATATTTTATTGGCTGAAATTACAATTGGAATTATTTTTTTTACTCTTGTTGTCATTTGTTAAACAAAAATCAAAAATTTCCCAGATGTTTGCAGAAATAGAAAAATTCTTTTAATATCGAATTATTGTATTTTTTACTACTAATAATACTAATACAAATTCAATATGTCTCGTTTCTTTTGTTCACGTCTAAAATACTTTGAGTTTGTTTTGGTTATCATTTGTGTTCAATTTTAAAAATAAGTGGATCTCAATCCATGTGATTTTTTTTATGGGGCTAGGGGCTACATAAAAGATTTAGTTTATCGGAACAATGAATTGACAAACATTAAAAAACTTCTTCACCAGATAGAAGAGGCGTGTGCAATAATTCGTGGTCAAGGGAATGCCCTTTTGCGATCATCTACAAATTTGGGTATTCAACGAGCGAGAGTGTGTGGAAATGGTGCCAATTTTGAAAATTTTCTTTAACGCGCACCTACAGCGTGTACACTGTAAATTAAATTTCGATTAACTTTTTTAATTAAAAACTTTTATTAACAAAACCTTTTGCCAATCGACTTATTTTATTGAGTTTTACGTCCTGTCAAAAAAAAAGTATCAACTTAAAAATCACCCTGCATTTTAACATCATTCGATGGCATTTTTTACAAGCTTTCTACTGATATAATGGTTGTATGGTCGTATGTCAACGGTTTGGGAGATATTAAAATCCAAACTGGGAAAAGTTAAAAATAAACAAAATAGCACTATTGATGAATTTTTTTGAGGACTTTTTTAATTTACCTAATATTTATATCTGTCTTTTTCTATTTTGCTTTTTTATAATATTGTTTTATTACAATAGTAGTTTTTGTTGTTTTACATCAAAAATAAAATCGAAATTTGCAATTATCAATTTTGGTTTTCTAAGTCTCAGTATGCTTTGAAAATTTTGCAATTGATGTTATCGAGGAAACCCTTATTTTGTTGAATTTTGTTTTAATGCCCTTTTTCTACTTTTGATAATAACTAAACCGAAATAGTGAACTCTTCTAAAGAAGAAATGGTAAATATGCTGTAAGCGCTTGGTGAAGATGAAAGAAATCCATTTCTAGCTATCAGAAGAGAGCGTAAAAATGAAATTCGACAAAATTCCTTGATAACATCAGTTGTTAAATTTTCAAAACATACTGAGATTTAGAAAACCAAAATTGATAATTGCAAGTTTCGATTATATTTGTGATGTAAAACAGCAAAAACTGCTATTGTAATATAACAACATTATTCAAAAAGCAAAATAAAGAAAAACACAAATAAGTTTTAGGCTAATTAAAAAAAATCCTCAAAAAAATTCATCAAGGCACACTTGATGAATTTTTTGGAGCAGCTCACATATTTAGTACATGATATTTTAGGAAAATTAGCCTACTTTGAAGTTTTTTAAATTCATATTTTTAGCTAAAAATTATAAAATCTACTTTTACTCTGAAATGAAGCACCGGAGCGACATATAATAAGAGTACCTTTTCTGTAGAACATTGATCAAGGATTATTTTAGTACGCCGCATATTTTTTTGGAATTTGGCGTTCTAAAAGTTATTGCTAGCTAATAGGAATTAATTATGGACGGACAAGCAAAGTGTGACATACCACCGTAATCACAATTAAATTTCTGATCTTTTGGTGTAATGAACTTTTTTATGCAACAAAACTGTGTTAATAAACTAGCGTTTAAACTTCATAAATGTCGAAAAAATTATGTTTTTTGTTAATTACTCACTTAATTGGCCCGGACAAGCAAAGTGACCAATATCATCGTCATCTACATGAAAAATGCTATCCATAGATATATCATTTGTCTTTGTAGGTTAATATGTAAAAATTTGAAAATACGTGGTAGAGGTTTGATTGGGGTGCTATAAAACACTTAATCGAGACGGGCAAGCAAAGTGGGTACTTTAATTTGGTGTATTTATTTCTTTTGTGGATTGATAAGAAAGGAAGTTATTTAGAAAAAACCTCTTATGGAGAATTACATGTAAAATACTTATTGCTGGAAAACTTATTGCTAACATCTCGCCGGTTCAATAATTGTATTTCAGAAAAACCGAATTTAATTTCAAAAAGTATCAATTGTATTTCAGAATCATCAATTAGTGTATTTCAGAAAAAATCATTATGTTTCACTCAAAATAATATTTTTCGTCCATGTCTTTCATTGCTAAAGTAGCTACATCGATTCATGTATTGTAGTGTGTTGTGCTGCACGAGCACAATCACCACCAACAATTGTATTATTGGCTTCACCAATAATTGATTATAAGTATCAAGTATCATTTCAATTGGGATTAACCCTGGTGAATATGGACCTAAACATAATACTGTTACTGGTGAATTTTTTAATTGCCAAAGCTCATTTTTGATTAATGGAATATATCTCTTGGCTTCTTCATTTTTTTACAATTGACTCTAATATCTGTTAAATTTATTTTTCTGAAATAAAATTAATGCTTTCTGAAATACAGTTGATCCTTTCTGAAATACAATTGATATATATTGAAATACACTTGATGATTCTAAAATACAATTGAAATTGTCTAAAATCAAATTGATTTATCTGAAATCCAATTGAGACCCTCAAAACGATAAGTGGCTATGAACCAAAAATATTTTTTTAGTATCGTTTAAAGAAAGTATGTGCCGGTTATTCTAATAAAATTGGGTGTATATTCAGCGATTATTCAAATTTCTTCAATATGTTAGGTATTTTTTCAATTCATTTTTTGTTTTGGATATGGGAACTTTCAAAATATTATTTTAGACATCAGATTTTTTAGATATCTTAAAATTTTGGAGATTTTAATAATAAGAAATGTAGTTTTGTAATTTATTTAAACTTCAGGAAATATCCGAGATATCTTTGCCAATTTATGATGCCAATTAATTAGGATAACAGTTAAAGTGAAAACTAGATATATTCGGTTCAAAGGCACCTGTTAAACACTTAAAGAAAATTTCATTTTTTGAATTTGATTTTGCCATATATTGATGAGCAATATAATAAATAGATACTTTTCGTTCATATGGTTCATATGCACTTATCATTCTCATGATCTTAATTGATATGCTTTCTGAAATCAATTGGAAAAGGTGTGGAATACAAATTTTATTAAATTTATATTATTTAGTGACTTATTTAAATCAAAAGCAGGAAGGCTGTACTGAAACCCTTTGAAAGAAATTGCCAATAAATCTATTGCCTTCGAATTTTGATTCTCTGGTTATGTTGAATAGTGGAATCGCAGATTAACTGCAAAAATTTTGGATTCCCACTGCACAGTTTAAAATTCCCACTGCACACTTTGTCCAGTTGCACTTTAGAATAAGGCCTGCTCCTTGTATTTAGGCAGAAGAAAATATTTCCATGTGGTGCATAACCTAACTTTAGAAAAATATTTAAATTTTTCGCCAAAAGGTCTGTACAAAGTTACACCACATATTCTCGAGACCAAAATAAAATGATTTAACCAAACTTATTTTAATCGAGAAGTGCTTCGTTAAGTGTCTAGAGACCTTGCAAAATCTTATCTTTTTAAATAAATTTCACGGTCAATAGAGGCTTAAGGAACCACTTTTGGATAAAGATAAAATTGCTTAAATCGTTCCATTTTGGTCTCAGGAATATACAGTGTTAATTTGTAGAGACCTTTCAGCGAAAAATTTAAATATTTTTCCAATGTTTGGTTATGTACCACATGGAAATAATTTTGTTCTGCCTAAAATAAAGGAGATAGAAACATTTTGTAGGAGACAAAAAGTTTATAATTACACTGTTTAGCTACAAGTAAAGTTTTATTCAGCCCGGGGGGTTGGTCACTCTATGCAATAGTTGGGACACATTGATATGCAATACCATCCATACTTGTGCAATGCCATGCCATACTCATGCAATACCATGCCATACTCATGCAATACCATGCCATTCTTATCCAATACTAGCCAAAGTTTTGCCAATCGTTATTTTTCGTAATCTTTCGCGTGATCTTTGGGCTCGTTCTAGTACAAACGAATCACAAAGCATATTAGTTCATTCCTTTTATTCTCAAAACTAAGTTACATTTGAACTCTCTGAGCGTTAATATTTGGTGAATTGATAGTATTTATTGATTTTAATTTGTATGTTGAATTTAAAAATAATTTTAAACAAAAGTTTAGTTAATTTAAACAGCTACCTCTTAAACATATTTTTAATATACAGGGTGTTCGTTTTATTAGTGATGCGGCACCTAACTTTCCTTTTTTAAATGCAACACCTTTAAGATATACATTTAAAATTAATTCACTAATACTTTTGTTTAAACTTTATTTTTAATTTAAAAATAAATGGTTAGGTTAGGTTAGTTTATTGAATTTAAAAAAATTTTTGAACAAAAGTATAAGTGAATTAAATTTAAATTTATGTTACTTAAACTTAAAAAACAGGATTGGCTTTTGTTAGAACTCTTTAATATTTATAAAAAGTTAATAATACCTTATGCCCAGCGCCGAACTTAACATTAAACAATAGCTTGTAACTCAAGAACTACGAGTTTTATAAAAAAATGATTTCTACAAAAGTTTACTCAAATTATACGTAGAATCCAAAAATATAAAAATATACAAGGTGTTGCATTTAAAAAAACGAAAGTCAGGTGCCGTATCACTCATAAAACGAACACCCTGTATATTAAAAATATGTTTAAATGGTAGCTTGTTTAAATTACCTAAATTTTTTTTTTAAATTTAATCTGCTTTAAAAAAATATTGAGGTATTTCCATTTTTTGGCGGACCTTGTATACAAGGTGCCCCGTATCGTTATGCAGAAATTTTGTGAGTGTAAAGTAGGTTCAATTCTAAGACTAATAAACACAAAAGTTGCAGGTCTATTTTTTTTATTCAAAAGTTACAGCAGAATTTAATTCTCAAACCCCAATTGTAGAGTATTGAAATTTTGTAGGTAGATAGAGGACAAAATTCTAAGATAAAAGTGGCTGAAAGGTTTTTTTATAGCTGCCCCCTAAAAAAAGTTATGCCCCCCGACCACTTTTTTCGTTGTCCCCAAATAACTTTTTTCCAAATTATCCAATCGCGACCAAATTTTAGTATGTCGTGTAGAATCAAAAACTAAACATTCTGAAACTAATTTGTCCACATCGATCTCTTAAAACGGCCGAGTTATCGTAAAAAAACGTTTTTAAACGTCAAACGGGACCCGAGTTTGTTATTTCCATGGCAACGTATATTTCTTCTTCACCGATTGTTAAGATTCCGGTCTCATCTTAAAGAGGAATGTTTTTTACCCAAATGGACGGAATTTCAAATTTTTCCTACCTCCGAAACACTTTTAAAAACGTCTCCGAAAAAGTTCATTTTTTTCGCAAATTTTTTCGCGGACCCACCGCTCCAACTTTAAAAAATCGCAGCGTCGCCGCGTTTCAAATCGAAGCGACCAAATTGGGCTTCTTTTTTTCGCATATCCATAATTATATGTAGGAGGAGTTTTGTGTCTCCCCGGCGGACCCAGCGGCGTCGGCGAATTTTTCTTCGGAATAAAAGGGGCCAAATTTCGTCGCTCCCCTATGAAACCGGACGGAGGTGCGATTTTTAAAGTTGACGCCGACGAAAACCGGAAAAAAGACGAGAAAAATCGACCGTTTTCGAGAATTTTTTTCAGAGTGTTAGTGTGGTGGGAAAAATTTAAAATTCTAGCCCCTCTTGAAATCCACATCACTCTTCACGATGCAACCGGAATTTTTAAAATCTGACTAAAAAAACTGCCCTTTTAGAGGCTCGTCGCAAAAAACGTCCGAATTTGGGGTAAAAATACAAAAGGGGCTGTATCTCCGCCCCCTTAATAGATAGGTTCGGACGGGTCAAAACCATCCTCTTCAGAATTTGGTCCTCTATAACATACTAAAATTTGATGCGATTCGGTGTGAATTTCAGACAGTGAGGGGATGAATTCGATTTTTCGTTCGGGGGGGAATAACTTTTTTCGGGGCGGTCCGAACGAAAAGGGACATTTAACACGTTCACGCCGGCGCCGATGTTCATGTTTTCCGCTGTGAGACGGCGCTATAATTCATGCTGCGCGGCAACTGGCGGTGCACATGTTGGTGTTGCGCGTCATCTGGCGGCGCACGATTGTTGCTTGCTCACACCTGTATACGCGTCGTATTTGGGCAGTGCAAAGGTAAACCAGCACTTTGCTTGAAATGTTTTAACAAATTACACAAAAAACAATAAATAATGAAAAATGAAGTTATAAAATAAATAATATTGAATTTTTATGTTATTTTTTATGGAATTTAAGTTATATGTATTTATAATACCGAATTATTATGTTTATGTTATTGAACAAAAGTTATGTATATTATACGTTATTAATTATGCTTAAAAATAAATGTTTTTGATGAATTTGCGAAAAATTTTCATTCTTTTAACACAATCAAATACGTACCACCGATGGTACGCACCGCCCGATGAGACAGTCTAGTACGGGCCACCGGTGGTACGCGCCGCCCGATGAGACATTCTAGTGCGGGCCACCGATGGTACACGCCGACCGATGAGACAGTCTAGTGCGGGCCACCGGTGGTACGCGCCGCCCGATGAGACAGTCTAGTGCGGGCCACCGGTGGTACGCGCCGGCGTGAACGTGTTAAACTCTTTTCTTAAAATTTTCTCCTCTTTATACATGCAAAATTTCAACTCTATACGAAAAGAAAACCTTTCACGTTTCTTACGGTTTTAGTATTATAGACAAGGGTGCATAGTTTCAAATTAAAATTTGAAAGTTAATAATTTTAGGTTGCAGTATAAATAAATAAGAAAAAAATAAAAAAAAAAATTCAAGGCTCTACGACTTTTTGTTCAAAAGATTTTTATATAAAATATGGCATTCTTACAAATGAGTAAATGTGTATTGTTAAAAATTCATATTTCGCTTAATAATTAAAATTAAGAAATAAAAATTTGTACAGATAACAGTAGTGTGAAAGGAAATTCCGTATATCCAACTTGATTATCAAGTTGATAATCAAGTTGGATATACGGAATTTCCTTTCACACTACTGTTAAACAATTATCCAAATCCCCTGCAAGTTTTTCTTCTACTTCTTGTACAGATAAGTTTGTAAAAAATTGTCGATATTATCTTATTAATTTTTTTAAAATTTAATTATTTTTTAAGGTACAATACCTAAGGAACTTTTGATTTTTTTGAGTTTTTGGGGTGTAAAATTTTTTTGGGAGGGTATATGGGGCAACTAACCCTCTACATTTCATCCATTTTCTATTATCTTTCATTTGCGGGGCCGATTTTGAAAATATTCAAAAAAAAAATTTTTGAGATATTTTTAAGGCTACGGGCTTGAAATTTTTCATGAAAATCGAAATTCGCTAAGTTTTGGCAAAAGTTTTCGCAAAATACTTGGGACACTAGATGACCTAGAAATACATTTTTACATTACCTAGACATACTAAATTATGTTAAGATCGTTTAGACCTTAACAGAACACTTTTGGATAGAGATAAATTTGGTTAAGTCGTCTTATTTTGGTCTCGGGAGTATGTGGTATCGTTTTGTACAGACCTTTTAGGGGCACCCTGTATATCTACCTGTCTTTTAGAGCTTATCTGAATAATAATAATAATAAAACGACTGTATATATCTAGAAAGAATGGGGGTAAAGGACTTATATCCATAGAAAACCTCCACGAAAGAATCGTCATTACAACAGCGTGCGAAATATATAACACAAAAGATCCACTTTTAAATATTGCAAAGGAGCACGAGTTGATTGGCAATGGAGGCTTCTTATTCCAGGCAGCAAGAAGAGCTGTAAAAGCAATTGATCCACAACTTAAACTGACCAGGCATAACACAAACCGAAATTGTCTAACGAAACTTGATCCAGAAACACTTAAGAGAAACTTGAAAACGCAGTTCCAAGAAAAACTTATAACTGAACACGAAAGCAAAGCTTTACATGGTCAATTTTCAAAAAATATTCTAAATTTAAAACTATCAAAAGATCTTACTTACCAGTTTCTCCAGTCCGATGGCTTAAAAACTGAGACAGAAGGCTACATCACTGCCTGCCAAGATGGTGTCTTTCACTGCCTCTCGTATGCGAAGAGGATTTTATCATTACCTATTGATGATATTAATTGCAGAGCGTGTAAACAGTCAGATGAAACTACAAAGCACATTTTAGCCGCATGTTCAAAATATGCACCAAATCTATACATAGGCAGGCATGATACTGCATTGAAAATCCTATACCACCATTTAAGATGGGCTTACGAATTAGATAAAAAGCTTATACCACTGTACTTTGAAGCAGACACAGAATCGGTAGTGTCTAATGAAAAATGCAAGATATTATGGAACTTCCCGTTCAATACAACAAATAAAATCCAGGCGAACAAACCTGACCTGGTCGTACTAGACAAAACCATCAAAGTCATATTTGTGATAGAAATGAGTTGCCCAGCTGAAAATAATATAAAAAAAGAAGAAGAAAAGAGAGAAAAATATCGGGATCTCGTATTCGAATTCAAGAAAACTTACCATGAGTATAAAGTCATATTTATCCCGTTGATAATAGGAGTCCTAGGAGGTGTCAGCAGCTCAATGGGGAAAAACCTGGAAAAAATAGAAAACTTGAAAAAGCATGAAGTCAACAATATAACACAATAACACACAAGGCAAACCATCCGCCCACTTGAAACTGTTGAACATTCCCCTTCCGCTTTATTCATCCTACGGGAAGAAAGCGAGGCGTAAGGTCTGGGGCAGCATCCAAGGATGCGCGCGAGATGTCCCAGCGCCAATAAAAAAAAAATAATAATAATACCATGTCACATTGTACCCACCTTTTTGTCAACAGTGTAAACTCTAAAGCTTGAAATGATTCGCTTTAGTAGCAGCACCAGCAGCAGCTGTGAAAAAAAAAATAATGATCAGCTTAAACAACTAGGTTCAAAATATAATGAAACATACATCAAGTATAAAGACATGTCTCCACAACTACGACCAAAAATACCAAAAGTCAACTGTTCCAGCAAACTAAACCAATATATAGATGCAGTAAACAAAATTATTATACCTTTCCTTGAAACCACATCTGACATAATTGAAATTCAAAACATCATATACTGTGCCGCCTTATGCATCATCCAAACTCTTGGTATAAAAACTCCAACATCTTCAAAAAATAATTTTACTTGTACCAATGCCCCATGGGAATCTCGACTTTTAAAGAAAATAAATGAAATAATAATATATAATATATTTATTTACGGGATAACCCCTTTGAAAATACAAATATAATATAACAGCATGTTAGATTAATGTAACACTTAAAAATAGAAAATATTAAACTAAACAAAACAAAACATAATTATTAAAGATAAACAAATACATGAGCTCTCCTTGTACTTAGCAAAAAATAAATAATAAATAAATTCGCATACTTAATTACTATTCAGTTTATCGAGTATAAAAATAATATGATTCTTAAATTGATTAATTGACGTATATTTAAATGGATCTATATTGTGTATATTAAAAAACTTTAAGGTTCTTATTAAAGGCGCATGACAACCGTAGTTTGTGGAATGAAATGAAATGTGAAAAGTTTCGGGATATCGAGATGATTTGCAATGTACATTTAGTTTAATTTTACTCAGGATTTCATTACAGTTAATTTGACCCCATAAGATTTTATAAACAAAGCACGAATCTTGCAATATTCTTCTATTGAAAAGAGAGCTAAGATCAATGTTGATAAGGATGTCATTGTAATCGTAGTTTATAATATTTCGTCTATATGCAATATATCTAAGAATATATATATATATATAATATGCAATATATCTAAGAAAAGATCTTGGTATCATAACAAGCTATTCCAAAGATACGTTGTCCCAAAATAAAACATACAAAGTGGATAACATAAAAAAGAAATATTTAATGCACACCAACAGGGATAGATTAAATGAAACCATACATGACATCAAAAATACGATTACACAAAAATTAAATGCTTATGCTAAACGCTTAAAAAGGTACAGAAAAAGTAAAAAAAGAAAAAATGATAATCTCTTAAAAAAAATGAAAGAAAATTCTACAAACAACTAAACCAAAAAGAAGAGTCAAAAATACCAAAAAGTATACCTTACTGGAAATCTATATGGAGTGTGGGAGTAGAACATAATACAAAAGCTGAATGGATTACTGAAATAAAAAACAACTCAGACAAAATAAAAATAACCGATTTTCAACCTATCACAGAGAACGAAATCAAGACAAACCTAAGAACAGCACACAATGTGCCCAGGCCCTGATGCTATACATAACTACTGGTTAAAAAAACACCCATGCAGCAATTTCCAGAAGCTTTAATTTCATCATGGATAATCCAAATTCATTACCAGATAAAATCTGCGAAAGTAATACTATCTTAATACCAAAAGATGAACAAGATCTAAGTACCCCCACCAAATATAGACCAATCACCTGTCTATGCACGCTCTATAAATTGCTTACCAATTGTATATCAAAACGATTGCAGTTGCACTGCATGGAAAATAATATCATACAGGAAAACCAAAAAGGGTGTACTCCAAATACAAAAGGATGCAAAGAACAGTTAATAATAGATTCTGTCATCATGAAACAAGCCAAAACAAAGAATCGTAACTTATATGTCACTTACATCGACTATCAGAAAGCTTACGACTCAATACCCCACTCAAGGTTAATAGAAATTCTAAGAATCTACAAACTACCACAAAAAATTATCAACCTGCTCTCTATAGCTATGAGCAAATGGACACTTAACCTAGAATTAAAACATCAAAATGGATCTTAATAATACCTAAAGTTCCAGTCAGACGGGGAATCTTTCAAGGTGACTCATTAAGTACTTTGTGGTTTGTAACAGCTTTAAATCCCTTGAGCACTCTCCATAATAAAACTAATTACGGTTTTAAGTTAAAGTCTGATACGCACTCATTCACGCTATCTCATCTAATGTATGTGGATGATATTAAATTATATGGAAGCAACCTAAATCAGATCAAGCAACTAAATAACAAGTGAATTCAGCGACGACATCAAGATGGCGTATGGCCTCTCAAAATGCAGAACAACTAAGATAATAAGGGGGAAACTTGAAAAAGATCCAGAATGTTTCATTGATGGAATCAACCCATTAAAAGAAGGTGATACTTATAGATATCTAGGCTTTCAACAACTCAGAGATATTGAGCAAACAAAAACGAGAGCTGAATCATTACAAAAATTTTTTTACTCGATTCTAACATCTTTGCCGAAGTGGTTTAAATGGAGGTAATCTAATTAAGGCTATAGTCTACGTTAAAATTGCTAGTCTATTATCGGATTATAATAAATTATAATAAAATACAACTCAACTGCGCAGAGCCCGCCCTTCAGCCAATACTAACTCTGCTCTGTTAACAATTGAGCGAGCGATGCGCTTCACGCTTTAATAAATTAATAAAGATACGCTACGTTTTGCGCCAGCAGCAGTGTAAAATTGTAAAATTATTAATAATGCCACGAGCATTAATTAAACGGGAAAGAGAAATGGTGGTGAACCTTTATCACTATTTTCTAAGGGAAAGAGACAATGGAGGACCTTTCGAATCAATTCTGGGAATTCAAAAAAGAACAGCAAATGCATTAAATTTATCTTTGAGGACAGTGAATAGGATATGTAAAATGTTCAGCGCTGGGCAAAGTTTAAGTCCCAAAAAGAGGAAGAACTATTTTAAAAGAAAAACAAATAATGTATGTGACATTATTAAAGAGCAGATTAGGAAAATAATCTACGAAATGTACAGCAATAATGATTTCATTACGGCTAAAAAATTGCTGTTAAAAATTAAGGAGAAGAAAATCGCTGATATTGGTTTATCTAGTTTATATAAAGTTTTTCGTATTATGGGGTTCCGATTTAAAAAATTTGATGCAAATAGGGTATTCTTGTGCGAGCAAAGCCACATTGTTCAACATCGAAACAAATTTTTAAAACGTTTCATGCAGAATACAAATTCCGAATTTCCTCTGCAGCTGGTATTTCTCGATGAAACGTGGATTTTTTCTAGTGGATCTGGTACCATAAAAAAACAGTGGACCGACAAAACTCCAGGTTGTTCTAACCAACGAGGCAAGGCTTCAAAAGGCAAACGTTTTATAATTTTGCATGCAGGAACAAAATTTGGTTTTGTTGAAGGTGCAAATTTAGTTTTTGCGTCTAAAAGTAATTCTGCTGACTACCACGATTCGATGAATGCAGAAGTATTCGAAGAATGGTTTGAGGAGAAATTATTAAAAGTTTTAGAGGAACCTTCCTTAATAATCCTAGACAATGCATCTTATCATTCTCGATTGCTTAATAAAAGTCCAACGGGTGCCTGGAGAAAAAAAGAAATTCAAGATTGGCTAGAAACAAAAGGTATTGCGTTTGAAAAAACATTCACTAAAGCTGAATTAATGCATCTAGTGGTGAGCAATAAAGGTCCGAAAGAATTTGCAATAGACAGCCTAGCGAATAGTTATGGTCATGAAATTTTACGCTTGCCGCCTTATCATTGTCATTACAATGCTATTGAATTAATATGGGGTATCACAAAAAACTATTATGACAAACACATAATTTCTTCGAAAGGGACTGATTCAGAAGTTTTGACTGTGTGGGAAAATAGTTTGCAAAGCATAACTGCTCATATTTGGGAAAACACAATCAGGCACACCCAAGAAGTAATAGAGTCATCTTATAACGATCAAATAATGATTGATGACGTGAGACCTTTAATAATCACAACTGGTGATGATAGTGATAGTAGTTCTAGCGATGATAATATGGATGATGAGGAGTCAAGTGATGATGATGAGATGGACGATTTGCAATAATAATAATTTGCAATATTATTTGTTTTGTTTAAAATAGAAAAGAGGCACATTTATAATTTTCATTGATTTATGAAATAATTTGTTAATAAATAAATTTTATTTTTATATTCTTGTACATTGTTTAATTATTTGCAATATTATTTTTAATTTGGCTTTCTCGAGAGCTTAACAAGCACGTCTCTTTGTTGCTCGCCATGATAAAACTGCGTGCGTAAGAGCGGAATGGGCGGAGAAAGTATGCGCGGCTCCGCCAGCTAAGATAATCCTTTGATAGACTAGCAATTGTAACGTCGACTTTATAAACATGTATGCAATACCAGTCCTCACATATTCCTTTGGAATTATTCAGTGGCCTAAGACAGAAATTGAAAAAGCTCAATGAAAAATAAGAACCATACTAACAAAACATAAATATCACCATCCTAGATCATTAACAGAGAGGCTAATGTTGCCAAGAAAAATGGGAGGAAGAGGCTTGTGCAATCTAAACGACGAAATGAACAAGCAATTTAAATCCTTAAGGGAATATTTCTATGAAAATGACTCTTACCTCCTACAGGTAATATGTTCCTAAGATGAATACACTCCATTAAATCTAAAACACAAAGAATTTGAACCTGAAATTGTGATAGGTAGAAGTGAAGAGGAATGGTCCAAAAAGGAACTTCATGGCAGACACTACAACCATTGAAACCAAGAAAATGTCGATACAAGCTCATCGAACTATTGGCTAAGAAATGGAGAATTGTTTGCCGAGACTGAAGGTTTTATGATGGCCATTCAGGACCAGGTTATAAACACTCGCAACTACCAAAAATATATTATTAAAGACAATACAGTTATAGACATATGCAGAAAATGTAAAAAACTAAATGAAAATGTTGACCATATAATAAGTTCCTGTCCACAATCTAGTTACTTTCGTGTCATCGGTACTATCTTTGTTTCGACTAAACTTCCATAAAAGGAATTTTCTTTTTTTGAACAAGTTATCTTAAAACATTGTTAATTATTTTGAATATTTCAATAATCAAAATATTGATTTAGTAAAATTCACGAGAAAAGTACCCTCTCATTACCCTATAATCCACAGAATGAAATATTTTCCCTTTTTGTACATACAGGGTGTTCATTTTAAAAGGAGCCACCCTAAATAACTCTAGAAAAAATATTTTATTGTAAAAATGCCGTTACAGGTCGATTTTTACCTTCAGGGGGACATATTTTTACGATAAAATAAAATTGGTAATTGTAACCCCCTTTCCTACGGAGCCACCCTTTCAATTTTTTTAAATGGGAATAGGGGTCGAGTGATACATCATTTGAAAGCATTTTTTACGCTGATAATGGCAGTCATAATTTTTTTGGAAACGTTTTGATTTCTAACCCACTCAAAAATTTAATAAAGTACTTAATAATGGCATTATTTAAGTACTTTTAAATCACTTTTGGATAAATTGTTAAGTTTTGACCATAAAACAAGTGCTCAAACTTAACAAAAGCTAATTATTTATAATTATTGAAAAATAAATCAGTTACCATATTTTTTTATAATTTTTTTTTGTGATAAATTACTTTTTACTTTTCTCTTTCATCGTATCCTGTTAATGACTAAATTAAAATAGGGCCAAAACAAATTATATTTTTATTTTCAGGATAAACAGACCTTTAAAATGATGCATCACTCGACCCTCATTCCCATTTAAAATAATCAAAGGGGCGGTCCTGTAGGGTAGGGGGTTGCAAAGACAACTTTAATTTCTTTGTAAGTAGATGTCCCCCTGAATATAAAAACCGACTTGTCACGGCATTATATTTATATTAAATTATTTTTGCAACAGTTATTTAGGGTGGCTCCTTTTAAAATGAACACCCTGTATAGATAGTATGAATATCAAGTTTTACGATGTTAAACCCAGAGATCGATTAGGCCCTTTTAATATCAGGTTTTTTGCTCACAGTTTTCTCAGTTTGCCTCTCCGCAATTTGAAATATGTATTAAGCAAGTATTTAAACGTTAGAAATCATATGAAATATTTTTTACAACTGTTATAAAATAATGAATTTTTTAAAGCGACGGTAAAATTTTACATTTGTGGGATCCTAGCAATAAGGTACCGTGTTGTGAATACTTGCCTTTAAATTGGTGAAAGCTAATCTTATGGATCATTAAAGATTTTACAATATCAACCTTTTTTCAACTATTTTACAATTTATGAAAAATTGTTTTAAATTTGAGCAAATTATATAAAAAAATTAATCCAAACATTATGATTATTTTATTCCAAGCAAAAATATTGTTTTGTCTGTCTAAATCAGATAAAATGATTACTTTTATTCAAACTTAATTATATCTATTGCTTTAATATTTCATTAATATTTTTTTTATTTTCAGATTAATAAACACTGCCTACAATGTACCAAGGACCAAGAGTAATCCTAGTCCTATCTCCAAAAACTGAAAAATTCCTGATGTCAAAGTAAGAAATCAAATGGTTAACAAGAAGAAATAAACAGAAGTAACCCGTTATGCTTCAGAAATGGACACTGCCTCGGAGAAGTGGTATTTCGGAATACCACTAAATTATTATTTTATGAAGTTTCACTTAAATTAAAGTAGTTTGTGGAAAACCATATCCAAGCAAAGGCTATCTTTTTTAAAATCAAGAGTTTAACTAATATTTACCTGAATTAATTTTATGCTGGAAACTGAAGCACACTAAGCATTTGAATACAATGGAGATATACATTATCAAGTTTATTTTATCCAAATTGGTTTCTTGCTGGAAAAAAAGAATACGGAGTACGTATTTGAAGATCATGCTGCCGGTTTTAAATAAATAATATATAATATACGACCAATATTTCATAAGAATGCAAGAGGAAGAAATCAAATCAATACATAGTGGTGAAATGCAAGAGGTGACAGTCACATTTATTTAAATTGGTTTAATTTCACATCCCCAATTCACGTCAAATATCAAATATTAAAGATGAAGAAGTGAAAAACAACTTATGGATATCCAATTTGGTTTGTTTCAAAAATACAAATCAACACCAAGTATTCAAAACTGTGAACTACCCCCGATTGTAAAAGTAAGATGTTAGTTTGAAAGGGAGACTTAATAATTTCTGAATTGATAAATTCAGAAACCAACCGAGAGTAATACAACATGTTTAAAATTGAGTGGGTTCGTCGGGATTACGGTTATTGATACAAATTCAAACACTTCATTTTAACATAACACTTAAAACTATAACTATTTACAAAATTAGTTTTACTTAAGTATTTCTAACAACCAATGACAACAAAACTTTAGAATATTAGGAACTCCCTTTTCTAACAGAATTAGAACGACCCTCGCAAGGTTTAAAATTTATTAGTTTTACTCTGGATGTTTTAATGCACCCATAATGTTATTCACATGTTCCAAAAATATTTGTTCCCCATTAGGAATTTATTACTATTCTTAAGCAGCACCACTTTAGAATTAAGTGTATTTGAGTTCTTTATTACTTCCAAATTTCTAAAAATATTGAATTACTGAAAATAAATATCTCCCGGTCAGATTTAATATTAAGAACTTGCGAGAACCTTTCTACTAACTTACAATCTTTAACGAAATTGATTTACTAAATAAACTTTGATTAAATTTTGAAAAACCCCAAATAATTACAAGTCGCTAATTTAAGAATGCTTACATTACACCCCTTCCTCTTACACAAAATCACGTTTCAAAAATAACTTGATTTTGTCTAAGTTACACAAGACGCAAAAGAACACATTACACGATAATAAAAGAAATCTACTTGAACAAATACATACAAAAAAAAATCTAAAACAAAAATACAATTCAAAAAAACAACTAAACTGATAATACACGAATAAAAACAAACAAACTCAGAATACAATTCAAAATACAAGTAAACTGAAAATACACAATACACGAATAAAACAACAAACTCAAAATACAAAATTGACAACAAGGAGTACACCAATACATTCAACTTTCCTCTTCTTCATTACCACTTTTCTTCTCTTGAACCGATACCATTTCTTCTTCCTGGACCAAAATTGTAACTTCTTTCTGGATTGACAATGTTTCTTCTTCCTGGGGCGTATTGTGTCTAGGTCTGGTCTTACTTCCATCTGTTTGCGTACTTGAATGAACATCAGGTTGCATAACTGGCTGTTTACTTGGTTGCATAACTGTATACGTTGGTTCTGGTGGACTTCTTGGAGAATCATAGAGAGGTTGTGGTTCTCTATATTCCCAGTTATATTGTGTGTGTTTGGCTGATTGTAATTTTGATGATAATGATGATACTGATGACACCTCCAGAACTTCCATATTAATTAGTTCTGTATCACTTGATTCCACACTTCTTGTTAATGGACGAACTTCGGTTACAGCTGTTTCTCTTCTGGTGTACCAAAGGGAACCAATAATTGCACACATGATTATTCCATTAATCACAGAAATCCATAGTGCTAATTTCCACAGGTGAATTGGAATGTGTCTTCTTTAACTGCAATTTTACATCAGCCTCCAGTTCCACCTCACTTAGATATTCTTCGACCTTTCCATTTTCATCTAACTTATTAACCCAGAACTTGTACATAACCGCGTCCCTGATTACCAACCGGATTGATGTTGCATTTGTTAACTAACTAAGTACAGCTACCCCATTTCCATCCTCTTCTTTACCCATCACCAAATAAGTCGTTGTTACATCGGCTATCGGCTTCCATTATACTTGTATTACTCCAAGGTTTGGTGGAGTTGCTCCAATGAACTGTATTGTTTGTGTCTCCATTGTTGCGGTCACCATAATTGGTGCTTAAACACAATACACATGTATTAGTACAATATAATATAGATTTAAAACTATCCGCTACATCTACTTACAATAAAATTACATGCAATACCTTAACAAGCCTAACAACTAATATTTCTAATACATTTCACTACCATTCTACATTGCTCATTTCCAAATTTCATTCACTACTAAAGGACCTTATCGTTTTCCTATGTGTTTTTGGGCAAACATGAAAAATAAGTCAAACCTACAAAAATTAAGTAAAATACCCCCAATATTAATTATATTTCCAATTTCTTCAATAAATATGAATTATAAATACATTTATGAGATTTTACATTATTTAAAAAAATATTTATTAACACGACAACAGCGGATTTTAAAATTCAAATTTTGACAAGTACTGTCAGATAAATTTTAATTACCATTCATTTACGTTTATATTGAAAGCAGATGACACTTAAAACTAATAGGGTGTTTTCCTTGTGGAACCTATGTTAATAATCGAATACAATCACCAAAAGGATTAACCTGATGGTAGATACAAATGACCTTTATTATAAGGCACTTTAGAACAATGGTTACTGTTACAAACAAGAAGTAATGCCCGGGCTAACAAATTCGTACGCGCTTTACAAAGGTATCTGGCGACTGACTCACTGTGACTCACAATGGATTGAAATGTTTCCCACATTGGGTGTTATTGTCATGCGCACCCATTGCTTGCGTTTGTACGTTTATTTATAAAAACAGCTAAAACCAGCGCGTACACATAAAAAGAAATACGGTACGCGCTCATGTAACATACAGGAATGAAACATTCTAGCAAAGGAGAAATAACTTGCCGAATGTCGTAAATAGTATCTTGCCTACTTGATAGGAGGTGCTTAGAAGTGCCAGAGGGTGTCCTACAAAAATAGAAGGAATTTACAGGCCCTTTGCCGCCACCGAGGTCCCTTATCGGTTCTACTTTTTACTAATAATTATTCTGCATATTCATTCTGCATTTAATTTGGACGTTTCGTTTGAGAGGTAATAATTTCAATGTTGCCTGATTGTGCAATAAAGTCTTACGATAACCTGTAAAATATATTTTATTTTTAATTGACGCCGTAATATTACAAATCTTATTACAACTATTAAAACTATAGCCATTGAATTTACAGTAAAAGTTTCAGAGCTCCGGGGAACTGGAAAAGTCATTTTTTATCAAATATTTTAAAAATTGCAAAAAAACGACAACTGTGTAAAAATTGTTTAATTGTAAAAAATATATTCTTAAATTATAAGTTTATTTGAATAAAATAAATACTTAAAAATTAATTTCTAATCAAGTCATAACAAATATGTACTTAATTGTATAATTTTTATACTATTAAAGTCAATAAATCATAGTAAATAAATGGCATAGGCAACCAAACTACTATGTTTGTTCGAAACATCGAGGAAAACACCAGCATCGTTGTCTAATTGTGCAAAAATTAATTAATTTCAATTGCATTTTTTGGCGAAAGCGGTCTCCTAAAGAGCGAAATATTTTACACTATTGTATATTTATTTCTTATTTATATGTGGCATAAGTTTCATTCTTGTACAAAATGCTCCCAAAACACGATAAGGTCCTTTAACTTATTTTAATAAAAACTTCAGAAGGGAAGTTTAAGGGAAGGACCTAATTAGGTTTCTTCATCCTTGATTCTTCACCACCGTTTCCTGAAGTGTAAACGTGCCTCAATATGCACTAATTAAACAATACGGAATTGACCTTGAATTATTGACGCATAATGTGTAATCTAATAAAATAAAATCCTTTTCAACCCATTACTAACCAATCTCATACTATTATTCAAATTAAAATAAACTCCCAAATTCTGATTGCATTAGCCAACGAAGTATTTAATTGTAAAAATAGAAATTTACTCAATCTGACACTAAAAATCTTTACAATGTTCCAATTACTAAATCAACCACAATAAAATTCATAAAATAACATGTAACGTTTGCTTGAAGTTTTAATACTTAACTAAAACCATGTTATACTAATGAATACTATTTAAAGAAAATTTAACCCCCAAAATTTTTAATATACAACATACAACTAATTATTTCCCATAAACATTCAGGGGTTGATTTAGCTTTCTATCAAACCTGTTTCTCGAATTATCTTCATCCAATTTTTTTCTTCGTACTCCTGATTAATTTAAATCCATAATACGACTAACGACTAATATGTATTTGATTAGTCGTAACCATTAATGTAATTACTAAAAGAGTACTGCTTCTAAATAATTCTTCAATTAACTCTAAGATATAACATCATGAATACAAAAATATTAACTTTACATGACAAGTTATAACTCTGAAATTCAATGTATAAATCATAATCAAACACGCACTTGTACTAAAATACTACTACCAAAAATAATAATAACAAATAACTATTTATTAAATCTTTTTACGAAGTACCCAAGGATGATCAGCAACTGGACCTCGACTTCGTGTCTGGTACCTTGCAATGGCTTCATTAACCCGTTCCTCTAAATTATTTTCTTGCTGCACTTCTGCTCGTGGTTCCTGCTCTGGCTCAACAATTTCTCGTTGAATTTCATCCCGTTGAATTTCATCCCGTTCAATCGGAATTTCATCAGTTTTATCAACCCAAATTTCAGCTTGCCTAAAAACATTATCCGTGGGAATTGCTAAATTATCTGGAACTTCATCTTCACTTTTTTCATCATCACTGATATCTTCACCTTCTGAACCATAATATGGTTTTCACTGATCAACATGTACCCTGTGAGTTGATTTACCAAAAATATCTTTAATCAAATAATTTACTGGACCTCTATACCTTTTCAACTTCAAATTGAGAATAATCAATTTCAAATTGAGAATAATCAATTTCAAATTGAGAATAATCAATTTCAAATTGAAAATAATCAACTTCAAATTGAGAATAATCAATATCAAGTTGAGAATAATCAATATCAAATTGAGAATAATCAATTTCAAATTGAGATTTGTAAGTTTCACCTAAAAATAATAATTTAATTTGATGAAAGAAAAAATTATTGCCAAATTTGCGTACAAAGTCTATGAATGATGAATGCCAATGATTTTTAAAAAAAATAGTTTTGACCATATTTAATAAATCATACGTATTCTTTGAATATAAGCAATAAACAATAATAAGTAACAGCGAGTTTATTCCTAGTATTTTCCTGTATGATATTTCTAGCGTTTGCCTATAGAATACTCGCTTTGTCCAATATTTGCCCTATTCTTGCCAAGTACTAAAATATGCTGGCTTGAGACTTTAGGCAGTTGCTTTGTTTGCCTTTATGGTAACGCGGCACTGGGTAGACCTACATTTTTAATTCATTTGCGCTAATTGACTATGTAAGCTACTTGTCGTTTTCCTGTGCTGACTTAATTTGATGACTATCCCAAATTCCATCGATTATGACGTCGACATCCTCATCGTCCTCGTCACTACCTAAGTTAATTGCTGTAACTTCAAGTTCCTTCATTTTTCCTAACCTGTTAGTAATTTCAATCACCTCTGGCTCTTCTCTCAACCTGGTTAATGCATCTGCATTCGAATTAATTTTACCTGGTCTATATTCGATATCAAAATTATATTCCATAAGTGACATTGCCCACCTGGACAACCTACTGTTTACATCCTTTAGTGAAAGTAAATATTTTAGACTTCTATGATCTGTATAAACTGTGAAATGAGTACCAACTAAATAACAACGGAAATATTTTACCGCCCAAACAACGGTTAATGCTTCCCGTTCTATTGTTGAATAACGAGACTCAGGATCGTTCAAAGTTCTACTTGCATACGAAGTCGGATGTTCGGAATTATCATACTTTTGACAAAGAATTGCACCAATTGCTACGCCACTTGCATCAGTTGCTAATATAAAAGGTATATTGAAATCTGGATATTTTAGAATAGGAGGGGTAATCAACGCTAATTTCAGTTTCTCAAATGCATTTTCATGCACATCATTCCATGCTAATTTACTATCCTTTTTAGTTAATAATGTTAAAGGTTTAGCTAAATCTGAAAATGTTGGAATAAATTTCCTATAAAATCCTACAAGTCCTAAAAATGCTCTAATTTCCTTAACGCTTTTCGGCCTTGGGTAATTTTTAATTATCTCTGTTTTTTCAGGATCTGTTTGGCAACCTTCCCCCGAAATAATATGACCTAAGTATTTTACTTTCTGTTTGAAGAAACAACATTTACTAGGTTTCAATTTTAAATTGTTCTCGCGTAATCTAAGAAAAACGTCCCGTAATCGTTCAACATGTTGACTTAAATTGTCACTAGAAAATACTATAATGTCATCCAAATACACTAAACATGTGAATCCCGTTAAAACCGCATACATTAGTCTTTGCCAAGTAGCAGGTGCATTACGTAATCCAAAACCCATACGAACAAATTCATAATTGGTGGTACTAAAAGCAGTTTTCTCTATCTTCCGGTTGCACTTCCACTTGAAAATAACCCGACGCTAAGTCCATTACTGAGAATAATTTGCTACCCGTTAACTGGTCAATCGTATCACTTAAATGCGGCAAAGGGAAAAAGTCTGGTTTGGTAATTGCATTTAACCCACGATAATCTATACACACTCGTATTTCAGGTTCATCACCTGGTTTAGTCTTTTTATCTACAATCACAATAGGCGAATTCCACGGTGAATTACTTTCAATAATTATACGCTCACTTAACATTTTATCTATTTCCTTGTCCAATTTTTCTCGTTTTGCATGGGGAATTTTATAAGGTCTTTTTACTACAGGTAAAGAATTATCCTCGGTGATAATTCTATGTCTCACCTTCGTGGTACATGTCAATGGTTCATCCACCTTAAAAATATCTGCAAACTCTTCAATTAAGTTGTAAAGGATTTCCATCCTTTCACCATCTACCTCACTCAAATCTAATTGATTAAAAATTTTACCAACAACATTTCTATCATTATGCGCTACTCTTCTTCTATCAACACTGTTAATCATAACCTTACTACCAAAATCACTTACATTCTCTTCATTGTGCACCTTCAAAACTTCACATACAAATCCCAACTGAACATCTTTTCCTAAACTCTGTATTTCATCAGAAACATTAATAATTCTCACAGGTACCTGCCTTTTATTATTACAAACAACTTTCGCTAGCATTACTTCACTTGGTAATTCATTACTAGGACTAATAATTACGTATGGCGCTTCAGGTAGTTTCCGTGAGACTCTAGACATTACAACTGCTTCACACCTTCGTGGTAAACACAGTTTTTCCATCAAATGAACCTAGTTGATCAGACTTAGTTCTTCATGATGTTGGCGAGTTTCATTCAATAAACCCACTCTGCTTGCACCTGTCGTAGTCCCTTGATAAACCCTTACTTCCTTAACTTTGCTTAGAACGCATTCTGCGCTTGCTTCATCACTAACCAATTCATTAACCTCATTTAAAATTTCACCTGCAACATTACTTTCCAAACCCTCTTGAGTACGCAACTTTCTTTTAATTCGTTTCCTGTCCTTACTTTTATTTCTAACTTCCACTGGCACTTGACCTCTTGCTTCCGCACATCTGGCTTGGTTCGGTTGCGGTTGACGCTCGTAATCTTCATCCTTGGAATCTCTCGTACCTGTGGCCACAGGTTGAGCAGCCTGGGATTCCAGATTGACATCATCCGAAAACTTACTACCGCTCGTAAATGCGTTGCTGGAGATCATTGCTTCATTATAAGTAGCGAGTTCTTCATCACTTTTCATGTACAACTTACTTCCATTAAAATGTAATACACCTTTACCCCAATCCGTAATTAACTTATTTTCCGCCAAAAAATCCATGCCAATAATTGCATCTGCATTAACTCTTAACCCTTTTACAATTGCAAATTCACTGCAACATTGTAAATTTTCTAGAATATGTAACTTAATTGATCCTTCCGTGCGTAATTCATGACCACTCGCTGACGATAACTTATTACATCGCTCATTTACAAATTTATATTTATAACTACCCTCTTCTAAAATATGTGATTTAATTAAAGATACAGTAGCCCCCGATTCCACTAAAATCGTTCTTAATACACCATCTATAAACACTACTAATTTATTTCTTGCGGGCTTAGTGTCATCATCCCCATTATGACTTAACGAGGGAACGAGGAGTTCCCTTGGCTTACACCTGCGTTCGGCGAACCACCCTGGTGTCGCCCGTCTTTTCTGCGCGTTCCAGTATCGAGAGGCACTGGCGGCCCGCGCTCTTGCAAAGTGCCTTGCGCGTTTAAACAATTGCTGGCGAAATGACCTTGCTTACCACAATTAAAACAATTTAACGCTCTGCAATCCCTTTTCATATGCCCAACTTTTTTGCAATGGAAACAAATAATATTTCGGTTGTTTTGACCACTGGATCCAGCTGACGACGTGGTGGGTCGCTGCCTATATGCTCCATTGTTTCCGGTGTTTCCTTGATTACGATTGCCCCATTGTTGAGTGTTTCTCCTAGGTCCTAGATCATTCCATCGACGTGGTGAATTAGACCAACCATTCCTGGAATTATTTCTGGCGCTGGATGTAGTGTTGACCCTTTTTTCAACATCTGGTGACCACTAGACTCGACGTCCTGCTGCGTTGTTTTGGTGACTTTCTTCATTTAAAAATACGCCACCCCGCTTGACTGGATCTTTATTGCCGGTCATCACTTCAATCAATTCCTCACGTTCGACAATAGTTATTGCTTCCTTAAATGTGTCAGGAACCGCAGACATGGTCCTTTGTTGTATAGGATTTTTTAATCCTAACAAAAACTGCGTCCTTTTCAATGCGTATTTCACCTCATTTTTATCTTGTGAATCCGGTTGCATCTCACGTCCGACTGTCTTAAGCCGCGTCGCGTAATCCCGCACTGACTCATCCCGCCTTTGCTTACAATTTACAAATTTAAAATGCGCTTCACCTAAAGTTTTCGTTTTACTAAATCTTAATGTTAACTCTTTAATAAATTTAGTTAAATCTTTGTTTGCTTTTAGATCTGGTTCATTCAATAAAAATTGTCGCGCCGCACCCCGTAATTTTAATTTTAGCAACGATAACACTTCGTTGTCCGACCATTGCATTAAACTTGCTGTTTCGAATAACAGATCAGTATACTCTTCGACATCTGTAGATCCATCGTAAGTTTGGATCATCGACATTGAAATAATTTACACCTAGTATACGCAATGGAGGAAAAATAGAAAATCAATGCTAAATAAACATACATACAATAATCAAATAATAATTCAACATTATTAAACGACAATAAAAAATTCCTGCGAGAAAAAAAACATGCTCAATTTGTATCAACCGTAAAATCCCGAATTAAAATGACATAAACAATATATAATTTAACAAATTAATACGTATTTTAAAATTTATAATAACTTCCACAAAATTAAATTAAATTTTGATTTTTAGTTACAACAACAAAACATTTTAAAGTACCCCCACAACTCCATCATTTTTATTTTAACATCCCATAACTTTATCATTTAAGTAATAATGATCCCACAATACCTACTCATTTTGATTTTAAACAGCCCCACTACTCTTATCATTTTACATTTAAATAACCCTATAACTCTCATCATTTTAATTTTAAACGACCCCACACCTGACAGCAAAATGTGAACTACCCCCGATTGTAAAAGTAAGATGTTAGTTTGAAAGGGAGACTTTAATAATTTCTGAATTGATAAATTCAGAAACCAACCGAGAGTAATACAACATGTTTAAAATTGAGTGGGTTCGTTGGGATTACGGTTATTGATACAAATTCAAACACTTCATTTTAACATAACACCTAAAACTATTTATTTACAAAATTAAACATTCAAGAAATAAAAATATATTTGGATTTACCCAAAATGAACACAAACACCACTAACATTAACAAACACTGTAGAAATCGAACTAATTGTTCTGACTCTTCAATTACATTCTTCTGATTGACCTAATCCCTTATAATTTCAGCCCTTTTATTACTTCGGCCCAACCCAAAAACGCGTCATACCCCTAGGAGTTTTACTTAAGTATTTCTCACAACCAATGACAACAAAACTTTAGAATATTAGGAATTCCCTTTTCTAACTGAATTAGAACGACCCTCGCAAGGTTTAAAATTTATTAGTTTTACTCTGGATGTTTTAATGCACCCATAATGTTATTCACAAGTTCCAAAAATATTTGTTCCCCATTAGGAATTTATTACTATTCTTTAAGCAGCACCACTTTAGAATTAAGTGTATTTGAGTTCTTTATTACTTCCAAATTTCTAAAAATATTGAATTACTGAAAATAAATATCTCCCGGTCAGATTTAATATTAAGAACTTGCGAGAACCTTTCTACTAACTTACAATCTTTAACGAAATTGATTTACTAAATAAACTTTGATTAAATTTTGAAAAACCCCAAATAATTACAAGTCGCTAATTTAAGGATGCTCACAAAACCAAGAAGGTCAACAACTCACTTTATCCAAATTGGTATTATCTTCCAAACCAAATCAGCTGAGAAAATCAAGGTTAAAGAACAACAATTAAAAGCGGTTTCATGTCAGAAGCCTAACAAATTTCAAGAGGTTGAAAGTTTAAAATCAACTAAATTGGTTTAATGTAAAAAACCAAAACAATACAAATTTTTATAACCCATGAGGTTAAAAGTCACCATATCTGATTTATCTAAATTGGTTTAATTTAACAAAAAAGCCAATATTAAGTCCAAGAAATCAATGATAAACAACTTACATTAATCTTTCATGTCAAAAATCACACAAATACCAAGCAAGTTTGATATCAAATACTGAAACCATACTAATTTCAAAAAACAAAAGGTTAAAAGACACAAACTGGGTTTATGCTTATTGGTTTTGTGTAAATAAAATAACAAGATAAAGAGAAGTATTAAAAAGCGAATGGTCAACAACTTATTTGTAAAATAATTTTAGCTTTTTATAGTACTGTCGTCGACACTTGAGACAAATTCCAAGACGTTGGAAGTTAAAAACTCACATTAATTTAAATTTGTTTTAAATAAAAAACAAAATAAAACAAATTCTAAAAAAGAAAAGGTTAATACTCTACAAATCAGATTTATGCAAATTGGTTTTTTGTATAAAAAACAACCCAAACTGAAGTATTAAAAATACAAAAAGATTAATAACTCACCTTCGTCCTTCTTGCTTTTTTTGGCAAAAACCGAACCAAAATAGAGCATTGAAATCATAGGTTTAAATGTCAACAGCTAACATTAATCGAAATTGGTTTTATTACTTAGTGGAGGGTGGGCCACAATGGATCAAAATTTACATATTCGTTTCAAATGTCTCACAGAATCAAAATGATTCTGGATTCAAATGATCATACGTATCTTTAGTCTTTCGCCTATCATTTCTGTTTAAAAAAACCGGTTTAAGTTTTAAATTAAAATAAAATAGTGTAATAAAAAAACCTATGTAATTGTTTCTTTGTGCCCCAGTGATGGGCCACAATAAAACAGCTTGTGCTATACAATGAAATACAAGTAAAGGCGCTGAATAAATTTTATTTGATTCCTTCTAACAGCAAATATAATCCTATATTTACTTAATATGTGGATATACATAATATTTTTCAGCGAATGTCGATACTTCCAAATTCTGTTTACAGCTTGAACGATTCTTGCAATCTTTTCGTATTTCCTGCGGAACTTGGCTTTGGCAAAATCATTTTTTGTCGTGTTTCGCGACCAATGCAGTTTTTCTTGATGGTGAAGATAAAAGGCCCTTGAGTCTTAGCACTCTAACTTAGAAAAGTTATTTCGTAGCCATTATCTGCGTCTTTCTTGATAACCTTCCCAATATAACATATTCCGTTAACCGGGGTGAATTCACCAGTTTTTAAAGTTTAACTTCCATTTTTGGGTCTTTGGCTCGCGATTTTTTAACTTTTTTTATTATCAAATCATGTGGCTTGATTTGACTTGTGAGTTATGAAATTTTGAATAGTTTTTTAATTATCGTGCGCCAAAAACAATAGAAAGAAATAAGAAAACTCTTGGCGAAGTCACCTGTATACGAAGTGATTTTTAAGTTGATACCTTTTTTTGATAGGATGTTGTAACGGAACGGGAGGTTCCAGGGGATGGTTCGATGAAGGTAAAGTAAAGAGATTGGTAATGTTATTACAATTATTTATTTCCACCAGAGCATGGACAAAATGGCGATGAACATGTGAGGTCTCGTTTCCTCCAAACTAATAACAGGCCGAATATTATCAATTAACACCAAACTTAATATTAACATAAGAAGCACAAAGGCTATTAATTTTTCGATCTTACACCCGTCACTTAATCAAATGTTGATAGGCTTTGACACATCCCACCGCGCAGGACATATTTAGTCGGTACCGTCCCGAAACGTCACAATGTAAAACTCAATAAAACAAGTTGATTGACACAAATTTTTGTTAATAAAAGTTTTTAAATAAAAAAGTTATATAAGATTTAAATTTCAATATGTGTCGTTTTTTTGTTCACGTCTAAAATATTTTGAGTTTGTTTTGGTTATCATTTGTATTCAATTTTAACAATAAGTGGATCTCAATCCATGTGATATTTTTTTATGGGGCTACAGGCTACTTAAAAGATTTAGTTTATCGCAACAATGAATTGACAAATATTGAAGAACTTTGTCACCAGATAGAAGACGCGTGTGTAATAATTCGTGATCAAGGGAATGCCCTTTTACGATCATGCACAACTTAGGGGATTCAATGAGCGGGAGTGTGTGCAAATGAAGCAAATGGTGCCAATTTTGAACATTTTCTTTAAGGTGCACCTACAGCGCGTACCCTGTAAATTAAATTTCAAATAACTTTTTTAATTAAAAACTCTTATTAACAAAACATTTTGCCAATCGACTTATTTTATTGAGTTTTCCATCCTGTCAAAAAAGTATCAACTTAATAATCACACTGTATTTTGTATCTAAAACTAATTTAAAAGTAAAATGTAAAATGTAAAAAAAACGCAGTTTAATTCCTATAAATTTTAGTTTTTTAAATATACAAAATAATCAAAATCCATATCCATCAACGTCCTCGAAGAAAAAAACTCCTCTTCTTTTCTTTACATTTTTTATCTTATGGACAATATCCGTTGTAGAGAGGTTGGCTTCATCTACGACTTCAGGGAATGAAATGAATTTCCAGCGTCTTTGGATCTCATGCATGGGACGTCAACTTCATATTTTCCCCTAATTTTTATTACCTTGGCGGCATAGAATTTTTAAGTACAAATTTTACAATAATAAAATCTCCTACTTTATATTCCTGTAGAGAAGTTGATGTACGAGTATCTTCATTTGAATCATATTCCTGTTGAGACGTTGCTGTATGACTATCTTCATCTGATTTTGTGCAGTCAGATGATTACTCGCTGGTCCTGTCATGTAAAGACATCCTATGTTCTTCACTTGTAGAATCATTTTGTAGTTCTGTGATTGATGTACCTTTTTTTTCTTGGTTGTTTTACCACTCGGCGAAGGCATGCTATTATCGTATCGACGAGATTCTTGAAGATAACTGAGAAGCGACTCACTTATTCTAGTACATAAATTTTCAGTTGAATCAGAGGAAGTCACAATTCTGTCCAATACCTTTTAGGGACAATGGCACATTTTTTAAAACCAGCCCTTAAGATTTCAGCAGAGTTTTGATCTAAGGAAATCTTCAACTTACTGAGCAGACGAGGAAAAACTGACTTCTCAAGTGACTTTCTAGATCGGTTTCTCAATTTATAATCAGTCATTATTTTTCTGCATAATTTCTTGCATGGTGCGAAGAAAGCAACATCAAGTGTCTGACAAAGGTGGGTTGTATTTGGTGGTAAAAGGACAAACTTTATATCCTGCTGGATACAATAACTAATTACTTTAGTACTTAAATGAGAACTAAGATTGTCCCCTGTGATACACTTCGGACCATTACGTTTTTTTACCCGATTTAGTCCGACCGAATTGTGTTCCTGCAGGGCCCCCTTCGATCCATGAATTCCATAGATGTTCAGATCTATAGACAACATAGCAGGGTAACAATTCACCTGTTGCTGTACCACTAAACATTATAGAAATCGAGCCTTTAGTACTATTTATATTCCTTTCTGGGTATTTGCGACCTCTCCGGAAGATCATTTTTTTAGAACCCGGATCATCCGTTAAATTGGTCTCATCGTAATTCAAAATATTTTCTGGACTTATTCCATCAAGCCAAGATAGTGGTTCCTCCTTCGTAAACAAAAAACAACAATCTCAAAAAATATATTTTATTTTTATTTTTATTCTAATTACTATTTATCTAAAACAAACATTACATAAATGTAAAATGTGTCTATTTAAAGAAGTTTGGTTATATGTATATTCCATGTGGGTTTTACAAATTGCTAATGTAGAGAAGTGATAGAGTCAATTTGTCTCAAGCTCATTATTTAAGTAAATTAATACATGTTTCTATTGTGTAATTGTATAATTTCTTATCAAATACAATTTAATTATCAGTTAATTAAGTAGATTTACAAGGGGCTTATTAATTTAATATGATTATATGCTATTTGATAAAGATATAATGTTGAATTGATATCCAACCAAGCGAATTAAACTAATTTGTTAATTAAATTATTGGAATCCTTATATACTTTGGATTTATTATTCCTCTCAGACTTAAGAATGGCTTTCTTCTTTAGAAATCTTTTTCCTCTAATGTTTCTTGAGATATATTTAATAATTGGCATACAGCATTGTATAATACAGAATGATGAAAATTAAGAGTAGAAAACATCGTAAAACCATATTTTAATGATGAAAAGAAATTTAAGCTAATTAAGGAGCCAAATCCTGAAGCACTGAATCTTGCTGAATCAAGTACTTGACCAAAAGACCAGCTAGGCGTTGAATTAGATGAAGTATAAAATATTTTGCCCTTGTGGAACAACTTTCCATCTGGATCACTAAGTATTATCTTATCAATGATACAGCTGTCTGTTCCTTTAATACAAATTTTATATTGTGATTCCTCCAATAGGGTATGTAATCCAACTTCAATATCATTATCTCCTTGAGATAAGGTATAAAAACTTGTAGATCAAAAAGTAGATCATGATTACAATAGAGATATCATTTGTTCAACAGATTTTTTCAATTTTATTGAGAATTTACAAAATGCCCCTTTAAGACAATTATAGCAACCAGAGCAGGCTGAAATTGAAATTGAATTGAATCAATAGTATTTGAATTCGAGTGTTACTTGAGTTGAACCTGTATTCTGCCGTGCTAAAATCAAACGCGGTATCTGCATAACAGGTTAAATTGAGTAATAGAGTGTTAAGGTTTTTTACATAGCCGCTGAAAATTAATGTAATTTTTAAAGAAGTAAACATAGTTTCAAGTTTAAAAAAATTAGATAATTTTATATATTAGGAAAAATAATTAAAATATCGGCTTTTTTGTTCAAAAAATCAGATACCGCATTTTCTTTAAGATATTTCACCAGTTTATGCTAATAACTTTTGTCGTATGTGCATTTTTTATGGCAATAAAGTGTAGTTTATAAGTAATTAAATAGGACAAATAAAATTAAAACATAAAAAACGAAAATAAAAACTCTTTTATTTATGATCTTTGAAAAAAACTGACAAATTTATAATTCGTTCTCCGTATTCTTGTAAATTTATCCAGAAATCTTTTCTAGTTTCAGGAATAATTCCTTCAAGATTTTGAAGTATCGCAAGTTTTTTATTTTTTGGAAAACCACGAGGCTTTTCGTTAGGAATAAGAGGTGCCAATAGAACTCCAGATTTTGTTGTTGCTTTCTTGCAAAGAAAATCTAATTTCTTAAAATTGTTATCTGCAAAAGATTCTTTATATTCCAAAATAAATTTTCCACGGGTAGCTTTAATTTGAACAATGTTGCAAAGGTAGGGCTTGTTGGCATCTTGTTTTAGTTTACCCTGTGACTTAAGGTCTTTCCACTTAAAGAAATCTTGGTGATCCATGGTTTTTATTTCCACCTTTGACTTTTGAGCTTTTTGAACTGCTTCCGTGAAGTCATGAAAATCATAGCTTTTTCCCTGGTTTTTAAGTGACAGTTCTACCTGATGATGAAAGCTGTCTGCTGACATAAAAGTGTGCCCAGGTTCAAAGAAATTAAGAAATATTTCATTTGCCGATATTTTACTTGAATTGACCATTCGTACTAAAAATGTTAATAGCCACCAATTTTTGTTTTGACTGGAGCAATTATCCAACCACATGATAATTTTCGGTGCATCTCTACGTCTCAGGAAAAATGCAAAAAACAACTTATTATGTCTTCTTTATCCCTTCCCAATATACCTTCATGCCGTAAAACAGCAAAAGGCTTTAATTGTGATTTTGATTCAAGTGGAACAAAACTTTCATTATACGCAATAAGCCTTTTAATAAACAGAACTTTTTTACAAGTATCTACTCTGGGCAGCATCATAATTTTCTGTAGGTCTACGGAAACATAAATTGTACCGTCATAAAATTTTTGCTGAGCTTCTAATTGGTATTTTTCTCTTGACTCATCTACATGAAGCTTATGTTTTTTCCAAGAGGAACATATGTTGCAATCATCATGAAGATTTTCTTCTTTATGTGGATGTAATTTAAATTCTTCACACCGTTCACACTCCTCTTGTCCCAACAGAGCAAATGAAATATTTTTTGCCTTAACTCGCAGACGGTATGATTCGTAGGAAACATCTTTGAGAGGATTATTTAATTTGTAGTCTTCCCACATTAAGGGACGGGAATGCCGAAAAATTTTAGTTCATGAAGTGTTTTGATAGAAAAATTTGGACATATGAAAATTTTATTATTAACCCTGTTTGTAGATATTAGGTGGGTATCGAATCATATAATTTTCAAATAAAAATTTAAAAAAAAAGTTTTTATATGTTTATACATACAAAATGATCAAAGTAAAAAAGTGAAATTCATGTAATACTGTTTTATTTAGATGTTAATTTACAAATATCGTCAAAAAATTTTTTTTTATTTTCTTTAATTGTTTTTACTTTTTTATTTTTAGATTTTTTTTTGAAAATTATGTGATTCCATACCCACATTGTATCTATAAACACAGCAAATAATAAAATTTTTGTACGTCAAAATTTTTCTATCAAAACACTTCATAAACTTATCAAAATTCCCTAGCCTTAACGAAATTGACAAGTCGCTAGGAAGATATCTTCTGTATGGTGCATGAGAACGTCTAATATAAATTAAAAGAAAAATTAAAAAAAAGGCTTGATCATAACCAACTATTTGAAAATGAAAATTAGTTTACCTGTAATGTGACACTGATGGTTGGAAAGATTCAATATGCTGATCTATTCCTTCATAATCGATCCTTTTTCTAGCAGATTCAAAGTGTCTACTGGTAGAGGATTTCAAATTGGATGTTTTACTTAAAGTGTCATGTAAAATTCTATCATTGGTTTTTTTGAAACCTAAAGTTCTAAGAAAAAATACCTTGCAAACTTCAATAAGATTTCCTTCTTTATTGTTTAAGGTGTATTTGAAGGTATTTTGTTTCCGATTGCTATCACAAGTTCTACGTTTTACACTCAATCTATTACATTTATTTAATATAAAAGTTTTTCGTTCTTGATCTGAAAGTTTCCAAAAACTAGAATTTTTATTTTCCCTTTCTTCTTGCGAAAGTTTCTAGACATTTCCTTTTCTATGTCTGTATATCACAAGCTGGCAGGACCTTATGTTTATCAATAATGTCTTGTTTCTTCTTAGCCATTTGTGATTTCTTGAGATCTGGATCTATTTTTCTTCGTTTTCTAGGATTCCCAGCTTTGGTAAAACCCTTACTTGCAATTAATGAAACAGTTTCATTTTTTGACCTTCTATAAAATTATCGTTGTCGGTGGTATTTTCTAATATGTTGATTTCTTCCACATAAGAAGAAGAAATACTAACATTATTTTCCATAATTATATTATGCACTTCATCATTCATTGGTATTATTGTGCATGGTAAGTCCAGTTTTATAAATTCCCCATTATTTATAATGTCTTGTTGATAAACTGATAAAACAGTTTCATTGCCTGCATTTTCTGAACCGTTGATTTCTTCTGACTTAATTTCCCCTAATAATATTATGCACATCATTATTTATTGTTATTGTACAAGGTAAGTCGAGTTTTGCAAATTCGCCAAAATTATTTTGTTCGTGATCTATCTCAAATAGTGTACAACTTTCAACCTGGTTTTTATTAAGAGGGAGAAGATTGGTCAAGTCAGTTAACCTAACAGATTCTTCATTATTTGGTGTAATATCATTATAATTATTATTGTGCTCAATATCACTATTATTTAACTGATTTATTATGTTATTGTCGTTATTTGCCTCGGGAAGCAAATCACTGTCGATCACTTCATTGTTCTGTTCTTCAAGTGCAAAAGACAATATTTTTTTCGTTCTTGAAGACATTTTCTATTACAAAAAAGCTGAATGAAAACACTAATTGATATATTTTGATAGAATGTTTACCTTATATAGAGTATAATTTCACAGGGAAATTGACACAGTCCACTTCACATATTATCATAAAAATAATAATACTATTTATAACTATTGGAAATCACTAAAACACCAGGCACTATAACAGGTGGTTAACAATAATAAAATAAAACCGCCTAATATTTATGATTCCTAAGCACACATGCGGTATGTACACCTTGCGAAATTAAAACGCCGTATCTGCAAGTAGATACAGCAAATTTATTTAGGAGTCTGTATATACGGCATTTATTCTTAGAAAATCAAAATTATTGTGCAGATGCGGCATATGTTTTAATACGAATTTCCCAATCAGTTACGATTTTTTTTACTTAACATACACTTAAATTATCATAGTAACATGCCAAAAATACAATAAACCAAAATTCAGTTTTTTTGTAGATACCGCGATACTGAGAGATTGAGAACTAAATGATTATCAATTATTCTATGTTTCAAATCATCATAATAAAATGTTTCATTCAATGAGTTAGTATTATTAATAAAACTAACTATATTTTCAAAATGATCTTTCCTGTTATTGAAATTACATGTTGGATTATCTGCAAAATTGCAAACTCTGTCTAGTGTGGTAGTACCTATACTACTTTACTACCAAATTTGAGATGGTTTCGAGGAGTCACCAAATATATTTGTAATATTTAAAGTTTGCCAGTCTCCTAATTGATTAAAACTACATCTCTTTTGTTACAAACATTTGTACCATCTAGAACTTTATTTACATGCTTAACATTTCTTAGGGAGTCCAATAGAGTTAGTGTTTAATCTCTGGTAGTTTATCTACCAAACCAATAGGTTCTGATGAAATAACATCTATGTTCTCTAATGTTATCTTATCTGATGATTCAATGACTCTACAGCAGGGATTCTAACCGTTTAAAACTTCGAAACGGTTTCGAATATTAATTTTTTCAAAAAACGGTGTTTGTTACGGTTTTTAAAAATTTCAAAAAACGGTTTCGGTTATGGTTTTTAAAAATATTAGAAAACGATTTCGGTTTCGGTTACTGTTTAAAAATGGTGTTTTGCCTATTTTTTTTAATAATTTCATCGTGATTTCTCCTATTTCGAGATGTTTTAAGTGAGCATGGGCATATGTTCTCCAGCATTTTGTGCCACATTTCTCCAGGTCATATTCCTAATTACTAAATGGATTACCAGGTTTAAGAGTTCTATGCATTGATTAATAAAGTTAAGATCCATAATAATAAATAAATTTGAGTCTGAAATTCTGATAAAATATTGGATGAGTTGATTTCGTTCTCGCAACAAAACTGACATGCAAAAACTGATGTTAAACTTATAATGACATTAAAGTGATTATTTTCCATTATTAAATTAATTATTTCCCTGCTTTCTATTTTTGGACCCTCAAAGTTTAAAGAACTGCCTTTTCGATTATTATAAATAGTTATTTTATAATCTTTTAAATATGATTGACATTTTACGACATCATTATAAGTCGCACCATTACTTAAATTTATTCCCACGGCGTCACCAAACTTAGCCACTTTATTTTTGCTATTTGTTAAACTATGTTGTAATAAAAAAAATATACAAAGCTAATATTTTTTTTTAAATCTAAATCAGGATCCGACACTGACTAATCTACGAAGAGAATATGAAAGTGTATCGCCATTAAAGATTTACCTCCTCAGAGTAGGACTTTTTGACGTCTTTCACGTGCCATCTTCCTAAATCTTTACCATTTTGATCCTCTTGGTGGTATACCAGCGGAGAGATTACTGCTTTTACCCGACATAGTTTATATTTTGGAGACAACTTTGAACTAAAGTTCTTGGCTGCATTCGATAAGGTATACTCCCGCTTCCACAAAAATTCCCCATAAACATACTTATCCGCTGGTCTCTTACGAAGATTGTAATAATGGGCGTTCTTCTGGTAGGCTTGCGCCAGCTTTTCTTGAACCGAAAGATAAATTTGCGGTAACTTTTTAAGTTCCTCAGCATATCTCTGCCTATCTTCATTTAGAGTTTCTAAATCTGTAATTGATTTAATGGTGCCGTAAAATGTGCCCTTTAGGGGAATGTGTCTACCAAAATTTAAGAAAGAAGGGGAGTAATTAGTGGTTTCACTTACTGCCGTTCTTAATGCGTATCCTATCTTTGGCAATTCAACATCCCACATTCTATGGTCGAAATCCTTAATATAAGATCGTATAGCCGTTTCTGCAACTTTATTTACCCGTTCCGTAGCGTTTATTTGAGCGTGATATAAGGCATTATACCATAACTTCACACCATATTCCTCTGCGAGGGCCTGGAACGCCTTTCCTACAAACTGGCTGCCGTTGTCGCACATTAAAATCTCAGGTGCTCCGAACATCAAAAATACATCTGATTCAAGATGTTTTAAAATTGCTGAAGATTTTGCGTCCCGTAAAGGGAAAAGAAGAGGAAACTTAGAGAACCAATCATACACCGCAAAAATGTAGCAATTTCCTTTTTTCGATCGTGGCAACGGACCTATCAAGTCACACGAAATTACCTGCCAAGGGAACTATACCTTCTTTGGTTTTCCCATATGACCAGGACGAGCGGCTTGGGACGGCTTTTGAGAGCCACATGTTAAACATTTCCTGATATACTCCTTCACTGAAGCACGCATTCGAGGCCAATAATAATATTCTTTTAGACAGGCCAAAGTTTTGAACGTACCGAGATGGGCAGAAGTGGCGACATCATGACAGGATCGAATGGCTTCTTTCTTTTGACCTTTAGGTACTACAAGCTTCCAGGAAGGAATATTGGTTTCTAGTCCAAGATGACGTTCAAGATGTTTGTACAGATTTCCTTCATTTATACACCACTGTGGATAATCTGGAGATGACTCCGTCACGGATTTAATTAATTTGGAATACCAAGCGTCTTCTTCTCGGGTTTCCGGTTTTATTTCCAGCAAGGCAACCTCTAAAGGAGCACGAGATAGCGCATCCGGAACGACATTTAAGGTGCCTTTACGATGTTCAATATGCATGTCATGCTGCTGAAGTTTGACGGCCCATCGTGCTAAACGCCCACTAGGGTTTTTCAAGCGATGAAGCCAAAGCAAGGAGGCATGATCTGTAATAACCCTAAGAGGTACCCCTTCAACATATGGCCGAAATTTTTCCACACCAAATAAAACGGCCAGACAGATTCCACAATATCTTTTGAGATTTCCTTTTTCCTTTGAGCAATCTTGTAATTGGTTCCGATAAGGTTGAGAAGTGAGGAATAAATCTGCGGTACCATGATATTAATCCCAGCCCTGTTTTGGGTTGTGGATACTCTAACATTGCTTGTACCTTAGATGTATCAGTACGTAAACCATCCTGGTCGACTAAAAATCCTAAATAATGAAGGCTAGGTCTACAAAAGTGACATTTACTTAAGTTTATCGTAAGTTGGGCTTCCTTAAACCGACCAAGTACCTCTTCTAAAAGTTGCATATGTTCAAACGTAGGGGTAGCGATGATCACATCATCTAAATAAACGAATACATAGGGGTCAAATTCAGGTCCCAAAACTTGATCCATAAGACGCTGCATAGTCTGTGGAGAGTTGTTTAGGCCAAACGGCATAACGACGAATTCGAAGAGGCCTCTTTGTGGTACTACAAAAGCAGTTTTCTCAGTAGTAGTTGATTCTAAGGGAATTTGCCAGAAACCGGACTTTAAATCAATACTGGTCAGAAACTTTGCACCTGTTAATTTACTTAAGATCTCATCTATTAGTGGAAGCGGATAACTATCTCGCTTAGTCACAGAGTTAAGTTTCCTGCCATCAAAACAGAACCTCAATTCACCATTGCTCTTCTTCACCAGTGGTACAGGAGATGACCACGGACTTCGGGAAGGGCGTACTACTCCCAGCGACAACAATTCATCTAACTCCTTATGGAGATGTTGGAGCAAATAGAGAGACATGTCATGTGGTCGTTGTCTAATAGGATCTGCATCTCCCGTACTGATCTTATGCTCGATTTTGGAGGTACGACCCAACTTACTTCCTTCTTTCCAAGAAATTGCAGCGAATTTTTCAATAACCTTATCCAATACCAATTTTTGCTCACCAGACAAATCAAAACTCCCTTTAGTAGCATTTATCGACAATTCTGTACTCGGGTTTCTCAAGTTATTAATGTCATAGTAATCGGTACCAAAGTCTAGTTTTAAACGAAAAAGTTTGCAAAAATCTGCACCAAGAATTAATCCATGACACAAGGAGGGTACAACTAGTAGCTTAAGAATTTTAAAACAATTTTCCACATAAACAGGTAAATTTACAAAACCAGATATAGTTTGAGAAGTGCCATCAGCTGTGTTGATAGATAAGTTAGCTGACTCATACACTGCAAGACCAAATTTCTTTACAAGATAAGTTCCCTTTTCACCAAGCACGGAATGACTAGCTCCAGAATCTAATAAGGCAACAATATCGGTATTAAATATAGAGACTTGAATATATGGGCGATTATCAGAATGTTGTTTAGCAAACAGGGGGACTACTTCGAATTTAAAACTGCAAAATTTCCGAACATGACCCAACCACTTCCGCCATTCTTCTTCATTAAATCTAGCTATGTTGGCCTTACAACAGGTGGGAGCAGAACGGCCTAGGTGCTTTCACGGTGCAAGTTTCCCTGACATCTGTCACACGTGTTAATAGTTACATTAGGTTTCCCACATCTATAACAAAACCTATTATTCAGCTGTTTTTGGCATTCTCGATGACGATGGCCGGTTTCTTTACACTTCCAGCATAATATCGTGGCAAGGTTAGCAGTATTAAAACGCGTGTGATTACTTGTAGATGGCATGGGGTAAGTATCACCGGTATATCCTAAATCTGGTTCTAGAAGGGAGACATTCCTGCGAGGAGGAGGCCTAAAGGTGGAATGCGTTAATAATGCATTTTCTAACACAAGACACGTTTCAGATAGTTGCTCTACTGTGGTGATATCCAACAGAGCCAAATGGGCCTGAAAGACGGGTAAGAAATTCCGACGAATGGTCTTCAATCTTTCCACCTCCGGAGGAATAACTATGAGTCGCGAAAACAGATTTTCTAAAACAGCTATAAAAATGGTAACACGCTCATTCATTCCTTGAGTACGGTTCCTAATTTCCAACCATAACTCGTCATCGTAGTTGGCAGGTAAAAAGTCACGACGTAATGCTTGAACTAATTCATCCCAATTGTTAACAGTGTTGCGTACCGATCTGAACCAAACTAATGCAGAATCCTTGAATAGATCCACCGCTGAGCAAAAAAGATCATCTTTACTAGTATTTCGAGCAATTCTTAGCTCTTCGATGCGTTGAAGAAATGAGACAACCGAACACTTAGTATTGGTTCCGTCAAACGTTACTTCCCACTGGTGCACTGGTGTAGAACGAGAGCTATTATTAGTATTACCTAAAGTGACATTTGGGTGAATGGGAAAAACGGCATCCACATGTTTTTCTACTGGTATTTTCGCTTCTAAATCATCTTCCATGGCATAAAGAAGAACTAAATTTTCATCGACAATTTTTTTCTGTCCCGCATCTGCAGGTTGTAATCTACTAAGTCTACCGTAAGCGTGATTAAGACGAGTTCTAATCTTGTTTAGTCCGGGTTTCCCTAAATCAATTGTGAATACTGAAACCAATTCCTGAAGTTGAGTCACCGTAGCAGTTATTTCCTCTAACTCATCATCAAACGAAGTACCCTCCGGTAAGTTATATATAACGTCAGCCCTAGCTAAGTCTTTCGAAAGATGCCTGTTAAGACATTTACGTCGCGCAGACTGATCATCAGTTATTCCAATTCCTCGAATTTTCAGTTCATAATTAAGTTCATATGCACGCAAGAAAACAACATCCATATCAAAATGGTTACCGGCCATAGTGATTAAAAATTTATATCGCGATTTAAAATTTAATTTAATTTACGAAAAATTATTAGATACTAAGGACTTATCAAATTGTTGAGGTTTTTCAGAATTATAAACTAACGCGAAATAATTACAAAACAATTTAAAAACAGAACCAGCTGCCGTATCTCAAAGAAAAAACCTTCATCACACAAAAGAGCATAATTAAGACAAGGGCAAAAAGTCAAATTTATCAACTATCCCCAAAATACCACTGTTTACACCACTTTTTATTTATTTTAAGGCAAAAGAATTAAAAGGGCCCCACGTTGGGCGCCAAGATGTGTAACGTCCTGTTGCCACTAGCTCAAATTTGTTGGAGGCGGGCCGGGAGTTTTTTCTTTAATATTGTAAGTTCAATTCTTTTGCACTGGGCGCCAGCCGGGAACCAAGTTCTCGACAAGAGGGGTAAACAGTGGGTAAATGAAAAACTATCATAAGTTGAACATTAATTATTCAGATATTAGGAACAGAATATACAAGGAGATAAGTACTATAAAGATGTTGAATAATGCAACTACGCGTGTTACAATTAATAATTAATCAAAAATAAATAGACGTTAAACGTTAACTTTATAAATGTAATACACGATGAGAGAATTTAATACAACTAACTGCAAAATAGTTTATAAATATACAATGAAAATTTAAGCCATCCTAAAATATGTTATAGTAACAATAAACTAGTGAGTGATAGCTCCGTAATCGTAGATTTAACTTGTGCCCCTTTTTGTTAAAAATAGTTTGATCTCACCAGGTGCTGAGTAGGATTAGAGGCTCCAACAGGTCGTCCGTAGGCGGTTATTACTTCCAGATTCGGTTGGGATTCTGTGCGATTAATAGTTCTGTGCAAAATCTGCAGTCAGGCATAACAATCCTCCCAAGCAGGAACAAACCATAAGCAAACCGGAACAGTTACAGGCAATCAGAATTAAGCGAGCAGGAACAACCCATAAGCGAGCCAGATACACCCAAGCAAGCAGACTTAAGCAGGAAAACCAATGTAGATAACTTCAGGTTTTGGGCAGAAAGTTTAGATGCATCCTTAATCCTCTATTCTCCAAATTCAACACCATTAGGAGACGATGGGCACTGTAAAAATAAGGAGCAGTGTGTGGTTCCAAAATGAAGCCCTACGCGGCTTAATACAATTACAAAAAAATACTAATTGCAGCTAAGTTTGAAAAGAATATAAATTATTTCGCTATAATTAACTAATTTATGTGCACTACAAAAAGGCCTATAAATGCGCAAAAGGAATTTAATTGAAAGGAAAAGGGGAAGGTACGCCCATGCGCCAACAATAAAATCATGCAAACAACACCAACAATGCATCTATTGTGCAATAAAATATTTAAACTTGAATAATAATTTTAGATACGTAAGCTAACTTTTACTTTAATTCGATTACTTAATTTAGGATTAAGACCTCTACAAAAACGAAAACACAAGTGCAAACGTTAAAACAATAGGCAACAATTAATATTCGACGAAAATCAGTGAGAGGCAGAATATCAAAGTGGCAATTCTAAAGTAGTGGCAAAAGTTAATTAATTACTGCCTAAAAGCACAAGGCTGGACATTTCACTAATAAAGAATTACCACGTGTTGACGTCACGCCTAGCAAGTGCGATTGTACACCGTCGAGCAATTACGGCAATAATACGTTTTGGACTCTTTAATTAATCGAGACTAAGAACTTAGAACAAGTGATTACGATATTTAAGCAAAAAAAATCTAAATAATTAACTTCTCGCTCAATCAGAATAATAAAATCGCACTTACCACGAGACTCAGTCAACCCACTTTCACTGACTGAAGCTCGTTCATCGCGATCGCCTTTTCGAAAATTCATAATTTTTTCCATAGGTGTAACATGAAAAAGGTTACCGTTACAAATCTTTGGCATTTTTTTTGAGCTATTGCTATTAACAAGGTTCTAGCAAGACAGTGGTTATCAGTTTTAACCATTTCAATGATACCCTTTCTTCTTCTACAAAACTCATCGTATGAAATATCCTGTAATTTAGAATATCCCGAACACTTTGGTATGCGGACTGAAATAATTTCCATAGAAAGCGCATCATTTGCAAAGAAAGTTGTATTGCTCTGTAGTACCTTTCCCATTACGCTCATAACTGTTTCCGCTGATAACGGATGCCTTCTTCTAAAACTTATTCCAATTAGCTTTTCAGGGAATTGAGAATTTCTTACAGTTATTCCTACGATGTCTTCTTGTAGAAAATTATGTGTGATATATCCTAAAAGTTCTTCTACAGCATTCTAAAATAAACAGTGAAGAAAATAGAGATAGGAAGTTGTAATAAAATTTTATGGTTTAAAATTTAAAGTTACCTGAATATCCACAATTGGATTGAATAGTGATGGTAATTTTAAATTAAAATTGTTTCTACGACCTTCTGTATTAATCCTTTTTACAGTTTGCAAATAATCCTCAACTATATCAATATGTGTGAAGTTATTTGATCTTCAGATAGATTATTACATATTTCATTGTAGATATTTAATTCCTCATCCGATAAAGTAGCGTTTTCTTGTACGACTTTGTCTATTATACTGTCTTTTATACTTCGTATTTCTTCTTTATCTGAAAAATTTCCATTCTTGTGCATATTTACCCTGGCAGCAATACCCTCTAATAAGTACGTGACAAATTATTTTTCAATTATAGCGATTTATTAAATATATTTTTAAATATTTTACAAACCTTCATTAAAATTATTCGAGCTTCTACTTTGAAATACATCTAATTTATTACACATTTCATTGAAGGTTTGTAATTCCTCAGCTGATAAAGTAGCGTTTTCCTGTACAACTTTATCTATTATACTATCTTTTAAAATCTTTATTTCTTTTTTATCGGAGTATTCTCTATTCTTGTACATATTTAGGAGGGTAGTAACACATATTGATTAATGTCTTCTAAACAAGCACGTAACAAAATATTAAAATTAATTTTTTGAATTTTATAACGAAATGTTAAATATATTTTAAACATTTACATACCTTCATTAAAATTATTTGCACCTCTAAGTTGAAGTTCAGACAACCTCAGAATTGGTAGAGCCATTATGAAGCAGCAGCTGAATTGGTTTAAGATAAATAAGATGTAAGTAAACGCCCCCTTACTTATGTTTGGTTTAAGGGTTAAACTTATTTTAAAGGGAGTCATTCCAATAAAACAAAATATATAGATTTTATAAAAAAATATTTTAATCAAAATAATAGGTACTGATATAAAATTATTTACATCTAAAATTATAAACATAAATCACATTACATTATAAACAAAAAAAATCTTAAATTAAACCTAACTTCTAATTACAATCCTTTAAAAATAAATATAAAACTAAACTTTAAACAATAAAGCTACTGCTATGGAGAGAATTTTCTAAACTTTCATTTATTTTTGAAAAAGTAAATATTTTAAATTTCAGATACATCTCATGGATGCATCTGGAATCTTGATATTCATCAATATTGACAAATTCAAATAGCAATTCCTCCGTAAGTTAAAAAATTAGATTATTTATTAATTCTGTGTATAAATTCAGACTGAAATTAATAAAGATGTTGTTAATACTCATCAATATCAATCTACGGTCTACGTCGAAGGTCCTCGATTTTTATGGGCATTAATTTAACAGCCTTGTAATCAGTAATTGTTTAAACTGTGATAAGAGTGAATAACATATGTGTTCATTTTATGCACGAATGTGCAATTATTGGTCATGCTGTTAACTATTTTGGGTATTAGCCTTAAAAATATCCCAAAACCTTCACACTGAAATCTTTCACCGTGATCGATATTTGCAAATTTTATTCTTCAGGTATAATGTGGACTAAAAGGCACCTACCGATCACGCGCAATCCGGTCTCAAATGCGAAAAATGAAAAACGTGCCAACTTATTAAATTATTAAAAAGATGGATATATGTAGTTAAATGAAAGAAATAGATCATAAACAAGTTAAATTAGGCATGGTCTGTTAGTATACACCTTTAATCTCACAGGTATAATTTGGCTTCAGATGCACTTAGTAACCACCCAGAATACACAATAGAGGTGGGAGCAAGGCAACCCTCATTGTCACCTGTGCTGCAGGTGTTCATTTTGAAAAAGGGAGGAGTGGGAACAAGTCAATGGATTCTACTAAAGTACTCAAACCTAACTGCGTCTGCACCACTGGAAGTTGGCTTCTTATTATCAGCCTTATGCATATATCGCATCTTCAAATATTTAAGTTTGTTCCTCGCTTGGTTTATCGTGTAGTGGAATTCATGTTTTTCCAAATCTTCAACTACGCTTTTCCAAACGATATCATTCCTTATGGATGTGCTATTAAATTTGTCTAAATTTTGCTAATAGAGCGAAATTAAGCACAAAATCGAATTTCTGGACCAAGTAGCTGTTCTTGAAGTGCTTGGGCCAGGCTCTGATACGTTTTGTTGCACCCCTGGAACCCCCGGAAGAAGTACTCGGTACCTCGTCAACTTCCTTTGCAGCCTCAAAAGAATCTTGCCTGTTAGCTAAAACTCAACATGATGAAACCATTTTCATCTAGACAAATATCTTGGAGTTCTCTATCGTAAAATCTCAAGCAATTATTCTAGTAGATCATCTGCATTTACAACATTATGCAAACTGCAATAAGCAAAATGATACAAAGTAGTAACCTGCTCCATTTTGTGGCTCTTGGTCGAATGAGGCGAAACATACCTAGAACATTTAAAATATTATAACAATACTATTATTTTATTATATAAAAGTATGAATATATTTAATGTGTTCAATACTTATATTAATAACGATAGGAATATTTCCTAGATTTGATGGAAAATAAATCTATTCTTCTTATTCATCTTATTTCCAAATTCCACATTCCATGCAAAACAAAAACATAACCACTATAATAAACAAATGTTTCACTTTAATCATCCGACTTGAGTGTGTCACGTGACTTTACAAGTAAATAAGGCTTATATACTTATAATGCGCATGCTGGAAACTGGAGGACAAGTGACATGGTGCGTCGCCCGTGCTCGCACCAACGCAAATCTGAACGACTTCGGGCGCGCGCTGGCATAACTCTCACCCCACGAGTGACAATTCTGAACACCCTCCTGGACGCGTATTCCTGAAAATTTTCGGCTAGGGGTGTAGATGCAACTTTTTTCAAATTTTTTTTGCAGATTCTCTTTAAACATTAAAAATAATGAATTTTGATTCTTTACTCGAAATTTTTCGATCACTTGTAACCGAGATGAGATTTTATCGTGTCAGCGAGTAGGGATATTCGGCTAGGGGTGAAGATGCAACTTTTTTCAAATTTTTTTGGCAGATTCTCTTTAAACATGAAAAATGATGAATTTTGATAAGTTACCCGAAATTTTTTGATCACTTGTAACCGAGATGAGATTTTATCGTGTCAGCGAGTAGGGATATTCGGCTAGGGGTGTAGATGCAACTTTTTTCAAATTTTTTTTGCAGATTCTCTTTAAACATTAAAAATGATGAATTTTGATACCTTAGTGGAATTTTTTTGATCACTTGTAACCGAGATGAGATTTTATCGTGTCAGCGAGTAGGGATATTCGGCTAGGGGTGAAGATGCAACTTTTTGCAGATTCTCTTTAAACATTAAAAATGATGAATTTTGATACCTTACTGGAATTTTTTTGATCACTTGTAACCGAGATGAGATTTTATCGTGTCAGCGAGTAGGGATATTCGGCTAGGGGTGTAGATGCAACTTTTTTCAAATTTTTTTTGCAGATTCTCTTTAAACATTAAAAATAATGAATTTTGATAAGTTACCCGAAATTTTTTGATCACTTGTAACCGAGATGAGATTTTATCGTGTCAGCGAGTAGGGATATTCGGCTAGGGGTGTAGATGCAACTTTTTTCAAATTTTTTTTGCAGATTCTCTTTAAACATGAAAAATGATGAATTTTGATAAGTTACCCGAAATTTTTTGATCACTTGTAACCGAGATGAGATTTTATCGTGTCAGCGAGTAGGGATATTCGGCTAGGGGTGTAGATGCAACTTTTTTCAAATTTTTTTTGCAGATTCTCTTTAAACATGAAAAATGATGAATTTTGATAAGTTACCCGAAATTTTTTGATCACTTGTAACCGAGATGAGATTTTATCGTGTCAGCGAGTAGGGATATTCGGCTAGGGGTGAAGATGCAAGTTTTTTCAAATTTTTTTTGCAGATTCTCTTTAAACATGAAAAATGATGAATTTTGATAAGTTACCCGAAATTTTTTGATCACTTGTAACCGAGATGAGATTTTATCGTGTCAGCGAGTAGGGATATTCGGCTAGGGGTGTAGATGCAACTTTTTTCAAATTTTTTTTGCAGATTCTCTTTAAAAATGAAAAATGATGAATTTTACACACAATCGATGCGTATTACGTTTCCACAAACGATTTGTGATTTAAGACAGCACCCATGTAAAATTATTTAATACGTTTTAAAAATTAAGAAGAAATAATTGGTGAACTTCCACATCACCCCGGAGGTGTCACCGCGATGCGTTAGGTTTTTTTTTACATGGACCTTCACCAAGAGTCCTATTATACCATGTTTGAAAGAGTTAATGTGTTAATGCATTATAATTTTTTTAATTGAGTATAGATCTGAAATAGAAAAACATAATATTATTGACAGGTTTAAAACAAAATAATATTACTTACGCTTTGAATCCTGTGAAGATGGTAGCCGAGCTCAACCATGAGCTAGGCTCTCTTCTTTTCATTCCTGGTTTTTTTTTTCTATAGGTACATATATAAGAAAAATAAATTATATTAAATTATAAATGTTTAATAATCTACTTACTTTTGCTATCTTCTTCAAAAATTTTTTTTTTTTTGTTGCAAACCCGCGCCGGACAGCGGTTTCTCCCGGTGGGACCGTCGGTGGACCGACCGACGGTCCAGCGACGGGTCGTGGGTCCGGTGGGAGTGGGATATCCAGTTCCATATTTCAAAATAAGTAAACTTTAAATCCTTAATACAACGGCACCTGCAGCTGCAGTTGAGAGTCGAATGAGCTCAAATGTTCGATGTTCGGAATTGAAAGCACAAATAGATAGATGCAACAAAGTCGAGCGGGTCTTTGTTTGCGGTGTGACAAAGACGAGCGGATCTGTATTATAAAATCCGCTGCGCTAGTGGCGAATTAAGACTTTAGCAACCTAGATGAATGCAAGCATTGAAAACTAAATCAATTTTATGTATGATTTTCATATTTATAAAATATTATAAAAAATTATTAAGTAGTAATAAATATTTTTTTCCAAAGTTATACAACCCACCATAAGTGTAAATGGTTGCAAAAGAAGCTATAGAACTTCACATACACTAATATTCTAAAGCACATTAATTTATTTAATAACAGTGTGACGCTACCTGAGTCGGCTTGTTACTCGGGCGCCAGATTTAAAGGGTTTTCTCCCTGTGGTTGTGCCTTCGGGTAGTTCAGAGAACTAGAGATTGACAAAATAAGATTTATTCAAGAATAATAATAATACACCAGATAATGAGTATAATAATGCACTGGGGCCCTCCTTCGACGGCGGGGCGACTGCAACGGTGACGACTGCAACGGTGGCGGTGACGACTGCAATGGCGGCGGTGAAAACTGCAATGGCGGTGATGGCCTAGAGAAAGTATAACTGCCCCCAACGGAGTTCGGCCCTCACGTTGGTGCAGAATCGGTAGAGTTAGCCCTCGTACCGTTTGACGGAGTTGCCCTCTCGTCAGGACAAAGTTTACAATATAAACGGAGTTAGCCCTCACGTTGGCAAAGAACAAGTAATAATACAACGGAGTTGAACCCTCACGTTGGAAAATGCAACCCTGGCAGAGTTTGACCCTCGTGCCTATTGACGGAGTTAACCCTCACGTCGGTAACAGTAATAGGTAGTAAATAAGTATCAACGGAGTTAACCCTCACGCTGAAGTGGTAACTTACTCGAGTGTTGTCCTAGTAGTTGGCTTCTCTGAACGGCTCGGCGAACTGTAGCGGACTGTCCCTGCACTAGAAAATCCGCTCCTTAAGTACAAGCTGCGCGGGTGCGGAGTGGGGCGCGCTTAACGCGTCCGCGGAGTAGGGCAAGCTGGGCGCTTAAGCGGAGCGCTTGCGGTACGGTGCTGTCCTCAAGTTATATGTCATACGTGTGACTACGATGCTGGCTAAAACGAACGTCGTTCGTTACACCCCTCCTTCTTCAAAAGCGCTGTATCATGGATACAGTCGCGTCCGCTTGACAGCCCAAAAAAAACAAAATAAAAAAACTTCAATGACCCCAAAAAAAAATTTTATTCCTAACAGAAAACTTAGTGTTTATACGTAGATATTAAATTCGTGTAACCCCTAGTGTTGTTCCAACGCCATCTGCCGGTATGTTGATTCGCTTCCTGGACCCGTCTTTGAGAGTTACGAACGTCCTGCACCTCTTGTGAGGGTTCCAACCTTCGGGCCTAAACAACCTGGGATCCATTCCCTCTTCGTAAATCTGCGAAGTCACGGTTGCATCTGGCTCCGGCGGACTTGGTCCAGAGAGACGTGCCAGACGGGCTGGTAACGACTCGTTCGGCGGGTCTGGTGTGATAGGTGTAGGTCTCCCTTCACTACCGAGTATGGGTGACGTTGACAGCACCAGAATAGGCGTAGCCGGTAGTGGTGATAACAAAGTGGCCACTGGCGTCACCTGTGATGTGGTCGGCAGCGGTGAGGTAGACAGGGGACAGCAAGGGTGACCCTATACCATCCGTATGGTCCCTCCGATGGCTATGAGAGGCTGGTGGAGGCGGCGTAGCCAACAAAATTAGATTCCACTTTGGCCTTGGACTCCCCTCTTTCGGCATGATCCTGTAAATACACCAGCTTAAATGTCGGTAAAAAAAATAAAACAAAATTCTTCGAGGGTTAATACACTGGTTTCAAGTCTTTTATATGAATATTCTTGATAATAGTCCCCTGATCGTTCCTTAAGGAATACACGGTTTTGGAGATACATTTATGAATACGGTATGGGCCCGAATACTTCGGCGCGAGTTTGGCTGCGGCGGCGTCGGATAAAGTTCGCTCTTTCTTCATAACTCTATCGCCCACGTGGTAAACATCATCCCTCCGTCGAAGGTTATAGTAATGAACATGCTTAGTCGCCGCCTTGGCTAAGTTAAGCCGCACCAGGTCCAAGGTGTCGTGGAAATCCGGTAGGTGAGCTACCCTGTCTGCAATCGGGTCTTCGGTGTCGTCGCCTTCTTCGGTGTTGGTGCGGAGGTGGCTTGGGTAATCGAGTTCTCTTCCAAAGTTCAAGAAGGCGGGCGTGAATCCTGTAGCCTCGTGCTTAGCCGTGTTTATAGCGAAGAGGATTTCTCGCAGGCGTGCGTCCCATTGCTTATGATCGGATTCACAAAACTGTGCGATTTGTGTTTTGATTTTTTGGTTCTCTCCACGGGGTTAGCTTGTGGGGTATAAGGTGGCGTAAAACGGAGCGTGATTCCGAAATCGCTGGCCATCTTCTTAAACATCCTGCTGTTGTACTGTACCCCATTGTCGCAAATAATGGTTTTCGGAACGCCATATCTTGTAATAATAGTTTCTATGAAGGCTTCAGTGACGGTCTTAGCGGTGGCTTTCCTTAGCGGTTTGGCCTCTACCCATTTCGTAAAACGGTCTTGTAGGACTACTAGATACGAGTTCCCTCGAGCGGACCGTGGCAGTGGACCGACTAAGTCAGTGCTTACCGTATCCCATGGTGCTGTAATATTCGCTAGGCTCATTTTGCCGGCCGTCATCCTTTGGCTAATCTTAAATTTTTGACAGCTGGGGCATTTACGTACGTAGCGGGCAATCTCCCCATTCATACCGGGCCAGTAGTAGCGTTGGCTGATCCTGATAATGGTTTTTGCCACGCCCATGTGACCAGACATAGGTGCGTCGTGTCCCTCCTTGAGTATCTGTTCTTTCATATTATCCGGCACGCACCTTTTCCATGGGTTTTCGAAAGGTGTCTCCTTTATGCCTGTTGGGTCCCAAAAGTGGCGGTATAGGTTCCCGTCGGTGATGCAATAGTCAGGGTTTCGGTCTGGTTTCTCAGTTACCCAGCGCATGGTCTTACTGTACCAATCATCTCCCCTTTCCTGGTTTAAAACGCATATTTCTTCAGACGCACTTTCCGGTTGGGGCTCACGTGAGAGAGTATCCGCAGTGTGATTCAAGGCTCCCCGGCGGTATTGCACTTCAAAATCAAACTGTTGTAGGAACATCGCCCAGCGGGCTATTCGTCCGCAAGGGCTCTCCAATGACTTGAGCCACTTCAGCGACTGGTGATCCGTTATCACTTCGAAGTGGTACCCTTCCAACTATGGCCTCATTTTCTGGATGCCCCAAACTATGGCGAGACACTCCTTCTCGGTCGTAGAATAGTTCCTTTCGGCGGAGTTTAAAGAGCGGCTAGCGTAGGCTACTACTTTTTCCTTGCCGTCTGTTTCTTGAACAAGGGCTGCTCCTAGCCCGTGGTCAGAGGCATCTGTCTGCAAGATAAACTTTTTCGTGAAATCTGGACACACTAGAATCGGTGCTCTCGTGAGTTTGATCTTCAGTTCTTGGAAGCTTCTTTCTTGAGGTTCCCCCCATGACCAACGAGTCTTCTTTTTCAGTAGCATTCTTAGTGGTGCGCTGATCTCTGAAAAATGCTCGATATAGCGTTGGTACCAGGATACCTTTCCAAGAAAGCGTCGGAGGCCTTTAACTGATTTCGGCGGGTTGATTCCTAATATGGCGGAAACTTTATCCGGATCGGTGCTGACTCCTTCCGGGGTGACTACGTGTCCTAGGTATTTCAGGCTACTGCAACAGAAATGGCACTTTTCAAAGTTTAACTTAAGGTTAGCCCTTCGTAAGCGCTCCAAAACCTCCCGTAAGTTTGCCAAGTGGTCTTCGAACGATTCACCCAATACGATAATATCGTCCAGGTAGGCAAAAGCTTTCGGCTGTAAGTCGACCCCGATGATCGCATCGAGTAGCCGTTGGAAAGTGGCTGGGGCGGAGTGTAATCCAAACGGGAGGACTCGGAACTCAAACAGTCCTCTTCCTGGAATCGTGAAAGCGGTGACTGCGCGACTCTCCGCTGTTAGAGGTACCTGCCAGTATCCGTTTTTCAGATCCAATGTGGAGATGTATTTCGTTTGCCGAAGTTGATTGGCTGTAATGGCGACCGGCGGACCGGGCGTGCTTCCTACAGCTACAAACGCAATTCTTAATATATCTGAGAAAAAGTGCGCGAGTAAATCTTGCAAGCGAAAAATTGTGAGGGATAGAGTGGAATGTGTAGTATGTCACTTACCATACCACCCTGCATGTATTATAAATGGTAATACAAGTATAAACCCTGAATTAGATCATGAGTGTACCACCGTCACTGATGAAGAGATGGATGGTATAAAAACAACAAACATGGAACAACGTGAGGATGAATCATATTATCTAAAACGTGAAATTACGCTGTTACATAAAATCATTGAGGAAATGAACGATAAAAATGAGGTATTAAAACAAACAAATGCCTTACTAAATGAGAAAATTAATTCAACCAAAATTTGTAAATGTAAACAAAGTAAATACCATAGCAACAAACCACAGATAACAGCAGATAAAAAAGCTGATGCGAATTCCCAAATAGAGGTGGCGCAAACTCAGCCCACTGATAAAGGAGAAGATAAGTTGCCTAATACATACGCCACGGCATCAAGGCAACACATTGAAGAAATAAATATGAACTTCAATAAGCCAAATGAAGATAAAGAAACGGCGGGTAATTCAAAACAGGAGGAAAATGAAGAATGGAAAATTGTAAACCATAAAAAGCAAGGCAGAAAAAGAGAGACGAAAGTGGATAAATCTAACATCATAATTGGAACCTCCGAGAAAGAATTTATAATTAAAGCAGCTCCAAGAAGAATGTGGGTGTATATAAGTAAAATAGACGCAAACCTCAATGATGTGCGCGATCATATCAAAACCATTGTTAATCATAATGAGTTTGAGCTAAGGGAATTTACAAATAAATTTGGCAAAACTGCATACATATTGGCAGTAAGTATAGAAGACTATGATATTGTAAACAACGCGCAAAACTGGCCAAAGGGTATAAAAATTAATCGGTATAAAATAAGCTATAATAACAACCAAAAAAACTTAACACGTCAAAACACGGAGAATTCGACTTATTAAATAATAATATCTCGAATTCTTCAATAAATCAAACAAAAGTAAAAAATTCTCAAAACATTCACGATAATCACTTAAATAATGTATTGAATTGTTTTCACTTAAATATACAATCACTTCGAAATAAAGTAATAGAAATAGAATCTTACATTGAACATTGTGTATATTATACTAATGTATTATGTTTTACCGAGCATTGGTTACACGTAAATGAAATTTGTGAGATTAGGTTCGAGCGTTTCATATTGGGATCTCATTTTAGTAGAACAGGCAGAAAGCACGGAGGTAGTGCTATATTTATAAGGCCAAATATTCAATTCATAAACAAACAAAATATAACTTCTCTTTCAGTTGAAAACCACTGCGAGCTCGCAGCAGTTCATTTGAAAATAGAAAATTGTTATGTGATCACGGTATACAGGCCACCTGGAGGTGATTTTGATATATTTTTGAATACCTTATCTAACGTCCTACAAATAATTATTTCAAGCTCCGCACAAATCATATTAAATGGGGATTTCAATATTAAATTTGGCAGCAATGAAAAAAGCTTTCTTAATTTCATGTACTTACTAAATTCTTTTAACCTAGTATATGTTATAAACGAAAACACAAATAAAAAGAATTGCATAGATAACATAATTATAAGGAAAGGTGAATCGTACATCACTCATGTAGAAAACCCATTTCTGTCAGACCACTCAAACATTACTATAGGACTCAAATTAATTTCCAAACAAGTTACTAATAAGAAAAACCATTTAAAACTGAGTCAAACACGACCGATAACTGAAATCGGGCTATATCGCCTATATCAAGCTATTGATAAAACAAATTTTGATTTCATCAAAAACATTCAAATAGATGCAGATAACAAATTTACAATGTTTTTAAATGTTATAACAAATGCAATAAATTATAGTTTTCCAGTTAAAAAATGTTACTCCAGTGAAGGACAAGTAAAGTTTTCCTGGTTCAATAATAACTTAAAATCCTTAAGAAATGAGTTAAACCTAATACTTGATGCAAACAAAACGAATCCAACAGAAAATAACAAAACTCTCCTAAGGAGAAAACGAAAAGAGTATAAAATGGAAATAAATAATGCCAAAAAGACTTCAAATGATAAATACATAAAAAACCATAATAATTCGCCAAAATGTATTTGGGAAATAGTAAATAAAAATACAAATCGCTCAAATAAACAAAAAACTTTATGCAATATAACTGCTTACGATTTTAACAACTATTTTACTAGCATAGCTTCCAACTTAGTGTCACAAATACCTCAAACAAACCTTAACTCAGTTGACAACATAACAATTAATCCAAAGAACTGTCTAAACTTCACAGAAGTTTCAATAAACGAGGTAAGGAACGTAATCGACAAATTAAAACCTAAAAAAAGCAAAGATATTTACGAAATAAATATTACTATTATAAAATGCATAAAAAATATAATATTAATTCCTTTAACTAGACTCATAAACAACTGTATTAATGACTCAATTTTTCCAAGATGCCTTAAAATATCAAAGGTGATCCCTATTTACAAAGGAAAAGGAGATCCAAATGACACCTCAAATTATCGACCAATATCTATTGTTCCAATATTTTCAAAAATTTTAGAAATGATAATAAAAGCCCAAATTACAAATTTCTTCGAAGTAAATGATATTTTTACTGACTGTCAATATGGATTCAGGAGTAATAAAAATACTTCCTTAGCAATTGATGAATTAATAACAGAAGTGGTAAATGGGTTCGAAACTAAAATGAGGGTGGGAGCCCAGTTTTGTGATCTTTCAAAGGCCTTTGACTGCGTCTCTCATGAAATACTATTGGATAAATGCCGAAAGTATGGTCTTAGTGTAAACTGCTGTAATCTTTTAAGCTCGTACCTTAGCGAAAGAAAACAGGTTGTAAATGTTGAAAATACTAACTCACAAATGCTAGAAATAAGACATGGGGTTCCACAGGGATCCGTTTTAGGACCCCTACTCTTTTTAATATACATAAACGATTTCCCAGGTTATTTAAAAGAAACTAAGGTCATACTTTTTGCTGATGACACCACTATAATTAATACAAAGAAATCGGCAGAAGACTTAGATATTACCATGTCGGAGACGCAGTCAAGGGCCAGAGAATGGTTTGCATCAAACCTCTTAACACTAAACGCGGATAAAACGGTTGAATTGAACTTCCAAACAACTACCTCTAATCATAGCAGTGTGAAATTTTTGGGTATTACAATAACACAAAATTTATCTTGGGAAACACACATATTAGCTGTTTCAAATAAACTCTCAAAATCATTATATCTAATAAGAAGCTTAAAAAATATTGTAGGTAAAAATGTATTGTGGTCCTGTTATCATAGTTTGTTTGTATCTCACATAAATTATGGTGTCCTAATATGGGGACACTCTTGCCATGCAGTAAAAATCTTCAAATTACAAAGAAAAGCAATTCGTATAATAACAAACCGGAAATTTAGAGATGATGTTAGAAATGAGTTTGTTGAAAATCAAATCCTTACATTTCCTTGCATTGTAATATTAAATTCACTTTTGTATGTTAAAGAAAATCTGTCAAAATATAACAAGCATATAAACTGTCATACATATCCTACACGCCACAACAAAAATATAAAACCTGAAATTTTGCATTTAAAATTAGATAGAAACTGTACAAATTACCATGGACCAAAATTATTTAATCACCTACCAACTGATATAAGAGATCTACCTCAGACAGAATTTAAAAAATGTATTAAAAATATACTTACAAAAAACGCTTTCTACTCTATTGAAGAATTTCTAGATTATTCATTCCATAGTTTATAATATGCAATTTGTATTGATTAATTATTATAAAACTAATTTTATACCTCTTGTATATGTCATATTTATATATTATATTTGTATTAGATATATGTATTCTAGCTTACTATTTGACGTGTGTAAAGTTTTATGTACTGTTAGCATCAATAAAGTTATTATTATTATTATTATTATTATTAGGATTCCCTGGATCTGTGGCAGGAGGTACGCATCCTTTTCGGTGACCTCATTTACTTTCCTGAAGTCCACGCAGAATCGCATCTTCCCGTCTTTTTTCCGGACCATCACTATCGGGGAGCTCCACGGACTTTCGGACGCTTGAATTATTCCTTCTTCCAGCATTTTGTCTGCCTCCTCGTTGACCACTTCCAGAATTTTGGGGTTCATAGGCCGGAACCTCTGTTTAATCGGGGTAGGGTTCACCAATCGGATCCGATGTTTTATTAAGTCGGTTGCCAGCGCTACCGAGGGCATGGACTGAAATTCTCGGTCCAAAAGTGAGCGAAGTTGCTCTTCCTGTATCTTTGTCAGAAGCGCAGGTTTAGGCTCCTTCACGTGCGGTCGATCCTCCAGGGTGCTGGAAATTGGTCTTTCCGACACCACCAGTGACACTGGAGTGTTTGCGGCATTTGCGGGTAAAGCGAAACTCACCGTCTTATGGCTGACGTCTATAATCCCCCCGTACTTCTCCATTATGTCCATTCCAATCAGGACGGGTTCTTGTAGTTGGCCCATGTGGTGAAACATGTCTTCTCGAGACTCCCCATCAAAAATCCAGGGGACTTGGTAAACTCCCTCCAGGGGTAGTACGGTCCCATCGGCTAGTCTCACTTGGAATGCAGACTTTCCAAGTCGCAGGTGTCCCAACATTTGGGCAACTTCTTTGTTGATGTATGATCGCATAGAACCGGTGTCAATCAGGGCGTAGAATAGAAAACCCTCCATCGCAAGTTGTATCCTAGGTCGGCGGTCCTGCTGGCTCCTTAGTCCCTCAGTGGTCATGCAGGGGGATTCAGGGTGAACTGGAAGTGGTGGGGAAAGGTTTTCCGGCTGCGGTGTGGACTGGGGACACCCCTTTACCCAGTCCTGTCTTCGTTTCCCGAGCCACAACGGCAGTCTATCGAACGTATGCCATTTCGTCCGCATCGGGAGCAGAAGATCTTTCGGGGGCCTGTACATTGAGACTGGTAGTGACCGTGGTTGCCACATCTCCAACATAACACGTTTTCATTGTTACGTGGTGGACTCTGGAATCTTACGGTTGGCCTACGTACCTCTTGGTTGCGTGTCCGGTTCGGTGCCTCTCTGTCCGAGCGTCTTTCTTGAGCCCGTAGTTCTGCCTGTAGACCTTCATATTCCTCGATCTTCTTTAGTAGGTCCGTTAAGGTGCCTACGTCTGTCCTGCGGATGTACTGACGGTATTCCGGGTGCAAGTTTTTATAGATACGGGGTACCTGATCTTCGGGTTTGGTTATCCCGAACCGGCGGAGTAATGCCTGCATCTCTGAAAAAAATTTTTTGCCTTTTTCTCCGAGTTTTTGCGTGCGGGAGTTAATTTCGGCCTCTAGGTGCAGCGCATAGTCCGTCGGTAGGAAGTAGGTTTTAAAACCTTCCAAGAAGTCCTTCCATGTGGTAAAAAGTTGAGAGTTGTTTCTCAACCACACGAGGGCTGGTCCCCTCAGTAAAATCGGCATTGCGGCAAGTAGTCTTCGGGAACTTCGTAGCAACCCACCATTTCTTCGATCCTCTCTAGGAACGCGACCGGATCAGTGTCACCATCAAATTGGACGTTCCAACGCCTCACCAAATCGCAGACTTGTGCGCGGGTGAGGGCGGGTTCCGCCTGCTCATTACCCTGTTGTGTTGTGGTGTTGTCTGGCATTGTGTCGTTTGGTGAGAAGAGACTCCAGGCACCTTCTTGCTTCTTGGGTACAACGTTAGAAGCGGAGTCCGATTCTTTCTCGTCTTCGGATGATCCCATAGGCACTTACTCTAGTGGTCCCTGCGCGGGCGCCAATTTTGTGACGCTACCTGAGTCGGCTTGTTACTCGGGCGCCAGATTTAAAGGGTTTTCTCCCTGTGGTTGTGCCTTCGGGTAGTCCAGAGAACTAGAGATTGACAAAATAAGATTTATTCAAGAATAATAATAATACACCAGATAATAAGTATAATAATGCACTGGGGCCCTCCTTCGACGGCCTAGAGAAAGTATAACTGCCCCCAACGGAGTTCGGCCCTCACGTTGGTGCAGAATCGGTAGAGTTAGCCCTCGTACCGTTTGACGGAGTTGCCCTCTCGTCAGGACAAAGTTTACAATATAAACGGAGTTAGCCCTCACGTTGGCAAAGAACAAGTAATAATACAACGGAGTTGAACCCTCACGTTGGAAAATGCAACCCTGGCAGAGTTTGACCCTCGTGCCTATTGACGGAGTTAACCCTCACGTCGGTAACAGTAATAGGTAGTAAATAAGTATCAACGGAGTTAACCCTCACGCTGAAGTGGTAACTTACTCGAGTGTTGTCCTATTAGTTGGCTTCTCTGAACGGCTCGGCGAACTGTAGCGGACTGTCCCTGCACTAGAAAATCCGCTCCTTAAGTACAAGCTGCGCGGGTGCGGAGTGGGGCGCGCTTAACGCGTCCGCGGAGTAGGGCAAGCTGGGCGCTTAAGCGGAGCGCTTGCGGTACGGTGCTGTCCTCAAGTTATAAGTCATACGTGTGACTACGGTGCTGGCTAAAACGAACGTCGTTCGTTACAACAGCTAAAAATGCTAATAATGTTTTTCTGAAATTTTAAATATTTAATAAGATTCTCAACATTATGTTTTTTTTTCTAATTATATAATTTAAAATTAAAAATTAGGGTATAGCTGCTTATGCAACCATTTAAACATTATGGTGAGTTGTATAACTTTTGAAAAAAAATATTTTTTTAATAATTTTCTCCATGTATTATAAATATAAAAATCGACTATTTCCAATAACTAAATTTCACGAGCTTTGAACGAACACTGTTAAAATTACTTACACAGCGAATTTTGAATTGTGTTGCCTTACAATTCAATACAATACAATTCAAAATCCGCTGTGTAAGCAATTTTAGCCGTTCGCTCAAAGCATGAGAAATTTAAACATTCTAACTTCGACTTCCACATCGAGCACGAGCTGCAAGATGAATCCAGAGATTCGAAAACTTCTGAATTACACGCCGCTTTCGACCGCTACCATGGGTACGTATTTAATTATAAATATATAAATATTCATTACACAGGGTGATGAAAGTTTGGAACATAATTCATAACTGCCGTGTTTAATTTTTTGAGAAAATCGCTCGCACAGGTCAATTTTAGTTTTTAAAATCCCATCTTTTGGTATAATAAAAATATTAATGACGTCATTGGTTTAGCAATGACGTCATCATCGATTTTTTTAAATGGAAACCCCCACTTTTTTCACTCGTTTTTGATAGACATTTATGTCACTTAAGCGATGATGATTGCATTTGTAAACAAATTTACGTTTAAAAATTTTTTAATGTAAATTTAAAATTAACTTGTTCTATTAAATTTGAAATTTGTATAAGATTTATTTTGGCTGATTTCATTAAATGGTAAATTTAAAATTTTATTTTATGTAAATTTCCTTACATTTAAATAGAATCAAAAAATTAGTTTTTCAAGACTATTTATTAAATTTTGTTAAATACATTTAACATTTTACATTCGCATTAGAATGCGCATTGTTTAAACATTTACTGTCTTTTGTTATTATTAGTAACTTCAAATTCATTTTAATTTATTTTTATAAAACATTTTTCGTTAAAATAAAAATGACCTTTTTTGAATTAAAAAGATTTTTGTCGCAATTTTTGACGCGTTTCGGTCTAATCAACCCCTCAAAATCTATTTCACCCCCATGTTATATACCTTTTCTGAAAGCTTTCAACGTCCACTTCACGACAAAAAAAGAATCACATCGCGATCTCTTTCCGTTTTCGAGTTATCTCCGAAAGTGTAGCTAAAATAAGCAAAATCTCCTTGAAGCCAAAATTTCGGTCTAAAATTTTTCACTTTTCACGAAATAATTAATATCTTTGAAACTATCAGCACCATCGAGACGATAAATAGCGTAAAATTCGCACCGTCACTTCCTCCACCAAATTCCGTGAAAATTTTAATTTTCGGCTTTAAATTGCGCCGCCCAGAGCCGTATATGTACCAAAACTTTCCCAAAACTTATCGAATTTTTTCCTAAAAAACTATTTCACCGATTTTAACCAAATATTTTTTAAAACGCGTCTATGGACGGTGTTAACTTTCAGTAAAAATTTAAAATCGGTAACTTTTATAGTTTTCGAGAAAAAAATAAAAACCGATTTCCATTAAAAATTTCAAGCCTTTGCAAACACCCCCAAAAAACTTTAATCCCCAAAAACTCAAAAAAAATCAAATTTTTTTTAGAAATTAATATGTTAATATTGGTAATTTTTAGAAACTTATCTGTATGAATTTTTATTTCTTAATTTTAGTTATTAAGCGAAATATGAATTTTTCAAAATACACATTTACTCATTTATCAGAATGCCATGTTTTATATAAAAATTCATAACTTTTGAACGAAACATCGTAGAGACTTGAATTCTTTTTGTCTTCTTTCTTTATACTTTAAATATAAATTATTAACTTTCAAATTTTTAATTTGAAACGCTACTCCCTTGTTTTTTCTATCGTCGTTTAAGTGACAAAAATTTCTATCAAAAAAGAGTTAAAAAAGTGGGGGTTTCCATTTAAAAAAATCGATGATGACGTCATTGCTAAAACACCAGTGACGTCATTATAATTTTTATTATACCAAGAGATGGGATTTTAAAAACTAAACTTGACCTGTCCGAGCGATTTTCTCAAAGCAGTTATGAATTATGTTCTAAACTTTATCATCACCCTGTATATGGAACCAAAGCCCTCATGCCAAAATGGCTAAATAAAAAATTTGAAATTTTGTGGAATTAAATGGGGCATTCGTATTTACCCAAGTTCTATCGTTTTTTAATTTATGCTTAAATTTTGTCTTTCAATTAAATACATAAAGTTATCAGTAAATGATCTTAAAGGTCATTATTTAGGATGGGCCACCACTGTGGAGGAAAAATTAATCGCAACCAGACGAGCGCTAGATTTGTTTTGTGCCTTTGGAATTATTTCTACTCGAGATACGCAACTGTTTTGCCCTATTTGTCTTAACGATGTCATCTTGACTACTGTTAGTGACAGAAAGGTAGCATTAGGCTTTCGTCTGAAATGCCCTAATTGCTTAAAACGGTTTGCTCCAACATGCAACACATTCTTAGAGCACGTTCATGTCAATGATCTAGCTCATAAAATGATGTACGCCTTGGTGAGGTATCTCGAGAAAGAGAAATTATGTAAAGTAATTTCTGAATTTGGAATTGCCAAAGACACTGGAGTAGCTTGGTATAGCTATTTCCGCAACGTCGCCGCCAAAATCGCTTGGCATGACTTACTATTTGTAGGCGATGCTGAGGACATTGTAGAAGTTGATGAAACGCACCTTTTCAAAAACAAATACAATGTCGGCCGTCAAACCTCCTGGAGGCACAGATGGGTTTTTGGCGGCATAAGTCGTAAAACAAAAAAAGTGTTTGCGGCCCTTGTTCATAAAAGGGACAAAGACACTCTACGCGCTTGTATGGAAGAAAATATTCATCCAGGATCTTTTATATGTTCGGACGAGTGGAGAGCATATAATAACTGCGATGAATATTTCTCAGGGCATGGGACCGTGAATCATTCGCAGAATTTTACAAATCCTGCTAGGGATCACGATCCTTTGTGGTTTCCAGCAGATCGGTTTCACCCAAATTGCCATGACAAGCAATGGACAGGCGAAACTCCTGCTGGAATGTCCCCTGTGCGATTTCACACCCAGAATATTGAGCGATCATGGAGAGTGCTCAAAAATCATTTGGAAGGTGTTACTGATCCCAAGTTTATCGAAATGTACATTGGTGAATGGATGTACTTCACCAACATTTTGAACGGCATTAAAACTTCTAATGCCAAACTTGAGCGTTTTTTCCACGATATTAAGAGAGCTTATCCCTTAATAGGTAAGGAAAAAATGTCTTTGGACTACATGTATTGCCGATGTCATGAATGTCTTTAAGACAACATACATTGTCACTACTATGTACGTACTTAGAACATTAACTCTTTCAAACATGGTATAATAGGGCTCTTGGTGAAGGTCCATGTAAAAAAAACCTAACGCATCGCGGTGACACTGAAACACAAATATTCCGAAAGGTATTTACTACCACCTATTCGGTTGTTGGGCTGCTAAGGTCGCAGCCTACACCCTAGAAGCTGTTTAAGGGTGGCTCGCCGACTCGGTGAAGATGGGTGGGGTTCTCCTATAAATTTCCAAAAAAAGAGAAATACTCTATGGAGCAAAAAAAAAAACCTTCCTTTTTAAAACTCCTGGGCGCCAGTTGCTTTGCTTAAAATAAAAAAATACAGGAACTAAGAAGCAACAAACTAGTAGCCTGAAAATAAACGGGACCTGAAAAGTCAGTCGACAAGGAACACAAAATATCAAGCCCAACTTATCAAAAAAAGTATATGTATTAAAAAAAAAAAAATTATATATACACAATTATATGCAATGCAATGATAAATACGCCTGTTAAAAAAAAAACTACAACCTTATTTTGGTTAGAGAAAGGAAAATTAAAATGCTCAGTATTCAACTTCTTACGCTTACCGGTAAAACAAATTATGATTCGCTTATAAGTAATCAATAGTATATTTAAATAGCACCCGAATAGGGACTAGACTTGGTAAGCTTACGTCGTCCTAACAACGCTTAAAACGCATCAACTTAGAATAATAATAATTATAGATAATAGTGTAAACATCAGAAGTAATAATGACCCTGTTTTATATTTTATCAGGCAGGGCATGAATTAAAAATATAATCTTGCGCTTATAATAAAGAAATTCCAAAACAAAAATTAATTTTGACCAAATTTGGGGCGGTATTTATCAGAACTTCCCAATTAAAAAAAAATATATATGTATACAAATGTCTTTAAAGTCAAATTAACACAAAAAAAAAGCTGAAGGCCACTTAAACTTTTGATAATATTGGCTTATCTGAACTGTCCAAGGTTTTAAGAAGCGTTCCTCTATCTCTGCCTTCCCAAGCACCAATATTGGATCCAGTAATCCCCTCCAGTTGGTAGGTGTGAGTATGGTAGACACCCAAAAAGGCTCCAAATATGGATCCAACTTCAATAAAATTCCTCCAGATATCACAGGGAGATTGCAAATTACCTCCAAACAACATCCATATTCGCTGGACCAATCAAAGAGGGAAAACAGGAACCTCATACAAAAAAAAAACGATGACCTTACGGGTCTCCAAAACCAAAAAGCCTAAATGATGGAAACAGGGTTGTAGAAACAAGCACGAAAAAGATAACTTTAAAAACTGAGTAAAATAATACCTGAGATGTTGGGTGGCTTTGATCAGTGATTCTGAATTAGCAAATATTCCAAATCCGCAAGCAAGCGAAGAAAAATGGCGTGACGAACCTCCACTGACAACAAGAAAACCTCCTCGTGGATTCCAAAACGACAGCCTCTTATTTTATTATGAGTGAAGATAAAATTCCGGCCTTGCCGACTAAACCAATTAGTAACTATCCTACACCCTAAATTTGCACTTCAAAATCTTTTAGCTTACGCGCGCGTGTTTCTCAAAATCAGAGAGACACCAGAATGGCTTCCAAAATTCCGTTCTTCCTGCAATTTCCATCGAATTTTCTAGAACGTTCCACGTTGCCAATTTTCCCAAATGTTCTTTTTGATAAGGAACAACAAAAATTCCCATACACGCTAATCGCCCCCATCTCGGGAAGTCTTGTCTCATTACCGACTAACCATGGTGCATTTTTTTCCCTTTTTTTTTAAATTATTTTCATGAGGAAGATCACCTGAATCACGGCATCCGGTATTTTGAAATTTATAAATTTTGAAGAGGCCCCCGGCAACATTGTAAACGACATATTCAAATTAAGACATTCGAGCAAGCCAAATTCGCCTCTGAGAACGTAAACAAAGTAAACAATTGTCCAACATGTCACCCGTCGTTACACTGAAGAGATAAAATTATTAACCTCCACTACTTTCGGCCAAAGGGTACCTATAATTCCTACCAAACAAAGGAGTAATTTTTTACACCTAAGGGCCTGGATGTCGCCAAAAAAAAATAAAACCCACATCTTGGAACTGCAACCAACATAGCAGTAATTAGCGTTGCGAATTCTTGCAAAAATTTCGACCAATTAATTTTATTACCTAAAGTCTAAAAAAAAAACGTTACAACACCTCCGGGGTGATGTGGAAGTTCACCAATTATTTCTTCTTAATTTTTAAAACGTATTAAATAATTTTACATGGGTGCTGTCTTAAATCACAAATCGTTTGTGGAAACGTAATACGCATCGATTGTGTGTAAAATTCATCATTTTTCATGTTTAAAGAGAATCTGCAAAAAAAATTTGAAAAAAGTTGCTTCTACACCCCTAGCCGAATATCCCTACTCGCTGACACGATAAAATCTCATCTCGGTTACAAGTGATAAAAAAATTTCGGGTAACTTATCAAAATTCATCATTTTTCATGTTTAAAGAGAATCTGCAAAAAAAATTTGAAAAAAGTTGCATCTACACCCCTAGCCGAATATCCCTACTCGCTGACACGATAAAATCTCATGTCGGTTACAAGTGATCGAAAAATTTCGAGTAAAGAATCAAAATTCATTATTTTTAATGTTTAAAGAGAATCTGCAAAAAAAATTTGAAAAAAGTTGCATCTACACCCCTAGCCGAATATCCCTACTCGCTGACATGATAAAATCTCATCTCGGTTACAAGTGATCAAAAAATTTCGGGTAACTTATCAAAATTCATCATTTTTCATGTTTTAAGAGAATCTGCCAAAAAAATTTGAAAAAAGTTGCATCTTCACCCCTAGCCGAATATCCCTACTTGCTGACACGATAAAATCTCATGTCGGTTACAAGTGATCGAAAAATTTCGAGTAAAGAATCAAAATTCATTATTTTTAATGTTTAAAGAGAATCTGCAAAAAAAATTTGAAAAAAGTTGCATCTTCACCCCTAGCCGAATATCCCTACTCGCTGACACGATAAAATCTCATCTCGGTTACAAGTGATCAAAAAATTTCGGATAACGTATCAAAATTCATCATTTTTCATGTTTAAAGAGAATCTGCAAAAAAAATTTGAAAAAAGTTGCATCTACACCCCTAGCCGAATATCCCTACTCGCTGACACGATAAAATCTCATCTCGGTTACAAGTGATCAAAAAATTTCGGGTAACTTATCAAAATTCATCATTTTTAATGTTTAAAGAGAATCTGCAAAAAATTTTTGAAAAAAAGTTGCATCTACACCCCTAGCCGAATATCCCTACTCGCTGACACGATAAAATCTCATCTCGGTTACAAGTGATCAAAAAATTTCGGGTAACTTATCAAAATTCATCATTTTTCATGTTTAAAGAGAATCTGCAAAAAAAAATTGAAAAAAGTTGCATCTTCACCCCTAGCCGAATATCCCTACTCGCTGACACGATAAAATCTCATGTCGGTTACAAGTGATCGAAAAATTTCGAGTAAAGAATCAAAATTCATTATTTTTAATGTTTAAAGAGAATCTGCAAAAAAAATTTGAAAAAAGTTGCATCTACACCCCTAGCCGAATATCCCTACTCGCTGACACGATAAAATCTCATCTAGGTTACAAGTGATCAAAAAATTTCGGGTAACTTATCAAAATTCATCATTTTTCATGTTTAAAGAGAATCTGCAAAAAAAATTTGAAAAAAGTTGCATCTACACCCCTAGCCGAATATCCCTACTCGCTGACACGATAAAATCTCATCTCGGTTACAAGTGATCAAAAAATTTCGGGTAACTTATCAAAATTCATCATTTTTCATGTTTAAAGAGAATCTGCAAAAAAAATTTGAAAAAAGTTGCATCTCCACCCCTAGCCGAATATCCCTACTCGCTGACACGATAAAATCTCATCTCGGTTACAAGTGATCAAAAAAATTCCAGTAAGGTATCAAAATTCATCATTTTTAATGTTTAAAGAGAATCTGCAAAAAAATTTGAAAAAAGTTGCATCTACACCCCTAGCCGAATATCCCTACTCGCTGACACGATAAAATCTCATCTCGGTTACAAGTGATCAAAAAATTTCGGGTAACTTATCAAAATTCATCATTTTTCATGTTTAAAGAGAATCTGCAAAAAAAATTTGAAAAAAGTTGCATCTTCACCCCTAGCCGAATATCCCTACTCGCTAACACGATAAAATCTCATGTCGGTTACAAGTGATCGAAAAATTTCGAGTAAAGAATCAAAATTCATTATTTTTAATGTTTAAAGAGAATCTGCAAAAAAAATTTGAAAAAAGTTGCATCTACACCCCTAGCCGAATATCCCTACTCGCTGACACGATAAAATCTCATCTCGGTTACAAGTGATCAAAAAATTTCGGGTAACTTATCAAAATTCATCATTTTTCATGTTTAAAGAGAATCTGCAAAAAAAATTTGAAAAAACTTGCATCTACACCCCTAGCCGAATATCCCTACTCGCTGACACGATAAAATCTCATCTCGGTTACAAGTGATCAAAAAAATTCGGGACGCGCTAAAAGTTATTAATTTCTATATTTAACACTAATCTGAAGAAAGAGGGCATTTTTTTTTCTTTCGGAATTGCAGGTTTCTACCTTGAAAATCGGATAATGATGTACCAGCTTCTTACAAATACGGAAAATAATGCACAATTAGTTTTTAAAATTAAATTATTTAATTATATTATCTGTAAACTTCTAACATAATTATCAAAATAAAATAAAGCAGGTATAATAATATAAGGTAGGCAACCAAACATGCAGTGGGTCAGCTTGGCCGTGCGGCGTTGCCAATACTCGGCGCGCTTGAAATCCATCATATGTTTGACATAAACGTGATTTATTTATTAAACGTTTTCTTGGCGATTTATTGATATTTTACGTTTGTTTAATATTTATTTATTAGTTTTATGTATTCGCAAATTATTTTAAACGCAAATTGTGACAATTTTCGTGCTAAAATCGGCGTTATTGCATAAAAGGGTTACTACCCCTAAAAATTGTCGTAGGGGGTTGAAACTTGGTGGAGACGTTAATTACACCCTCAAAAGGCTCCCTACAAAATTTGGTAAGGATCGGATAATTCCTTCATACCTAGCCGAAAAGCCCTACCCTTACCTTAAATTGTGCTTTGTCATCATCATTAAATCCTTCAGGGTCTTTTGTAAATATAAGTTCATAAAGTCCCCTGGTGCCCTTATATTGTTTATTATCGACAATCAGATCGGGTCCTTTCAACTGAACAACTGATTTACCTAGTTTCCATTGCTCGATATTAGGATTATATACTATGCCATATGTAGTATCAAACCTATCTTCTTTATCTTTGAACAAACCTTCAATGTATTCTCTAGGAAAGTTATTTGGAATGACACTGAAGTTTGGTAAAAATTTTAAACCAGTGTCATTCCACAAAACTTTTCCTAAATTTTCCACCCTTAAGCCAACGAGGGCCGCATGCCAATTTTTTATGGGGGTTTTATGACATAAACTTTAATTCTTTCCATTGGCATGCATTATGAAAACGTGGAAAATCATATTTTTTTTATGACAAGATCACATGACCATTTGACCCCTTTGGTACCGTGCGAATCGCATGCCTATAATTTTCAAGACTTAAATTTGTTTTAACTATCTTTTGCTAAAAGGGCATGCAATATTTAATCAGAAAGAAACCAATTTTTTGTGAAAATGGAAATGCAATTTTCCATATGATCGGAAAGCGTGCGGGGGTTTAGTACCCGCTTTTCTTTGTTCTTATAGGGTAAATATTCTCTCCTCCAAAAGGCATGCTGTATGAAATCAGAGACCAAAAATGTCGCGAGCTCCCGGTCTACTATAATGACCCCAGGGAAGTGTGTAGTGCGAATGCGGTAGCAGATATCTTTTATCATCATACGGGCTTAGGGAAATCTTCTTTTGTCTCACCGAATATACCTGATGATCGAAGGAACGTATCAAATTTTGTTCAGGTGAAAATTCTATTCTCTCCATCAGACATCTTTCATAATCGTCAAAGAGGTCTTGTTTTTGACGACGTAGGATTTAACGCCCTTCGCCTTTTTTACGCACGGATTTTTACTTTCTGGCACATAATACGCATACATTTTTGCCCTTAACCCAATATATTCCATCATCACCTTACCGACGTTCTCGACCTTCATCAGACCCGGCACTTTTTTGTTCACACGGGGGATATCATAAATATTATCAGAAGGATAATCGGACGTACCAAAATACTGGAGGTTTTCCTTCGTGTCCGCATAGACTTCGGCTGTTTCAATTTTATAAAACAACGAATCCGTATCACCATAGAGCGCCATAAATTTATCACCGTACTTGGTCTTCATATACCCATAGTGAAACTGATACAGTATGGTCTTTGAGATATCTAGTATACACATGCCTACGTATATGGGTTTGTTGAAGACCACCTCCGTTTTAAGCATCTCGACGAGAACCAAATCATCGGCTATTATACGGCTGCGATAAAAGTTCGGTGCTGACACGGCCTTTTCCACTCCGTACCTTCCCTCCCATTTTCTTAACACTTTTATTACCCTCCTACTACGAACATTATCCATCGTTTTTCCAAATACTGCGTTGTTCATCAACTTGAAATAATTTTTTCCGAAGTCTGGCGCAGCTGCGTGTTTAAGTCGATGAACTTTTTCAGCCATGCACTCTGTTCGAATTGGAGTACTCGATGAATGTTTGTTAACACAAGCCCATTTTTTAAATATTGTTGTAGGTTCGTGTAGTGGATGACTTACTTATTTTTGGGGATGAGGGTTGCCAACATTTTTTTTACATTTTCCGCCGGGTGGTAGTTCGAGTGCCATGGGAAGATCGGCTTTTACGTCGTGGATTTTTACGGGATATTCTAAATCCACTTTCAAAATGTATCCACGCGGACAGTTGGCCGGCACATTTAATAAATAGTCCGCTTGAAAGCCTGTTGGCGGTTTATCCATCCATTCTAAGCGTCCATAGGGTAAATGTTGACTCATCGCTCACGAGTACATACCATTTATATCGTAGTACATGAGATACGATGATGGTTGTGATGGATTGTAATCTTCCTAGTATTTGTTGTTGGCCTTTGCGTATCGATGTGTGCATTGTGTTAATCCTCCTCTAATTCCCTTCTCAAAAAACAGTAAGATCTCTACGTCCTGTATCATATCGAGCTCCACCTTCGTACATTTTAACACTGCATCCCAACTCAGACCGGGTGAGGAAAAATAATGTGCTGGATCAAGATGGTGGTTGGTTAAGCTCTGATCGCGAAGACATTCGAATACATCGGCCAACAGCAGCACATCCGTTTTTAAATACAGATCCGAGTACTCGCCCAATGTTTGTACTTTGAATTCGCTCCAGACCTTTTGACCATGTTCGTATTCGTCCACCGATAAATCACTTTCATAAATTTTACTATGAAAAGGTGTTATGGGTGGAAGTGTTTCTTCCTCTAATCGCTCCAAACCATTAATGTAGTCATACGGAAAGACCCCCTTTCTCGTAAGAAGGCTGGATTTTTCCGCGTCCAAGTCCTTAAATTCTCTCCGGAGTATCGGCTTTTCTTTCAAATCTTTGGATAATTTGTCCAATGAAGACGCCCTAAATCGAAAAGAATCACAAAATTTGAATGTTATGCAATTCTCGTCATGTCCTACGCTTTTAATCATCCCAATAAAGTTTTGCGTGTGGTGCGGTATTATGGTTAATTTTCCTCGCCAATTCTGTCGAACTACGTCGTTCATTAAAAAGTGAGCATCATAACCGCTGAAATTGTGAAAATCTACGGAAATGATGCGACTATCTTGATAATTTAAATTGCATTCGTTATGGGCGGGACCAAGATAACGTCCTGTGAAATGACCATGATCTCGCACTCTAACAGCATCTTGTTGAAAAGGTTTTTCGCATATATGGCATTCTTTAGCTTCAACGGACGCAATTTTTTGTTCATCCGTTAAGGTGCCGCCGAATGGTTTTTTAGTATCGTTCTCGAACAGTACATGGCTCCACTATTAAAAAAAGGATGGAATTCAGCTTATTTTTCATAGGCTCTGACTAAAAAGAAGTAAGGCCGAGAGTTGATACTTCAGAATTCCATTCTCCAATAGGAAGAGGGTAACAATAGTGTAAATAACTCAGTTTTTACAAAAAACATGTGGGCTCTAACTCGCATATCTACAGCTGCGGACCACCTGTGCAGACCAGGCAGCAAGGAAATTTGCAGAGCGTAAAGTGTTAGGCGCGTGCCCTAAAAACTGCCAAAGTCTCTAATTCCGGCTGTTTGGAAATATAATGTTTTAAATGACTTCAAAATTTTAAAATTTTTCGATTTTGTTAAATGTTTTAAAATAAATAAATATTTTTATGTGCTGACTTTTGAAATAGAAATTACACAAGGGTGCACAGTTTCAAATTAAAATTTGAAAGTTAATAATTTTAGGTTGTAGTATAAAGAAATAAGAAAAAAATAAAAAAAATTCAAGGCTCTACGACTTTTTGTTCAAAAGATATGAATTTTTATATAAAATATGGCATTCTGATAAATGAGTAAATATGTATTTTGAAAAATTCATATTTCGCTTAATAATTAAAATTAAGAAATAAAAATTTGTACAGATAAGTTTGTAACGTGCATATTTAAGCTGCGCAAGTCGTGTAACAGGAGGAAAAAAAATTTTTTTCGAAAACATGACACTAGGCTTCTACTTGTACGCCGGTAAATGCACATTTGTGCTGCTATAGCCGCAGTGTCTAAAAACGACCGTTTCGTTTTGGACGGCTATTGCTTTCAAGCCACATAGTAAACTTCGATTTGACGGCTATAGACGCAAGTGTCCGTCAACGTGTTAAAATTGCCAATAATTTTTAACAGGCCCTTTGCATAAGACTTAGGGCGAATATTGGCAAACAATATTTTTTAAGGTGTAATTACCTTATAGGTCCAATAAAGGTTTGTCTTTATAAAACTATGTTGGTTGTTTATATTGGTAATATATTTGTTTCATATGTAGGAACATTATTTCTAATAAATATTGATTTAATTTACAAAGAAAACTAAATCAATTTCGAACTGTAATTTTTTATGTTTGTTCTTGTATTTTCAATTTTAATTGATTTAACGAGAAAATATTAGTTTAATATGTATTTTCAATTATAATTGCTTTAACGAGAAAATATTAGTTTAATATGTATTTAAAATTTTCTTGTTAAAATAATTTCAGATGAAAATAAAAAAATAGAAAATACAGTACAAGACTAATCAAGTTTTTTATTTATTTATTGACATACTTTGTTTAAATAATTCCCTTTAACGCTATAAAGATTTAAAACATTTTTATAGAGTTAAGTTTATATATTAAAAAAACCACAATTATGAAAAAACTTCGCAAAAAGAAAGAAATAACACTTTGTAAATTATTAAAACTTTGTGGTACATATAATTTCCCACGAAAACAATAACATTTGTATATAAATAAAAAATTCTATTCAACAAACACTACACGAAAAAAAGTTTCTATTTCCTTTTTTGCTAATTTTAGGTGTCGATGTCTCTCGCTTTTCTACCCCCATCCCTATCCTTCGCCCGAGCTAGCAATGATCCAATACTTTTTTTGATTTCTTCATCCGTTGCTTCATGGAACCGTTTTCTAATTGCACCTATAATGTAGCCGTTATTATTCAAAGAAAACAAATATTTTGTAAATTTTATTAGTTTAAAAAAGAAATACTAAATAAGAAAAGCAATTGCTACAAAACCAAGCTACATCAGCCTCACTTTTAAAGTAAACATACATTTTTTGTCTATGCAAATACTTACATTTTATTACTGTGAATATTTTGAGGGTCTGAAAAGGGATTTTGCCCTTTCGTCCAATAAGTGAGTATAGAAGTGCCAATTCTTTTGACATCAATCTGCCTTATTATAGAAATATCGTCTTATGGGGATTCGTCCCCCCTTATAAGTAAAGAAGAACCACCTAAAAATAGTTTATTATTTTAGGAGTAATAAATTTATACAAACAATTTTTAAAAATATTCACTTACAAGAGTATTACATTTTCTGTCGTCTAAAATTTCAATTTCAAATTCTTATAAATCTGTAGTACATTTTAATGGTAAATAATTGTATAGATTGAAAGTATTATTGCCATTTTCGTAAATAACTAATCATTGTTTTTAATGACTACTAGGTACTGAGGGTATCTTTAATAAGCTCAACTTCTCGTGCCAATACACTAATATCGTATTTTAAACTTCGCACTTCCTTAAGTATTAATTTATTTACTGATAGATCTAAAAAGGTACATTTTGATTGTAAGTAAATTTAAGTTTCAAAAAGTAAACACATTAGCGTGTATTCAGCGACCGTGATGAAAAATTTAGAGACGTCGTTGTCGTTCTTCATAAGAAATATTTTCTTAAAGACGTGATTAACTTTAACGACGTGTCTAAAATTTTGATCACGGTCGTTGAATACATGCTAATACCTGTTAAACCTTCTTTTACAATCTCATTATTTCCCCTATATTGATTTATAGAAGATCTTTATAATAAATGTATTACTTATATCTTTAAGTACATTATGATTTAAAACTTCATCAACATTATTAAGTTCGGAAGAATCAAGTATTAGTATAGGTAGTTCCTCTAAATTTGTGGTAATATTGCCATTGATAGAATCGTAGTTTTTAGAAGCATAACCAACTGAAATAATGAAATAAATTTATGTTTTTATTATAAATAAAAGAATTTAATTGCAATAACTGTTTATGATATAAGAGTGTTAAATATGCAAATTTATGGCATGCATACGAAAGTCATACTAGTGTCTAAATATATTTTAATACTCACATCTTACAAGCTTTTTTCCATAAGCCAAATATTAAGAAGTCTCACAATAGTGTTTAAAGTAAAATAGCTTAAATTACTTTTTAACCTTGTGCTAGAAAGTGACCCTTTTAACGTCGGACGTGAAGGTCAGAATGGCGCATTTGAACATATTTGTAGAAAAAAAATTACTCACTTGTAAGAATTGATGATTTATCAGGCTTATTAGACTTTTGGTTATATTTAGAAGATTTACAACGTTCTTCACATTCTGAAAACAAAAAAAGTTATTTTTGATATAGGTATTTGGTTTACTTTTAGGGGATATATTACATTCAATTTCTTTTTCAATTGTTATTGCACTCATTTTGAGTGTAATACACACTTTTTATCAATAAGAAATGTATAATTGATAGTAAATAAAACAGAACGTAAAATTATTGTTAATTATTTGGAAATAAACTTACCGGATTCATCTAAATCAGAGCTTTCAAATGTTTAAGAATTTAAAGCCTTTTTACAGTATCTTTATGCCTGCCCCAAATTTTTGATTCCTTTTTCTTTGCAAATCCCCTATAGTATTTAAATAGAAGTGTGTCCAAAGTATTACAGGAGTCTATTAGTTGTTGAAGTTTTACTCTCGATACGCTTTTTGGCCACTTGTATGATGAAGAAGCCTCATTTGCCCAAATGGTAGTTATAGTCAACTGTATGTTTTGTACTCCAAAAAAAAATATCCCAAGATTTTGACATTTTCAGTAATTTTTTCTTTCACTTGGAAGTAGATAAAATTATCTAGAAATTGGGAACGGTGATGAATAAATTTTGATAAAATATTTCTAACTAATTAATATATACAAGTATATTTATTTATATCGTATCCAAGTATATTGAGGTATAAAAAAACTAAAAATAATGCAAAAAAAAATCACCCAAGTTTACAATAGAATTACTAAATTTCTATGTAAAGTTTTCATCGCTAACCAGCCATCAGTCCCCATTTTAACTACGAAAAGCTTGTTAGCTATTAAAATGATTGAGATTGTTCTCTCCTTATTAGTAATTTATCATATAAGAAATATTCCAATACTGTGAGAGGGAAGGGGCGAATTATAAAAGTTCTTAAAGTTTTTGCAAATACTGTGCAGTCATCAATTATTGTATTAATTTTTATTACTGTGTTATTTAACAACACAATTGTTGAATGAATTTACGATATGGTGTCGAAGCCAATCTTTTAGTCACTTTGTGCAATGGCTTATTTGGAGAACGGATTTGTTTCTTTAGTCGACCTACGGAACTTCAAAATTTAGCGGTAAAATTAAATAAAATTTACACTAAGGTTGTATCTTTAAAATATTTTATTCATAGTCGACGAAATTATCTTAAAAAAATTATCTTCAACACGTATTGCAAGAAAGTAGGTTTAAATTTTGTATATTTTATCGAAGTTATGTGAATTTTAATATCTCATACGTTTAAATATTTATAATATATTAATCTGTATTATATTTTAAACTTAAACAAAGAAAATGATAAAACACGCATCTATCCAAACTACAAAGTGCACCTTGCTCTCTAAAACAAGTGAAGGTGGCTAAAGAGCTAAATAAATAAAAAATATAAACTTTTTTCCGTTAATTGTATTGATACCAGATTTGGTAAGAAAATTTTATGATATGGGGGAATTTTCCTTGTGGCTACCATAACGATTTTTGGCAGCGTTTCCCGATGCTGCTATACTGGAATACGAGTACAGCCAAAATGTGTGAATAAGTCGGTGCTTGTTTCTTATTGCTCTTACAAAAAATAAGAACTTCTCCCATGTAATTTTTATTATCTTTTTTTTACTTCATTTTGGAAATCCTTTAAGTAAATCAAGCATAATTGTGGCTGCTGATAGATTCGCAATCTTCTTCGATGTACCTTCTCCAAATGAATACAATTCCATAAATTCTAGTTGAAAAGTGATTTTTTTTGCTCCTGGGACATCACGTTCAAGTACCAGTTCACAATTTGGGGTGCACATGTTTTCAGCGCCTAATTCGAGGCAAATGTTTGGGGTGTGTGATGTCTGCTCGTTGATCTTGCGGTTTTGTCTTCAGACTGACACGTGGTGTCCTTGTGTTGATAAGAGTCTCATCTTGTAAATAATCTGCAAAGGATTCTTTTCACTCATTTAAATTTAAATTGTATGACGTTCAATGTTCAGCACTGCACAAGAAGTAAGCAAAATAAGTGAGGTTAGAACTAAAAGACACGTCATCAAAACATAGAGCAAAATTATTTGAGTTGACCCCCATTAATCCAGGGCTCTTGAATTAGCCCTACATGTATTTGCCTCCTGGCCAGTCCCCGACATAAGGCGCTAGATGCCGCCTTTGAATGATGGAGATTTACCTAGAGACATTTCATTATCTTGGAGCCGTCCGTCTGCCTCCGGCTGGCCTCCTGGACAGAGTCCTAGGCGCTTTAGCGCCTTTGGTTCTGCCCCGTGACCGTCTTTGGGGCACTTGAAATTCCCTCCCCAACCTAGGTTCGGCAGATGCCGACGCAGTGACCTCCAAGGTCTGGCTAGTTGCCGTCTCTGGAGGTGCTGCTCGGGAGGGCTTTGCGTCCTCTGCAGTCCCGATGGACCTGCCTCTTAGCTTTAGCTGTACTTGGCCGAAGGCATAGTTGATCCGACAGGACTTCCTGTCGAGGATCTCAGCGGATCGGGCGTCCACTGAAAAAGTGACCTCAAGTGTCGGACCCGCCGCCTGTGCCGTAGTATCCTCCAGCTTGCGACCTTGAGGTCATTTTGGGCCTCTTTTAAGAATATGAATTGTCTAGCTCAGGTTTAAGTTTACTACAAGCCATTTTGCGTATACGTTATGACCGACGTGTACTTCCTTTTTTGCATCTCTGTCTAACATCAAGAAATTTTACGTCTCTCTTTCTGGACTATCACGCGTGTATTCAGATCCGAAAGGGCCAATAAGAATGCATTTGGACGTTGCCGAGGAACTTTCTAAGCACTCGGAGTTCATTTAAACTTTAAACAGTAAATAAAAATAATAATATCCCATTTCAACGTAAACGTAATATTCACATGTTTCGAAAATGAATTTTAAACTTATAAAGCAATAAAACTTATAAATAATGACACAAAAATACTATTCAAATGTATATTTATTTTAAAGCATTGTATAAGTAGTATAACAAAATACATACAATATTATAAACATTGAAAAAAACACGTACGGAACAATATAATTTTCTATAAAATTGTAGTTTATAATTACAAAGCAAAAATCACAGAGCTATTTGTTATTCAGAAATAAAAAAAATAAGGTACTAATTAAACTTTCCGTTATATAATTACATACATAAATAAATACTTTATAGGTAACTTAACTAAAATAATGAGAATATTTTATAAATAAATATAATAAAAAGCAAGTTATTTAAAAATATTTACATACAATTTTTAGCTTTACGTAATTTAAAATAAAATTCTAAAAAAATAAATGACTGTAAAATCACACAAAAAGTAGTAAAAATATAAAAAAGATCGAACAATTATGGCGAATAAATTTAACGCAATACTGAAAAAACTTAATATTTTATTAATCACAGTTTAAAAAATCCCAACAAAGTTGTGTATAAATAAAAAAAATTAAAATAATCATAAATTTTATAATAATTACAAGATGTAAATAAGTGCCTAATTTGCAGATAATAGTAGTTTATGTGACAAGTGCGAAACACCAATTAAATGAATAATAATTATTATAAATGTCAATAAACCATGAAAGAATGGATTATGTAGAGCACGAACTGAGTAACTTAACTTACCTTGGCAGCATTTGATTATATAAGCAAAAAAGTGTTATGTGTTATATACCTTACTTTTTTGACGATAAAACCCACCCGAATGACATAAAACTTCATTTTACACGAGGTACATGCAAGTTTTTGTAAATTTGTATAAGTTGCAGAACTGTTCCCAAAATAAAGTTATTTTTCTTAATATAAACAGTAGGCGCTTTTAGTCAACCAAAATAGTTTACCAATACTCTTTATACTTCTTCTTTGAATATATGGTCAACAAGTGCAATATAGAAATAGTATTATAATAATATAATTATTTAACGAACGGGTAATGACATTTGGTATTCGCAAGAAGAATGTTAAATTGAATTAAATACCCCTAAATATAAATGTACTCAACATATACATTTAAATTTAAAAAGGGAAAATAATAAATTCTTTTGTTAAAAAATAAGAGAAAAAATTATGGAATAAAAGATACTCGGACATAAGAAAGAAAAGCAAAACATTAGGAATACTTGAAATAAGGTATAAATACCAACTGATACAGATTGTAGTGTATTAAAAAATTTCAAGCTTCTTAAGAAGATTTTCAAGTTAAAAAAAATGTAATGTTATTTTGCACCGAACGAAATATACATTATTGCTTTGTAACAAAAGGAAGTTTTATAGCAAAAAGAAATTATGTAAGCAGAGTAATGGACGTAACATTTTAAAACAGGATACAATCAACCAAAAATAAGATCTAATTAACATGTGCATATTATGTATTAAATTACTACAAGAGACCTTACTTACTTTTCCAAGCAACAAAATAAATGATTACTCAGAAATAAAAAGAACTAACTAAAAAATAACCGAAATCGCATTAATAAAAACGAAATAGTGCCTTGTTAATTGGTTTAATGAGTTAAAATTATTAAATAATTGACTTTTGTTTAAATTATAAATAAGAGAAAAAAGTTTACTCTATTCTATTAAATATTTTCGTCAAAACACAGCTTGTATCCTGTATCATACAATTATATGTCATTTTACGATTCACAAGGCATACACGGGAAATCATCCAGATTCAGATACCAAAATATACATATAGTGTAACACACCGTTGGCTTACAAATAACTATATCACTGAAATACTGAAGTAAAATAACATCAAATTTGGTAGTTGCAAAATAAAATAAAACTACGAAATCTAGCAAAATAGTAAAATTTCAAAGAAATGATAATGGATGTGGCTCTGGAGGATAATATTATATACCTACTAAAATTAAAAAACACTATACTTTTTAAGAAAAAGGTTAATTTTTTTAATTTAATGAAGTGAAAAGATCGGTTACTTCAAATTAATTTCCTGTTTATTGCAAAACAATATACACAAAAATTAAAACTTTCATTTCTATTACCATAGCCACCCAGTCTCAGTTAAATTATAATCATATCGTCCAGAATTGAGATCTAAGATTCTAAAATCTTTTCTTTTAGTAAAGCTACCAAACAATGTTCAAAATATAACTCTTCTAATTTAGGATGAATTTGGTTTTTACAAAAATTTAAGTCAATCTCAATTCTTTCAAACAAAAGTCCCTTTGGAGACCATACTATAAAATAGCAGGCTTGCCTTTTGGAAATAAATAATTGACCTTGTACTTGAAAATAATATTTATCATTTGTTTTCAAATGAAAAATTTTATTTTCATCAATGATGGCAAATTTGATTTTTTTGTCCGTATTGCTTCCTCTGGAGAAATTTCTGAAGAAACATACGGGCATTTTATTTCGATCAATTCTTTATTTCCAATAAGTCCATCGGGACTTGCTGCAAGATATGGATAGTCTTCTCGAATAAAAAGACCACAGGGTCGTATTTTCTTCCCAGTTAAATTTTCAAAAGCAGTTATTGCTTTTTCCTCGTTAGCAATACCCCATGTCGTAAACTTATTTTCTTTGAATGTAGGAAACAGTAAATCCTTTACTATTTTGCTTCTATCTGTAGTTTTCTTAAACTTGCATATCCTTCCAAAATTTGATGCAGTGAGCCTTTTCCGCCTTTCCATTCTCCAAAGGGAACTATGCCTTTGTTCGACAGTTTTTTTGTAAAATCACATCGAGATCAATACACAAATTTTGTAAATACTCTTCCGTCATCTTTTCTAATTTATCCTCAGGAACTTCTAAGTCTATCAGCCAACGGTCCGTAATCGTTATCCGGCTCAGCAACTTTTGCGGTCTCTGCTCTTTTCCTGATTGGATTTTCTGTAAATTCCAACCTTCTTTTTGGAAAGAAATTCCTCTGTTGGAGCGTTTTTCGAATATATTTTTTGGTGTGTGTTTCTGAACTTTTCCCTGTAAGTTCCCTATTTACAGTGGAAAAAATTTTTCCTTTAGAATTGTACGAAAGTGCAGCCGCGTGACATCGTACCCTATATGATGCCCTCGATGTAAAATTAACCATTTTACCGCCAACAAATTTTGATAAAATTGAATTGTCGTGTTCAGCATCATTATTATTTTTGTATTTGATTAAACTGGTCGCATGATATTTTTAACGATTTATATGGGTCATAATATCATCCAATAAACCACATGCTTCAATTCGTTTAATTTTAGAATCATCCACAACACATTGCTGCTTACAAAAGTAGGTAGCACAATTCCTAAGGCAACCAAAAACATGATATGGACTGTTATTTAAATCAAATTTCAAAAGTTCGATTTTCTCCTGCTCTGTAATGCTACTTTTTTTATGATGTTTTACAGAACTTTCCACTGCACAACGAAAGCGTCGTATATTAGTTTTTAGCTCATGTCTAAGGTCCAAAGGCACAACATTTCCGTTGGAACTGTGCTTTCTCACTGTAATATCCCGCAGCTTAGAACAAAATTTTTTCCACTTGAAAACCTCCAAAAGTTCTGGCTCCACAAGTTTTTTTGTATACGCTATTATCACCGTCCGCAATAAAATATTTATACTTTATCCCGTGAGTTTTCACACTAGTTTTAAAACCTTCCCTTTACCCTTTACTTTCCATCCCGGTAGATGGACCTTCATAATTTTTAAAACAAATATGTTCTCGCGCATAATATTTTTTATTATCGCAAATACAACAGAATTTATTTTTTACCCCCAAATAAAGAATTTTATTAGAGTTTTCACCTACTATACAGGGTACCCCAGAATTCGCATTGTAATTAGTTCTGTATGACCTTCTGGAGTAAGCGCCATTAGCTACAACTGATATAAACGGTACTCCATCTTTATCTACATTACCAGCTGCAATTGCCAATTCTTTTTCCTCTATACCCGCATCTACAATACTTTTTCTAGCCGCCCCCAAAAACACATTTTGAACAGAACTTTGGCATTTTAAAAAATAATCTTTACTAATTGAGGAAATATTTAGAAAAATTCGTCAAGTTGACTATAACCGCAACCGATACTTATTATTGCAGAAACGGCAACATTATTTATATTTCCCTCTGAACTAGAAGGTTTATCAGTTGAAACGACTTTTCTCTTATTACAAATATTACAACAAAGTACAAACTTTGACGAAAAACCAGTTTTAATTTGGTTTAAAACTTCCATATTTACCCCAGTACAAGAAAATAAATCATAATGTTCAAAAAGTAGAAGTTCCTTCTTAAATGTTTGACATCTATTCGTTTTCCATCCGTGAATCTATATTGATCCTCCGAAAACTGACTGCTGTAATAAAAATTATCTTATAGAGTTTGTCTTATTTAGTTTTATATGATTCACTTACAACTGAGAGAACACACCATCTAAATTTTCACCTGGAGTTACATCCTGAGTGTTGGGCTGAGTTTCACATTCAATATCTATGTTTTTGTCGAGCGAAGTTTCAGATTCCCCTGGCTCTACAAATAATAATGAAAATATTACATTTTTTATTTAATTAAAACATAATTTTGTTAAAGTCCTTATAATAATAATAATAATAAATCATTTATTGGCAACTTTCAAAAATAACATCAATCAATACAAAAAAATAAGCTAATAATATAACAGCGTTACCAAAGGGTACAGGATCAGCTCATAACATAGGAATGTTGTGCTGTTCTTCCTCAAGACCCAAGCAAGATAAAAAATAATACCTATGACTAAAATATACTGACAAAATAGGCGAAAACAATAGATTAAAAAATACATACAAATTATACCATATTAACAACATATCAAGTAGAAAAAATACACATAATAAAATTACAAAATTACTTGCCATTAGAATAAGTTTGGAATCATGAGCTAAACATAATTGGATAAAACTAACAAAGTGTGAGAAGAACCTCATGTAGATATTTATTGACCGGCTATGAGAAGAGACTTAAAATTTTTTTAAAAGCTGGTAAGCTTTGGAACGAGAAGTCGTACGAATTATAGAATTTGGCCATGGTATAAGCGAATGTCCGTGTAAAAATTTCCTGCTGATGTTTGGGAATGTTCAATTTGTCCCTTCTACGAATATTGCTATTGTGAACATCCGTACGAAATCTCAATCTATTGTATAAGTAAGGTGGGCATTTCGACTTAATAATTTTGAAATAGAAACAACCTGTATGCAATATTCTTCGATTGTGCATGTTTAGCCATTTCAGCTCCTTGATTTTGTGTGAGATATGTTGAAATTTTTTAATACCAAAAATGAGCCTGGCACAAGAGTTTTGCACAACCTGCAATCTATTTGCTGTGAACTTATCAATAAATGAGTGATACAAGGAGTCACAATAGTTGAGGTTACTGAGGACCAGCGCTTCACAAAGCAGCACTTTGTTAGCTTTATTGAGCACATGTCGATTTATATAGATATTTTTTAAATTAATATAAGCTTTTTTGATAAGATGGCTGCTGTTATCTCTAAAACGTAATTCATTGTCAAAGTAGACCCCAAGGTTCTTTTCACAATTAGTGAACTTCAAAACTTCTCCATCAAGATAAATTTTTAGCTGATTCTCAACCTTACTTCTTCTATTTTTAGGGCCGAATACGAGCATTTTAGTTTTGTTGTTATTAAGTTTCAGACAGTGTTTTCTGGAATTGACAGCCAACTTCTGAAGATCAGAATTAATTTTGTTTTCGGCCTCCTCTATTTTGTCGATAGGAAACGAAAAGTATAACTGAGCATCATCAGCATAAAGATGGTATGAGCAATGGTCAATTATCTTATATAAGTTATTGGTATAAATTGAGAATAGTAAAGGTCCGAGAATTGAACCTTGGGGTACCCCAGACTGAGTATGATTAGAACTTGAAGAGTTATTTTCGTAGCATACTTTTTGGTAACGACTAGCAAGGTAAGAGTTGATTAGCTCATACGCAGATTTGTGAAACCCATGATACTTTAGGATTGACATCAAAAGCTTGTGACTGATAGTGTCAAAAGCCTTCGAATAATCAAGAAGAATTAAGACAGTTAAGTTATTGTTATCCTTTGCTTTAACTATATCATCTGAAATACAGGTGAGAGCACTACAACATCTATATCCTGGTCTAAAACCCGATTGAACGTCAGGGAGGATGGATGCGTTAGTATCTAAGTAATGACGAATTTGTTTTACCAATATAGTTTCAAACACTTTTGAGAGAAGTGGTAATAAGCTGATTGGACGGAGATCATTATATGACTTAGGATGAGATATCTTCGGGACTGGAACAACAATTGCTGTTTTCCAAGAGCTGGGAAAATGAGATAGATTGATGCAGCTATTAATTATGTGAACTAAGTAGTCAGAGATATAAGGATAAGAAATGCTGATCATCTTCGCATCTATATTATCAGCACCATGAGTTTATAAGCTTTTCGTGCTTTTAAAATAGCAAATGTATCAATTACATCACTTAAATCAATTTAATTTAAAAGTTTGCGCTCAATTGACATCGTTGATAATCCATGCAGTCTTTGTTGTGTCATCGAAGTTCTTAAATAAGTTTTTATTAGCTTTAACTTTGAAAAACTTCGTTCAGCACTAGCTACTGAAACCGGCAATGTTAATAAAATACGTAATGCAATAAACAAATTAGGAAGTGAAGAAGTTAACTTATTTTTGCATATAAATTCCAAAAATTTTTCTGGCAATTCTTCGTATTGATTCAAATTTTGTATATATCTTATTTCTTGAAATAAATCTAATCCACTTATGTCTTTCTCTTCATTATCGGTTAACAGAATTTCCAAATCCATACAATTTTTCATAAGAACTGTGTCATCCCATTCTTTAGATTTTTTAATCAAATACAAAATATTAAAATTGTTTGGAAGATAATTCAAATCGATCTTTTGACGCATTTATAGCAGTGTCTAGAATATTATTAAAAAATGAATCCTAAAATTGTCTTTTTCAATAGATCCTATTTCGTCATTGCCTTCATATTCAAAAAGTTTTCTTTTTTTGCGAATTCGATTTTTTTCGAAATTTGGGTCGATATCTAAATTAGTTGCAATTTGTTTTGCTTCCAACAAAATAGTTTCAAATTTCTTTTCACTTCTTTCAAGAAAACAAATAGAACTGTTTATATGGAAATTTGCATTTACTAAATCTAAATTGTTCTGAAGAGTTTTACTTGTAATATTTATGTTGTTTAAAATATCATACCATATTATTAATGAACACATAAATTTAACACATTGACGGACAGTAGAATCAAGTGAAATTCGAAAATTGAATTTTGTAATTTTTAGAATATTAGAAGTATAGTTTTACTCTTTCTGCTTAAATAAACCTAATTTTGATTAATTCAGCACCTTTAATTAGGTTGCGGCTACAACCGTCATGGCCTCAGCGTACTCTATACACTATGTAATGGGAAGATGGAGGCTATAACAGCAAAAATTTAAAAACGTAAATGACAGGTTTAATGACTCAAATAAGCAATTTTTTGTGTGCAACAAAGTATTTTTGGGAGTATTACACGAAATGTTAGTTCATGATCAAACAAAAATAAATAAATGACAAAAAAATTTATTATAATTTTATAATTATTATACATTATTTTCGGTTAGCCATGTTTCAAAGCATGGTGTAGGACACAGTGCAGGTTTTGATATGCAATTCTTGCAGCAATATGATGTTTCCTTCCTTATTCCCTGTTTATAACTTTGTTTACAACGCTGAAAATATGTTTTTCGCTGATAATTTTCTGGAGGTGAAATTTTCTCAGGAAAATGCTGTGTTCCATAGTTGTTGATTTCATTGGTTTGGATTCGTGCACGTTTAAATTGAACCAAAGACCTTCCATCCTGTTTATAATCTATACCAGTTAGAGATCGTATGATTGCTTCCCTGAATTCTATAAACTTCATTTGAGAACCTGTCTTTTTTTTAAAGATGTAGTAAGAATTCCACACTGCTACATCCAGTAGATGAAAGATTACCTTTTTATACCATCTAATTGTTTTTCGTGGACAGGAATAATAGGACATCATCTGATCTGCTCTGTCGACACCTCACATATTCTGATTATAATTCACTATTTCAATTGGTTTTCTTTTTTCCTGTTGTCGACGGTTAGATGTGTTTATCATACTTGGGTGGTAAGCTGTTGTTAGACATAGCACATCCCGTTTATCTTTCCATTTTGACACGTATGTCTGATTTTGGCGTCGCCATACATGTTCTCCTTTTCTAAGCTTACGACGTGTTATTTCTTGCGGCAGACCCTTCCTATTTACACGAAGAGTTCCTGTCACATGTGTCTTTTTGCTAAGTAATTTGTTAGCCAATGGTAGACTGTTGTAATAGTTATCCATGAACAAATGATGGCCTTTGTTTAAATATGACTTCATCAATCGCATCACAAGACTTTCAATAGTTGACATGTTTTCATCGTTTTCTCGATGGCCTTTGTATATTTCTATGTTCAAAACATAACCTTGGGCAGAACAAAGTTCTTACAATTTAATTCCGTATTTTGCCTTTTATGTACGTGCGAAAAGAAAGCCTTCCTCGAAATAATAACAAAGATTCGTCTAATGATAATGCCTCATTTGGTGCACATGCATTCGCAAACTTTTCTATGAGCAAATCAAGAAATATTTTTATTTTCCTCAAAGGGTCGTTTGAATTTTCTTCTTCTACACAAAAGCATCTCAATATTTGCTCAAACCTCCTTCCATACATTTATGAAGGAAATGCTGGGTGGTAATGTAATGCATCAATGGAAAAAAGTTTTCTAATACTGGAGAATTTTAGCTGGGACTGAAGCAAACACAAACCTCAAAACTTCTCATTTCAATCGTATCAGTATTTTTGAAATTTGCCTTCCTACTATGCCTTGTATGTGGCCGTGTTTGATTGCAAAGTTTTATGCCGTAATCATTCGTAGATTTTATAATCATTTCCATTACTTTGTCATCCCATATATTTTCAAAAGCCTGAATTGGAGAAACATTTTCGTCTATATCCAAAAGAATCCCAGCCGCATCTGCATCAAAAGAAAAGTTTCTTATAGGTTTTGTATTGATATGCCATGTGTCATCATTTTCTGGTGCTTCATATTCCTCATCTGTAGTTGATTCATTTTCTTCAATACCTAAACTGTTATTTTCAGCACTATCAGCATCAGGTTCAGATTCACTGTTGCTTGACCCACTACTTATTTCCTCAAAAAGCTTCAGCAGCCTACCCTGTTCTTTTTCCAAACTGGCCATTTTCTGTAAATATTGAATAAAACATTCAAATTTTATTTAATATTATTATTTATTGTATATTATTTATATATTTATTATTTACATTATTATTTTTATATTTTAAATGTAATATCATAAAAAACAAAAAGTAAACAGTATAACTATAAATATCGCTAAATGTATCAAAAATATGCTAAATTTAAATTTTTTTATTTCTATTTAAAGTGTAAAATCAAACATAAACAATTACTTACTACTATAAACAAAAAATATCGTTAAATGTATCAATAACAACTATAAATTCAAGAGAAAACAAGATCGCACTACTCCGTTCACAACCACGTGCATATTTAAGCTGCGCAAGTCGTGTAACAGGAGGAAAAAAATTTTTTTTCGAAAACATGACACTAGGCTTCTACTTGTACGCCGGTAAATGCACATTTGTGCTGCTATAGCCGCAGTGTCTAAAAACGACCGTTTCGTTTTGGACGGCTATTGCTTTCAAGCCACATAGTAAACTTCGATTTGACGGCTATAGACGCAAGTGTCCGTCAACGTGTTAAAATTGCCAATAATTTTTAACAGGCCCTTTGCATAAGACTTAGGGCGAATATTGGCAAACAATATTTTTTAAGGTGTAATTACCTTATAGGTCCAATAAAGGTTTGTCTTTATAAAACTATGTTGGTTGTTTATATTGGTAATATATTTGTTTCATATGTAGGAACATTATTTCTAATAAATATTGATTTAATTTACAAAGAAAACTAAATCAATTTCGAACTGTAATTTTTTATGTTTGTTCTTGTATTTTCAATTTTAATTGATTTAACGAGAAAATATTAGTTTAATATGTATTTTCAATTATAATTGCTTTAACGAGAAAATATTAGTTTAATATGTATTTAAAATTTTCTTGTTAAAATAATTTCAGATGAAAATAAAAAAATAGAAAATACAGTACAAGACTAATCAAGTTTTTTATTTATTTATTGACATACTTTGTTTAAATAATTCCCTTTAACGCTATAAAGATTTAAAACATTTTTATAGAGTTAAGTTTATATATTAAAAAAACCACAATTATGAAAAAACTTCGCAAAAAGAAAGAAATAACACTTTGTAAATTATTAAAACTTTGTGGTACATATAATTTCCCACGAAAACAATAACATTTGTATATAAATAAAAAATTCTATTCAACAAACACTACACGAAAAAAAGTTTCTATTTCCTTTTTTGCTAATTTTAGGTGTCGATGTCTCTCGCTTTTCTACCCCCATCCCTATCCTTCGCCCGAGCTAGCAATGATCCAATACTTTTTTTGATTTCTTCATCCGTTGCTTCATGGAACCGTTTTCTAATTGCACCTATAATGTAGCCGTTATTATTCAAAGAAAACAAATATTTTGTAAATTTTATTAGTTTAAAAAAGAAATACTAAATAAGAAAAGCAATTGCTACAAAACCAAGCTACATCAGCCTCACTTTTAAAGTAAACATACATTTTTTGTCTATGCAAATACTTACATTTTATTACTGTGAATATTTTGAGGGTCTGAAAAGGGATTTTGCCCTTTCGTCCAATAAGTGAGTATAGAAGTGCCAATTCTTTTGACATCAATCTGCCTTATTATAGAAATATCGTCTAATGGGGATTCGTCCCCCCTTATAAGTAAAGAAGAACCACCTAAAAATAGTTTATTATTTTAGGAGTAATAAATTTATACAAACAATTTTTAAAAATATTCACTTACAAGAGTATTACATTTTCTGTCGTCTAAAATTTCAATTTCAAATTCTTATAAATCTGTAGTACATTTTAATGGTAAATAATTGTATAGATTGAAAGTATTATTGCCATTTTCGTAAATAACTAATCATTGTTTTTAATGACTACTAGGTACTGAGGGTATCTTTAATAAGCTCAACTTCTCGTGCCAATACACTAATATCGTATTTTAAACTTCGCACTTCCTTAAGTATTAATTTATTTACTGATAGATCTAAAAAGGTACATTTTGATTGTAAGTAAATTTAAGTTTCAAAAAGTAAACACATTAGCGTGTATTCAGCGACCGTGATGAAAAATTTAGAGACGTCGTTGTCGTTCTTCATAAGAAATATTTTCTTAAAGACGTGATTAACTTTAACGACGTCTCTAAAATTTTGATCACGGTCGTTGAATACATGCTAATACCTGTTAAACCTTCTTTTACAATCTCATTATTTCCCCTATATTGATTTATAGAAGAACTTTATAATAAATGTATTACTTATATCTTTAAGTACATTATGATTTAAAACTTCATCAACATTATTAAGTTCGGAAGAATCAAGTATTAGTATAGGTAGTTCCTCTAAATTTGTGGTAATATTGCCATTGATAGAATCGTAGTTTTTAGAAGCATAACCAACTGAAATAATGAAATAAATTTATGTTTTTATTATAAATAAAAGAATTTAATTGCAATAACTGTTTATGATATAAGAGTGTTAAATATGCAAATTTATGGCATGCATACGAAAGTCATACTAGTGTCTAAATATATTTTAATACTCACATCTTACAAGCTTTTTTCCATAAGCCAAATATTAAGAAGTCTCACAATAGTGTTTAAAGTAAAATAGCTTAAATTACTTTTTAACCTTGTGCTAGAAAGTGACCCTTTTAACGTCGGACGTGAAGGTCAGAATGGCGCATTTGAACATATTTGTAGAAAAAAAATTACTCACTTGTAAGAATTGATGATTTATCAGGCTTATTAGACTTTTGGTTATATATGGAAGATTTACAACGTTCTTCACATTCTGAAAACAAAAAAAGTTATTTTTGATATAGGTATTTGGTTTACTTTTAGGGGATATATTACATTCAATTTCTTTTTCAATTGTTATTGCACTCATTTTGAGTGTAATACACACTTTTTATCAATAAGAAATGTATAATTGATAGTAAATAAAACAGAACGTAAAATTATTGTTAATTATTTGGAAATAAACTTACCGGATTCATCTAAATCAGAGCTTTCAAATGTTTAAGAATTTAAAGCCTTTTTACAGTATCTTTATGCCTGCCCCAAATTTTTGATTCCTTTTTCTTTGCAAATCCCCTATAGTATTTAAATAGAAGTGTGTCCAAAGTATTACAGGAGTCTATTAGTTGTTGAAGTTTTACTCTCGATACGCTTTTTGGCCACTTGTATGATGAAGAAGCCTCATTTGCCCAAATGGTAGTTATAGTCAACTGTATGTTTTGTACTCCAAAAAAAAATATCCCAAGATTTTGACATTTTCAGTAATTTTTTCTTTCACTTGGAAGTAGATAAAATTATCTAGAAATTGGGAACGGTGATGAATAAATTTTGATAAAATATTTCTAACTAATTAATATATACAAGTATATTTATTTATATCGTATCCAAGTATATTGAGGTATAAAAAAACTAAAAATAATGCAAAAAAAAATCACCCAAGTTTACAATAGAATTACTAAATTTCTATGTAAAGTTTTCATCGCTAACCAGCCATCAGTCCCCATTTTAACTACGAAAAGCTTGTTAGCTATTAAAATGATTGAGATTGTTCTCTCCTTATTAGTAATTTATCATATAAGAAATATTCCAATACTGTGAGAGGGAAGGGGCGAATTATAAAAGTTCTTAAAGTTTTTGCAAATACTGTGCAGTCATCAATTATTGTATTAATTTTTATTACTGTGTTATTTAACAACACAATTGTTGAATGAATTTACGATATGGTGTCGAAGCCAATCTTTTAGTCACTTTGTGCAATGGCTTATTTGGAGAACGGATTTGTTTCTTTAGTCGACCTACGGAACTTCAAAATTTAGCGGTAAAATTAAATAAAATTTACACTAAGGTTGTATCTTTAAAATATTTTATTCATAGTCGACGAAATTATCTTAAAAAAATTATCTTCAACACGTATTGCAAGAAAGTAGGTTTAAATTTTGTATATTTTATCGAAGTTATGTGAATTTTAATATCTCATACGTTTAAATATTTATAATATATTAATCTGTATTATATTTTAAACTTAAACAAAGAAAATGATAAAACACGCATCTATCCAAACTACAAAGTGCACCTTGCTCTCTAAAACAAGTGAAGGTGGCTAAAGAGCTAAATAAATAAAAAATATAAACTTTTTTCCGTTAATTGTATTGATACCAGATTTGGTAAGAAAATTTTATGATATGGGGGAATTTTCCTTGTGGCTACCATAACGATTTTTGGCAGCGTTTCCCGATGCTGCTATACTGGAATACGAGTACAGCCAAAATGTGTGAATAAGTCGGTGCTTGTTTCTTATTGCTCTTACAAAAAATAAGAACTTCTCCCATGTAATTTTTATTATCTTTTTTTTACTTCATTTTGGAAATCCTTTAAGTAAATCAAGCATAATTGTGGCTGCTGATAGATTCGCAATCTTCTTCGATGTACCTTCTCCAAATGAATACAATTCCATAAATTCTAGTTGAAAAGTGATTTTTTTTGCTCCTGGGACATCACGTTCAAGTACCAGTTCACAATTTGGGGTGCACATGTTTTCAGCGCCTAATTCGAGGCAAATGTTTGGGGTGTGTGATGTCTGCTCGTGGATCTTGCGGTTTTGTCTTCAGACTGACACGTGGTGTCCTTGTGTTGATAAGAGTCTCATCTTGTAAATAATCTGCAAAGGATTCTTTTTACTCATTTAAATTTAAATTGTATGACGTTCAATGTTCAGCACTGCACAAGAAGTAAGCAAAATAAGTGAGGTTAGAACTAAAAGACACGTCATCAAAACATAGAGCAAAATTATTTGAGTTGACCCCCATTAATCCAGGGCTCTTGAATTAGCCCTACATGTATTTGCCTCCTGGCCAGTCCCCGACATAAGGCGCTAGATGCCGCCTTTGAATGATGGAGATTTACCTAGAGACATTTCATTATCTTGGAGCCGTCCGTCTGCCTCCGGCTGGCCTCCTGGACAGAGTCCTAGGCGCTTTAGCGCCTTTGGTTCTGCCCCGTGACCGTCTTTGGGGCACTTGAAATTCCCTCCCCAACCTAGGTTCGGCAGATGCCGACGCAGTGACCTCCAAGGTCTGGCTAGTTGCCGTCTCTGGAGGTGCTGCTCGGGAGGGCTTTGCGTCCTCTGCAGTCCCGATGGACCTGCCTCTTAGCTTTAGCTGTACTTGGCCGAAGGCATAGTTGATCCGACAGGACTTCCTGTCGAGGATCTCAGCGGATCGGGCGTCCACTGAAAAAGTGACCTCAAGTGTCGGACCCGCCGCCTGTGCCGTAGTATCCTCCAGCTTGCGACCTTGAGGTCATTTTGGGCCTCTTTTAAGAATATGAATTGTCTAACTCAGGTTTAAGTTTACTACAAGCCATTTTGCGTATACGTTATGACCGACGTGTACTTCCTTTTTTGCATCTCTGTCTAACATCAAGAAATTTTACGTCTCTCTTTCTGGACTATCACGCGTGTATTCAGATCCGAAAGGGCCAATAAGAATGCATTTGGACGTTGCCGAGGAACTTTCTAAGCACTCGGAGTTCATTTAAACTTTAAACAGTAAATAAAAATAATAATATCCCATTTCAACGTAAACGTAATATTCACATGTTTCGAAAATGAATTTTAAACTTATAAAGCAATAAAACTTATAAATAATGACACAAAAATACTATTCAAATGTATATTTATTTTAAAGCATTGTATAAGTAGTATAACAAAATACATACAATATTATAAACATTGAAAAAAACACGTACGGAACAATATAATTTTCTATAAAATTGTAGTTTATAATTACAAAGCAAAAATCACAGAGCTATTTGTTATTCAGAAATAAAAAAAATAAGGTACTAATTAAACTTTCCGTTATATAATTACATACATAAATAAATACTTTATAGGTAACTTAACTAAAATAATGAGAATATTTTATAAATAAATATAATAAAAAGCAAGTTATTTAAAAATATTTACATACAATTTTTAGCTTTACGTAATTTAAAATAAAATTCTAAAAAAATAAATGACTGTAAAATCACACAAAAAGTAGTAAAAATATAAAAAAGATCGAACAATTATGGCGAATAAATTTAACGCAATACTGAAAAAACTTAATATTTTATTAATCACAGTTTAAAAAATCCCAACAAAGTTGTGTATAAATAAAAAAAATTAAAATAATCATAAATTTTATAATAATTACAAGATGTAAATAAGTGCCTAATTTGCAGATAATAGTAGTTTATGTGACAAGTGCGAAACACCAATTAAATGAATAATAATTATTATAAATGTCAATAAACCATGAAAGAATGGATTATGTAGAGCACGAACTGAGTAACTTAACTTACCTTGGCAGCATTTGATTATATAAGCAAAAAAGTGTTATGTGTTATATACCTTACTTTTTTGACGATAAAACCCACCCGAATGACATAAAACTTCATTTTACACGAGGTACATGCAAGTTTTTGTAAATTTGTATAAGTTGCAGAACTGTTCCCAAAATAAAGTTATTTTTCTTAATATAAACAGTAGGCGCTTTTAGTCAACCAAAATAGTTTACCAATACTCTTTATACTTCTTCTTTGAATATATGGTCAACAAGTGCAATATAGAAATAGTATTATAATAATTTAATTATTTAACGAACGGGTAATGACATTTGGTATTCGCAAGAAGAATGTTAAATTGAATTAAATACCCCTAAATATAAATGTACTCAACATATACATTTAAATTTAAAAAGGGAAAATAATAAATTCTTTTGTTAAAAAATAAGAGAAAAAATTATGGAATAAAAGATACTCGGACATAAGAAAGAAAAGCAAAACATTAGGAATACTTGAAATAAGGTATAAATACCAACTGATACAGATTGTAGTGTATTAAAAAATTTCAAGCTTCTTAAGAAGATTTTCAAGTTAAAAAAAATGTAATGTTATTTTGCACCGAACGAAATATACATTATTGCTTTGTAACAAAAGGAAGTTTTATAGCAAAAAGAAATTATGTAAGCAGAGTAATGGACGTAACATTTTAAAACAGGATACAATCAACCAAAAATAAGATCTAATTAACATGTGCATATTATGTATTAAATTACTACAAGAGACCTTACTTACTTTTCCAAGCAACAAAATAAATGATTACTCAGAAATAAAAAGAACTAACTAAAAAATAACCGAAATCGCATTAATAAAAACGAAATAGTGCCTTGTTAATTGGTTTAATGAGTTAAAATTATTAAATAATTGACTTTTGTTTAAATTATAAATAAGAGAAAAAAGTTTACTCTATTCTATTAAATATTTTCGTCAAAACACAGCTTGTATCCTGTATCATACAATTATATGTCATTTTACGATTCACAAGGCATACACGGGAAATCATCCAGATTCAGATACCAAAATATACATATAGTGTAACACACCGTTGGCTTACAAATAACTATATCACTGAAATACTGAAGTAAAATAACATCAAATTTGGTAGTTGCAAAATAAAATAAAACTACGAAATCTAGCAAAATAGTAAAATTTCAAAGAAATGATAATGGATGTGGCTCTGGAGGATAATATTATATACCTACTAAAATTAAAAAACACTATACTTTTTAAGAAAAAGGTTAATTTTTTTAATTTAATGAAGTGAAAAGATCGGTTACTTCAAATTAATTTCCTGTTTATTGCAAAACAATATACACAAAAATTAAAACTTTCATTTCTATTACCATAGCCACCCAGTCTCAGTTAAATTATAATCATATCGTCCAGAATTGAGATCTAAGATTCTAAAATCTTTTCTTTTAGTAAAGCTACCAAACAATGTTCAAAATATAACTCTTCTAATTTAGGATGAATTTGGTTTTTACAAAAATTTAAGTCAATCTCAATTCTTTCAAACAAAAGTCCCTTTGGAGACCATACTATAAAATAGCAGGCTTGCCTTTTGGAAATAAATAATTGACCTTGTACTTGAAAATAATATTTATCATTTGTTTTCAAATGAAAAATTTTATTTTCATCAATGATGGCAAATTTGATTTTTTTGTCCGTATTGCTTCCTCTGGAGAAATTTCTGAAGAAACATACGGGCATTTTATTTCGATCAATTCTTTATTTCCAATAAGTCCATCGGGACTTGCTGCAAGATATGGATAGTCTTCTCGAATAAAAAGACCACAGGGTCGTATTTTCTTCCCAGTTAAATTTTCAAAAGCAGTTATTGCTTTTTCCTCGTTAGCAATACCCCATGTCGTAAACTTATTTTCTTTGAATGTAGGAAACAGTAAATCCTTTACTATTTTGCTTCTATCTGTAGTTTTCTTAAACTTGCATATCCTTCCAAAATTTGATGCAGTGAGCCTTTTCCGCCTTTCCATTCTCCAAAGGGAACTATGCCTTTGTTCGACAGTTTTTTTGTAAAATCACATCGAGATCAATACACAAATTTTGTAAATACTCTTCCGTCATCTTTTCTAATTTATCCTCAGGAACTTCTAAGTCTATCAGCCAACGGTCCGTAATCGTTATCCGGCTCAGCAACTTTTGCGGTCTCTGCTCTTTTCCTGATTGGATTTTCTGTAAATTCCAACCTTCTTTTTGGAAAGAAATTCCTCTGTTGGAGCGTTTTTCGAATATATTTTTTGGTGTGTGTTTCTGAACTTTTCCCTGTAAGTTCCCTATTTACAGTGGAAAAAATTTTTCCTTTAGAATTGTACGAAAGTGCAGCCGCGTGACATCGTACCCTATATGATGCCCTCGATGTAAAATTAACCATTTTACCGCCAACAAATTTTGATAAAATTGAATTGTCGTGTTCAGCATCATTATTATTTTTGTATTTGATTAAACTGGTCGCATGATATTTTTAACGATTTATATGGGTCATAATATCATCCAATAAACCACATGCTTCAATTCGTTTAATTTTAGAATCATCCACAACACATTGCTGCTTACAAAAGTAGGTAGCACAATTCCTAAGGCAACCAAAAACATGATATGGACTGTTATTTAAATCAAATTTCAAAAGTTCGATTTTCTCCTGCTCTGTAATGCTACTTTTTTTATGATGTTTTACAGAACTTTCCACTGCACAACGAAAGCGTCGTATATTAGTTTTTAGCTCATGTCTAAGGTCCAAAGGCACAACATTTCCGTTGGAACTGTGCTTTCTCACTGTAATATCCCGCAGCTTAGAACAAAATTTTTTCCACTTGAAAACCTCCAAAAGGTCTGGCTCCACAAGTTTTTTTGTATACGCTATTATCACCGTCCGCAATAAAATATTTATACTTTATCCCGTGAGTTTTCACACTAGTTTTAAAACCTTCCCTTTACCCTTTACTTTCCATCCCGGTTGTGAATTCTACGTTAACCCCTCAGCTAACCCTGAGTCTAGATGATTAAAATAAAAAAAAAAAGAAATTACGAAAAGATTAAAGGCAGCGAATAAAATTATTAATTTTAATGGGTTCTTTTTTAAATGGTTGGGTTAACGTCACAAATAACTAAAAATTTTAATAAATAAAATTTTAAAGACCCTTTTGAGAATGTAAAGTACAAAAAAAAAATATTAAACGTCCAATGCTGAGAATTTGTATTTTTCTTGCTTTTATTTAGTAAATAAAAAAAACTTCTTCACCTACCTTATTTCCCTGCAGAGTTGAAGGGTGACACTTATTTAAACCAATTAACCGTTTTAAGGTAATTTGTTTCTTAGATTAAAATTTGAAATTCAAAGAGTAAAAAAAAATAAAAGAAAATAAATTGAACAATAAAAAACTATATTTATTCAATTAAATGGAACAAAACAAAAAAAAAGAAAATTAAAATTTAACCCTGAGGTTTAATAATAGAAAATAAAAAAAAACTTAAAATGGAAAGTGAATAATAAAATTACAGAGAGAGCAAAAAAAAAAATATATAAAAATTGAATTAAAAAAAAAATCTTGAACTTAAAAATCGGTCAGAAACAAATTATTACCTTAAGAACTCAAAACAAATAAACTACTCGATAATGAAGACACAACTCAAAAAGGACGTACTAAAACACGGCGTGAATTACTTTAAAATTAAAGAACATTCCCTTTTATAGCTTAGTCAGGGGGTGGTTTAAACATGGCGCTAAGTCTCTTGACTTAAGACGCCCTCTACACACGAGCATACCACTTTTACCCTGGGACTAAACTAGAAAAGGGGGTTGCCTATGATCTAACCCTACGCACGAATTTACGAATTTACTTAAGTTCTTTGTAATAATGTATTTCTGACTTCTGAGCGTTATCTTAAATTACTAAAAATACCTACAAAAACAAAATAAACCAATATAACTATTTTAGTTTACTGAAATTACAAATACAATTAATTATATTACCAATTTTAATTATAAAACCATCCAACAGGGGTTTTATCCAATATATATGTATAGAAATATTAAATCCATAAATTTAAGTAAATTAAAAATAAAATTACAATATTATCAAAGTCGTTTTGTTTAAATTTTTAATTCATATTTTAACCAAACAAAATGATTTTAAATCATTGTGTAAACAACGCGTGAGAACATCCCCTGTAACGCGTACAAGGGCACCCCCTCAACCGATGTCTAGACTTAATAAAATACAAATATTATAGTTAACATATGTGGATTAGAACAACAAATCCCTTAACTTGACGATACTTAAATTTTTCTTTAAATAGTAATAAAAACGCGTTCTCACCCTGGGAGCGTGAGAAATATTCCGAAATGATCTAAACAAAACGACCCCTTATTATATCCTTATCTTAATATTTAGAAATGCTTAATTCACATCCCTCCCAACTTAAAATTAGAGCATACCTGCTCTTTTCTATAACAATAATGCAAAAAAAAAAAAAATTAATACATATATTACAATAACTAAAATCTGATTGAAGTTTCTGACCGCATAGGGGTTTAATTCAGTTGTGATAGCATTCTAAGGTAGCATTACTGTTCATTGTTCCGAAAATAATTCTGTTACTATTGTCATTCATAAAGTTCACTTTACAAAGTCACTAAAATCCCGCGCGCGGTAAAAAAAAAAATAGTACTTAAGTTTTTGTTTCACTGCTACACTGGGTTAACATTGTTCGTAGTAATGTTACGTGGGATATCGTGGATCCGAATTTCCTGAAGAGTCATATCCGGATAGAGTCTATTTGCTTCGCTACTTGTGCCTGAAATGTCCGCTGGTACTTTGTTGGAAAATTTTATGATATACTTGTTGGCCAACGTCTGCCAAAGGCTTGCGAGAAGATATTTCCTGGCGTTGGGTTGGTCCTTAGTAATTTTTTTATGGCAAAAAAAAATCTGATTACTACTGATCCGGCATAACTCACAACTTTTGCTGCACCTTTGACTATTTATAATATGTAGGACTTCACCCATCACTCTGCTGATATAACCAGAAGACTGCTGAAGAAATTGGGTTACTAATTTAACATTTCTGGAATTGCGAACACCCAGTTGATAATAGAATACTATTACAGTTTCAAAGATGATGAGAATTCGGGACTGCTCCGTTTGCCACATTAACTGACCGCAAAGTTCCACTCGCTTAATCAACCTTAAAGCGAAAACTGTGTCTTCAGTATTGACTATTACCTATGCTATTACAAATCGATTTTCAGTTTCTTCTTCCCCTAAAGATATAACTGCTGCCTGCTGCGGAACCTTCATAAAGGACATCCAAGCTGTCTTTGGCACATTTCGATATACCCAGATTATCCTACGTATTTTCGCCAGTGTAGTCATCGAAGCAATAATTAGACGTGTAACGACAAGTAGTTCCTCCTCTTAAATAAATGGTATTACTATCAATACTGACTGCTGCTACGTAATCGGTCAATCGGATGGTGATTGATGCGGAAAACTACCACATTTTGGTAGACAACGTTCCCTACAGTATGCCGTACACCTTCACACTTGCCATCTCGTTCCAAATGACCCGCGATTGTAGTGGACACTTCGGTAGTTCCGTTCATTTGAAGTCCTGTAACTACACCTACACCTAACGGAGTTAAGTCCAACCGGCCCGATTCGTGCGCTTGTTTACACGGTACCGCACTTACGTAAAACACATATTTCCCGAAACCGCCTGCTACCATAGAGTGATGCGAATGCATACCACAATGCTGAATTAATTGCATAACCCCTATTAAACATGAATATACATGGACATCTGAAAACTGTTTCGTTGGAGGGTTTCCTAGGATCCAAGCAAGGCTTCGTGTTCAACAAGGAGATCTTGGACATCTCTGTTTGAGGGTCGCTGCAGTCATACGCAACGATCTCAGCTTGGATAACTTCAATCAGGGTACTCAGGACGACTAACCATAGCACGTACTGGTTCAGCATTTTGGCGTAGATCGCTGTAATAAGATGCAGATCAGATCCTTACAACTTAATAAATGAAAACGATAGTATACAATTCGTTTATGACAATTACTATCTGATTTTGTAGTAACTAATACATGCTGACTTTAGTACAATAGCTATGTACACAAAATAAAATTGACAAAAACTCAGAAATTCTAAACAAACCCTGAATAAACAAATAAAAATTAAATCCTACTTTTGTTTATCCAAGGTAACGACTCGACTGGACCTCTGCTACGTGTTGAATATCTGTGAATTGGTTCTTCGCTAATTGTTTTGGTTTCAGATACGTCGGAATTATCTTCCACACAATTTGAATCATCATTAGTACTTGAATTTTCATTCATTTGTACACTGGACAAAGAATCTAAATTAACATCAGATGTACTTAAATTCTTAAAAGAATCTGAACCATTCCTAGAATTGGAATTTTCCAATATTTCGTCAACACTCGTTTTATTAACATTTAAATCTTCCCTATCTTTACTTTGAGTATCACTTTGATTACTGATTGAACTGATATTTTCAAAATTTTCTCCATTAGTATTATCATTATCTAAAACTAAATTTCCGATATTAAGTTCGTCTACTACTGAATTTACATTTTCTTTGTCAATATTGGGAATCAAAGGTTCAACGGTAAAAGAGCAATCGTTCATTTCTACATCTTCACATTCTATATTTACTACTGTTTCTGAACTATTACCTTTAAACAATTTGAGTCTATTTACGTGAACCTTTAATTCTTTCTTTCCCAAAATTTCTTTAATTATCGCGTTAACTCCATCTATTTCTAAAATTCTGTAAGGACCAATAAACTTATTACTTAGTTTGGACTTCCCCGGACTTCTTAATAAAACTTTATTTCCTACTGATAACGAACAATCCTTAGCAAACTTATTAAAATGTTTATGTATACGTTCGGTGCTAACTTCTTGTTGCTGAATTGCTTTATTTCTGGATATCTTTAGTCGCTATAACATACTAAAAATTTATTACATTTTTCGTTATCAGTCTTATTTACATTTTCGATTACCTTATTACTTACACCGTGGGCTAATTCACTTCTCATTGTAATCGAAACTACTAAACTCGAGAGTTCCCGAGTTATTACGTGAAAATTACATGATTCCAAATTATCTACTACTTGCCCTACTGATCTACCGGTGGGAACCTGGACTGGGAGTAGTCCGACATTAACTAAAATTAAATGTACTAGGTTCCCTGGAAAAATTTTAGAGATACTTGGCACTAAGACCCAATTTAACTGACTAATACTTCTAACGGTTGTACTTCTAAAATTTTTCCCTCTGACAACTGGCCACTTAATTTACCCAAGCAAATTACCCACGCATGGCCAGGTATTGAAAGATTCTCAACCAAACGTATCACATTGACCTGAGTCAAACAGGAATCTGATAAAGGTGTAGCTACTACCTTATGTTTAACATCATTTGTACTTGAGGATCTACCAACACATTGTAGACAGTAAGTATTACTATTACCTTTGGACGTCCTATTTTTGGCGATAATTTGGATCTCCCTATCATGAACTTTCAAAAACATATTTCTAAAATCTATACTAACATTATAATCTTGTAAGAAGTCCAAATCTATTATTCCATCTGTCGGAATACTAACTAAATCATCCTTACAAATAAAAAAATTGTGAAATATTACTTTATTTTCTATATTTATTGGCAATTCTACTACTCCCAAACAATCAATTTCATTACCGGAAACATCATATAACTAAAAATTTGAATTTTCTAAAGTTAATAAACCGAGATGTGAAACAATGCTTGCTTTAAGTATGGAAATAGCGGCTCCTGTATCAATTAAAAATGAATAAAATTTATTAAAAATATTGAAGACTACAATACAGGATGAAATATTTTGATTAATTTGAAAGTCCTCAGTGATATTATTAATTAAGCTGTCTCTGTCGGGACTCTTGACGAGATAGTTTTCGAGTTTAAAGGACATTTCTGGACATGTCCGCTCTTGTCTCTTTTACCATACGGTTAAACATTGCTTCACATTCCTCGGCATAAGGAAGAGCCTCCTGAACGCTAAAAAATTGATTTCTCTTCCTCATTATCTCGTTACAAAGACGAGTATCTATACCGTCAAGAAACTGTTTAAAGACTACATGACTTCTAATAATTGTATTGTGCTCAACAACCTTTCCTGCTACCATTGCTGGATAAATCTTGGAAGCAACTGACTCTAATCTCATAATAAATTCAGAAAGCTTTTCATCTTTCTTCCTAAACATTTTATCTAAATCTTTATCTGAATGACTTTCTACTTTAGTTCCAAAATTATCTAATAACCACTGTTTAAGTTCTGTATAATTTTTGGGTTTCCTATCTGACGGAGTTTCATAAAAATAAGTACGAACCTTTCCCTTCAATTTCATTCGGACTATATTAAAGGCTTGTGCTTGGTTCCAACCAGCACCATCAATAAACATTTGAACTTCCTCAAGAAATATTTCAACTCTAGAATTACCAGAAAATTCTTCTATCATATCAGGATTAAATGCAGTATGATCTGTGGCTACATTTGAAGAATTTAATCTATATGGGTTATAGGTAGGCTTAGTATTCATTAAATTATCAAAATAATGTTTAAGTTCTTGCATTTGAGCGTCTGGAGTAGAAAAGATTTGTTCGCCTTTTCCAGAGGGCGGTAATGAAACCGGTGGGTCAGTAATATTTCGCGGTATAGTACCAGTTGCTGAACTAACTGGTGTATAATGAATTTCCGTTGGATTTAAATTGAAATTTGCCGCGGCTCCCGCTTGAGAGTCAGAAGGATCTAAATTCATCTTTTAATATTTAATTAAAAAAAAAAAATTAAAATAAATGCGACACAACAACAAAAACTATAAAATCTGATGTCAGGGAAATTTAATGTTAATAAGACGAATTACAATAAAAAAAAAACTATTATGATTCAAAAAAAAAAAAAAAAAATTAAAACTTAAAATCTTACAGTGTATTAAACCAAATCAATTAGCTATATTCTAACAAAAGAGAAATATATATATATATATATTTTCACAAACAGAGTAACCAAAGCGCAGATAAAAATAATATTAAATTTAAAACTTTCCTTATAAATTATAAAAGGTCCAGTCGCTTAAAAAAAAAATTAAAAACAAGATTTTATTGGAAGATGAAGCTAAGCCAAAATTGAAATTGCATAAAATTGATAAAATTCCATAATATCTTGCCAAACCAAACTTATAATATACTTAATCTTCTTAGAATAAAAGAAAATTAAGGAATTCACACCCGCTTTAACCGTCCAAATCAAACTCAAGTAAATAAAACAAGAAAAAGACTATCCTACCGACTGCGCCAATGTGAATTCTACGTTAACCCCTCAGCTAACCCTGAGTCTAGATGATTAAAATAAAAAAAAAAAGAAATTACGAAAAGATTAAAGGCAGCGAATAAAATTATTAATTTTAATGGGTTCTTTTTTAAATGGTTGGGTTAACGTCACAAATAACTAAAAATTTTAATAAATAAAATTTTAAAGACCCTTTTGAGAATGTAAAGTACAAAAAAAAAATATTAAACGTCCAATGCTGAGAATTTGTATTTTTCTTGCTTTTATTTAGTAAATAAAAAAAACTTCTTCACCTACCTTATTTCCCTGCAGAGTTGAAGGGTGACACTTATTTAAACCAATTAACCGTTTTAAGGTAATTTGTTTCTTAGATTAAAATTTGAAATTCAAAGAGTAAAAAAAAATAAAAGAAAATAAATTGAACAATAAAAAACTATATTTATTCAATTAAATGGAACAAAACAAAAAAAAAGAAAATTAAAATTTAACCCTGAGGTTTAATAATAGAAAATAAAAAAAAACTTAAAATGGAAAGTGAATAATAAAATTACAGAGAGAGCAAAAAAAAAAATATATAAAAATTGAATTAAAAAAAAAATCTTGAACTTAAAAATCGGTCAGAAACAAATTATTACCTTAAGAACTCAAAACAAATAAACTACTCGATAATGAAGACACAACTCAAAAAGGACGTACTAAAACACGGCGTGAATTACTTTAAAATTAAAGAACATTCCCTTTTATAGCTTAGTCAGGGGGTGGTTTAAACATGGCGCTAAGTCTCTTGACTTAAGACGCCCTCTACACACGAGCATACCACTTTTACCCTGGGACTAAACTAGAAAAGGGGGTTGCCTATGATCTAACCCTACGCACGAATTTACGAATTTACTTAAGTTCTTTGTAATAATGTATTTCTGACTTCTGAGCGTTATCTTAAATTACTAAAAATACCTACAAAAACAAAATAAACCAATATAACTATTTTAGTTTACTGAAATTACAAATACAATTAATTATATTACCAATTTTAATTATAAAACCATCCAACAGGGGTTTTATCCAATATATATGTATAGAAATATTAAATCCATAAATTTAAGTAAATTAAAAATAAAATTACAATATTATCAAAGTCGTTTTGTTTAAATTTTTAATTCATATTTTAACCAAACAAAATGATTTTAAATCATTGTGTAAACAACGCGTGAGAACATCCCCTGTAACGCGTACAAGGGCACCCCCTCAACCGATGTCTAGACTTAATAAAATACAAATATTATAGTTAACATATGTGGATTAGAACAACAAATCCCTTAACTTGACGATACTTAAATTTTTCTTTAAATAGTAATAAAAACGCGTTCTCACCCTGGGAGCGTGAGAAATATTCCGAAATGATCTAAACAAAACGACCCCTTATTATATCCTTATCTTAATATTTAGAAATGCTTAATTCACACGGTAGATGGACCTTCATAATTTTTAAAACAAATATGTTCTCGCGCATAATATTTTTTATTATCGCAAATACAACAGAATTTATTTTTTACCCCCAAATAAAGAATTTTATTAGAGTTTTCACCTACTATACAGGGTACCCCAGAATTCGCATTGTAATTAGTTCTGTATGACCTTCTGGAGTAAGCGCCATTAGCTACAACTGATATAAACGGTACTCCATCTTTATCTACATTACCAGCTGCAATTGCCAATTCTTTTTCCTCTATACCCGCATCTACAATACTTTTTCTAGCCGCCCCCAAAAACACATTTTGAACAGAACTTTGGCATTTTAAAAAATAATCTTTACTAATTGAGGAAATATTTAGAAAAATTCGTCAAGTTGACTATAACCGCAACCGATACTTATTATTGCAGAAACGGCAACATTATTTATATTTCCCTCTGAACTAGAAGGTTTATCAGTTGAAACGACTTTTCTCTTATTACAAATATTACAACAAAGTACAAACTTTGACGAAAAACCAGTTTTAATTTGGTTTAAAACTTCCATATTTACCCCAGTACAAGAAAATAAATCATAATGTTCAAAAAGTAGAAGTTCCTTCTTAAATGTTTGACATCTATTCGTTTTCCATCCGTGAATCTATATTGATCCTCCGAAAACTGACTGCTGTAATAAAAATTATCTTATAGAGTTTGTCTTATTTAGTTTTATATGATTCACTGAGAGAACACACCATCTAAATTTTCACCTGGAGTTACATCCTGAGTGTTGGGCTGAGTTTCACATTCAATATCTATGTTTTTGTCGAGCGAAGTTTCAGATTCCCCTGGCTCTACAAATAATAATGAAAATATTACATTTTTTATTTAATTAAAACATAATTTTGTTAAAGTCCTTATAATAATAATAATAATAATAAATCATTTATTGGCAACTTTCAAAAATAACATCAATCAATACAAAAAAATAAGCTAATAATATAACAGCGTTACCAAAGGGTACAGGATCAGCTCATAACATAGGAATGTTGTAAAAAATAATACCTATGACTAAAATATACTGACAAAATAGGCGAAAACAATAGATTAAAAAATACATACAAATTATACCATATTAACAACATATCAAGTAGAAAAAATACACATAATAAAATTACAAAATTACTTGCCATTAGAATAAGTTTGGAATCATGAGCTAAACATAATTGGATAAAACTAACAAAGTGTGAGAAGAACCTCGTGTAGATATTTATTGACCGGCTATGAGAAGAGACTTAAAATTTTTTTAAAAGCTTGTAAGCTTTGGAACGAGAAGTCGTACGAATTATAGAATTTGGCCATGGTATAAGCGAATGTCCGTGTAAAAATTTCCTACTGATGTTTGGGAATGTTCAATTTGTCCCTTCTACGAATATTGCTATTGTGAACATCCGTACGAAATCTCAATCTATTGTATAAGTAAGGTGGGCATTTCGACTTAATAATTTTGAAATAGAAACAACCTGTATGCAATATTCTTCGATTGTGCATGTTTAGCCATTTCAGCTCCTTGATTTTGTGTGAGATATGTTGAAATTTTTTAATACCAAAAATGAGCCTGGCACAAGAGTTTTGCACAACCTGCAATCTATTTGCTGTGAACTTATCAATAAATGAGTGATACAAGGAGTCACAATAGTTGAGGTTACTGAGGACCAGCGCTTCACAAAGCAGCACTTTGTTAGCTTTATTGAGCACATGTCGATTTATATAGATATTTTTTAAATTAATATAAGCTTTTTTGATAAGATGGCTGCTGTTATCTCTAAAACGTAATTCATTGTCAAAGTAGACCCCAAGGTTCTTTTCACAATTAGTGAACTTCAAAACTTCTCCATCAAGATAAATTTTTAGCTGATTCTCAACCTTACTTCTTCTATTTTTAGGGCCGAATACGAGCATTTTAGTTTTGTTGTTATTAAGTTTCAGACAGTGTTTTCTGGAATTGACAGCCAACTTCTGAAGATCAGAATTAATTTTGTTTTCGGCCTCCTCTATTTTGTCGATAGGAAACGAAAAGTATAACTGAGCATCATCAGCATAAAGATGGTATGAGCAATGGTCAATTATCTTATATAAGTTATTGGTATAAATTGAGAATAGTAAAGGTCCGAGAATTGAACCTTGGGGTACCCCAGACTGAGTATGATTAGAACTTGAAGAGTTATTTTCGTAGCATACTTTTTGGTAACGACTAGCAAGGTAAGAGTTGATTAGCTCATACGCAGATTTGTGAAACCCATGATACTTTAGGATTGACATCAAAAGCTTGTGACTGATAGTGTCAAAAGCCTTCGAATAATCAAGAAGAATTAAGACAGTTAAGTTATTGTTATCCTTTGCTTTAACTATATCATCTGAAATACAGGTGAGAGCACTACAACATCTATATCCTGGTCTAAAACCCGATTGAACGTCAGGGAGAATGGATGCGTTAGTATCTAAGTAATGACGAATTTGTTTTACCAATATAGTTTCAAACACTTTTGAGAGAAGTGGTAATAAGCTGATTGGACGGAGATCATTATATGACTTAGGATGAGATATCTTCGGGACTGGAACAACAATTGCTGTTTTCCAAGAGCTGGGAAAATGAGATAGATTGATGCAGCTATTAATTATGTGAACTAAGTAGTCAGAGACATAAGGATAAGAAATGCTGATCATCTTCGCATCTATATTATCAGCACCATGGCGACAAGGTTTGATCCCGGAGATAATATCTGAAAGCTCACTAATAGTTACTTTAGTAAAACTAAACTTAACTTTACCGGGGAGCGCTTCAGTAGTGTCATAGAAGTGGATCAAATCATTGCAAGGATCAATTTGAGAGATATTTGAGGAAAAGTGAGTATTCATATTATTCACATCTTTTAGTTCAGGGGGAAGCGTAACAGATTTATGATTGCTGTTCCAAAAAACTTGTTTTTTATCTTTTTTTACTGAATAGTTAATAAAAGAACACTTTTCAACTCTAATAGCGGTTGTCACTCGATTTCTGAGAGATTTGTAGTAAATAAAATCTTTATTATCTTTGGATTTCTTAAACTTCAATAATGCCTTATCACGCAATCGAATCATGCACTGAATATTATGTGTAATCCAAGGCTTGGAGGCTTTGTAGTGACTAAAACATTCCAAAGGCGAGTGAACATTAAATAGATAAAGGAGATGCTCAGTAAAGAAATGTAACTTCTCATCAATATCGGACATGTCAAAATATTGAAATTATAATTTACTTACAAATTGTTCGAATCGACCTCCACATGGGATAACTCAGGATTGGGTTCCAAAATCGACGATGTCGATTGCTCAACTTTTGAATTTGCCGCTTCTATTTGTTTTTTAGGCAATACTGTAAAGCTAAAACGTTCTTTGACATTTTATTGTTGTATTTCAATAAAATAGTATTTTATTTAAAAAAATATCAATTTTTTATACAGTCATTTGGATATGACGGCTTTGGTTCCATACATAAAACTCACTTTGTGTATTTATAAAATTGTGCTTGCCTGTTCCTAAAGCATTCACGCATATTGCGGCAATGAAATCTGGTAGATTTTTTGGGTATTGAAATAGCTTTTGCCTTTTTTCCCATTTTTAAATTTATATAGATAAAATAAATTAAAAAAATGTATATACAGGGTGATGATAAAGTTTGGAACCTAATTCATAACTGCCGTATTTAATTTTTATGAGAAAATCGTTGGGACAGGTCGATTTTAGTTTTTAAAATCCCATCTCTTGGTATAATAAAAATATTAATGACGTCACTGGTGATTTAGCAATGACGTCATCATCGATTTAAAATGGAAACCCCCACTTTTTTCACTGGTTTTTGATAGACATTTATGTCACTTAAACGATGATATAAATGAATTGTTGCATTTGTAAACAAATTTTCGTTTAAAAATTTTTTAATATAAACTTAAAATTAATTTGTACTATTAAATTTGAAAAATTTGAATGTTGTATAAGATTTATTTTGGCCGATTTCAATAAATGGTAAATAAAAAATTTTATTTTTTGTAAATTTCCTTACATTTAAATGGAAATGGAATCAAAAAATTAGTTTTTCAAGACTATTTATTAAATTTTATTAAATACATTTAAAATTTTACATTTGCATTAGAATGCATATTATTTAAACATTTACTCTTTTTGTTATTATTGGTAACTTCAAATTCATTTTAATTTATTTTTATAAAACCTTTTTCTTTAAAATAAAAATTTCGTTTTTTGAATTAAAGTGATTTTTTATGCAAAAATTTATTTGTTTTTTATATCATTGTTTAAGTGACATGAATTTCTATCGATAATGAGTAAAAAAGTGGGGGCTTCCATTTAAAAAAATCGGCGATGACGTCATTAATATTTTTTCTATATCAAGAGATTGCATTTTAAAAACTAAAATTGACCTGTCCGAGCGATTTTCTCAAAACAATTAAATACGGGAGTTATGAATTATCATCACCCTGTATAAGTAAGTAGTAGTAAATAGTAGAATCCGGTAGTCAATAGTCAATGTAGAAAGCCAAACTCGTCAACAATAAATAATTCTAGTGCGTAAAACTAATCCAAATCAATCCAAATCAAAATCAATAAACAAAACCGAAAATTAGGCTCGTCAACAGTAAAGAAGGTAGTAATCATTGAGTAATATGTAAACAAAAGCGCTGCGGGTTGATGAACCAAAACATTCAAAGCGAATAAATTTCAAATCCAAAACCAAGACAAAACTTCAGGATTGCAATCTTTTATGAAGCGAATGGTAGGGACGGTAAGCCACGCCTGATCGCCGGGCGCGAGTGTGTAAGTACTTTTTGAAAGAGTGAAACAGATTTTGTAGGAATTTATAGGAAGGAAATTGAAAGCTACAAATTCATAAAAGAGGGTATCATCTTTTCAAAGATACAGCATTACCCTTGACTTTTTTAAATTTTTTTTAGTGTTGTTTAAATAAAAGACATGTCTAGACAAAACAAAGGAGATTTTTTAGAAATTATTCATATTATCTGCATGGAACTTGCGTTGAAAAGGTGCATTTTAAGGTGTTTTGAGGAATTTATTAGAGACACTTAAAAATAAAAATTAAAAAAAACATCCCTTGTTTTGCCTTAAGACAGAACTCTACTTTCTCATTTCGCTATATCTTTAAAAAGTAAAGTACTAAATTTGCGCTGGAATATTTTACCGACTATGCTCTTAAGTTCAGGATTTTCTCGTTAGAGTAGTCCTGACTTGATAGCAGGTAGCCTATAAGGATTTGCGCGTGAGGCAATTCTGCCTCTAGCGCTACCTTCAGAGTGGCGTCCTCCCAGGGTTTAAATTCGGCCTCAACGCCTTTGAGCCACTCGGCTGTGGCTTTGTCGACACAGGTGAGACCTAGCCAAGCCAGTCTGATGTGGAGTTGGTAAAAGCTCGGTTTTGTAGCAGCCCATTTCCCCTTCTCTACAATTTTGTCCAGAATGAACTCCTGAACGATCTTGATCTGGTCCGTTGTCAGGAGGCATTCTGGAAAGTGGAGATCCAGGACCCCAACTTCGATGCCGCCAGCAATTTGGCTGTATAAGGCTGTGTTGCCGGCCTGATGTTTTGCACGCTTAGGCTCTTTGTCCTTTGGCGTGCTGGCATCGGATCCGGTCCGTTTAGGCCCTTGTTCGGCCTTTAACGGCTCCAGAGGTTTTAAGGCCATCTGACGTGCCTCCTCTGTTGGAACGCCTTGGAGACAAGGAACTTCATCCTCTTGCGGGCTGCTCCACTCAATTTGATCCTCTCCTGTCAATTTGGATAAGGTCTTGTTGACTTCTTCGAACGCCTTGTTGGTTGAGGCTATTGGAAGCCTCTGTTGACACGATTAGGGAAGTATCTTCCCCTTGCGTTTTACTAATCTGGCCCATATTGAGTCCCACGAGCAGCTAGGGAACTAGAATGTCACCTGCAACAGAGCCAGAGCAGGAAGGTTAATTTAAACCGGAGGTCACCTGGTATCCGGACGTGACCCGGGCGATGAAGACGAGCCCCCCCCCACGTGCTTATCTCGAGACATGTCCACGGACATCAGCAGGGAGGGTGTGACAGGCTGTAGGCCCACACCAGCCAGGCATCGCTTCCCTTAAGCAAGCCCCTAAGGGCTAACCACGACAGGGCAGCTGGGCAGTGGAGTTTACATTTACATTCTGACGTATAACCTATTCCGAGATGACCTACCGTTGGAAAGCTTATTAAATTCCCCATCAAATGAACTAGATTACAACTTAATCGCCCACCGTGGGTGGCCGCTGAAAGCAGAAATTACCCAGAAATTAGTGTTTTTGGGTGATTAATGAGTAATTAATTAGCGGCGGGCATCGTGTTACACATCAATCTTTTCAGAATCGTATACAGATTCCGAAAGTGGTTTTGATTTAATTCTTCCGCCTTTCTGTCAGAGGTGCTTCCTTTTTGTGGCTCTGAACTGCTCTGAACAGTTCCGGAACATAACGCGCGTATTCTTTTCATCTGTTTCTGAGCTGCTCGATTTTGTAACCCCCTTGTCCTTGGTGCACATACCTAAAATCTGGAACAAGTTGCACTTTCAGAAGGGGGAGTAAACATTGAATCTAACGTGATTTAGGTTTTGTGTTTTTAGATATTTTATAATATCATATTATTACGATTAATTCAAGATGGCGGGCGAGCAAGACTGCACGATTTGCAAGCATAGTATTAGGGACAAAAATAAAAAGTTAAAATGTAATAATTGTGTGCATAAAGGATGCCTGAATAGCAATAACACCTTCGATTGTGGTTGTAAAATTAGTGAATTGCCTGTCAAGGATGCCATCAAATATACACATGATGGTAATGAAGAGGAAATAAATCTTGAATCTGATATAAGTGATAACGCAGGTACGATGGAAGTTTATTACCTTAAAAAGTTACTAAAGCGCAAAGACTACATAATAAATTCATTAGAATAGCAAATTAAACCACTAAAATCGAGACAAGGCGCAGTACAACAATCCGATAACACATCGGATTCAAACCATTTAAAGAATGCCAAAAATGAGTCAGTACTAACATCTGGAGTTGCAAACAAAGCGATTCAATAATTTGAAAAATGTGAAAACGACAAAATTCAAAGCATGAAAAATTTAAAGAAATCAACTGAAGGATCAGCTGTAAAAATAAATAACATGACTTGTAGCACGTCCAGTGGTAATGAAACAGTAGTATCCAATGTATCACCTAACGACAAATCAGGTAATACTGGTAAAGATAAAAATGCTTTAGTGGACAAAAGCATTGTAATAACAGGGATCAAAATAATTACATCAGGTGACTCAATTCAATTAAAGGGCGCTTAAAATATATTGCAATGCACGCAACAAATTTTTCAATAAACGTTACCAAAGAAGAGCTTCATTCGTACCTTGGAAACCATTTTAATGATAATAGTATCGTAGTAAAAAAATTGGAAATCAAGAGTGAATTATATAATGCATTTAGGATTGGCATTAATAAATCATTATATGACAAATTTATGGATCCAGAAATATGGCGTCAAGATGTCAAAGCTAGGGTTTATAATTTCAAAAATAGAACGACCCCCACAAGAAGAAGGATTCGGTTTTTTCAAGGAGGTAGAAGATCTGGATTTAAAGGAAATCCATAAAAAAAACATAGTAATATTATTCCCACTTTATACCATCAGGACAAAACCAACATTGGTGTAAATGTTCAAACTTGGAACACGGTCTAATTAATTATATCTAGAGTGCAACCTGCAATTTTAGAAATTCAAAAGTAGTTTCAATTATGCGGAGCATAAAAAGCACAAATTAAATTAGATATTTGCTTTTACAATCCGATCGCAAGGTAGACGTGAGGAACAGCATTTATTTTATGTTGCAAATTGTAACCCGGCCGCTTATTGTTATGGGATTTAGTCAGAATTCAATAACAAAGCGAACCACTTCTTACTTTATAATTGAACCAATGAAAAAAGCCCACCTCTTTTTTCTAAAACGAGAGTTATTTACACTAGTATTACTCTCTTCCCATTGGCTAATGGATTACTGAAGTATCAACTCTTGGGCTTCCTTGTTTTAAATCAGCGCCTATAAAGATAGGCTGAAATCCATACTTTTTTAATAGTGGAGCCCTCTATTGCTCAAGAACAGTACTAAATACAGCTTGCGGCGCGATCTTAAAGGAGTTAAGCCGTGATGCATCTAGGGTTAATACTAAGCGCAAACTTTCAATAATTATAATGACAAAAATGAAGGACATTTTTGTTTTTGTTCTATAATTTGTATATGTTTTAAAAAATGTTTTGTTCTATATTTTCTAATTATTATATTTGTTTATCATATTTTCATATTATTACATTTTATTATTGTTATATTTTATTCTTATTATATTTTCTTATTTTTATACATTCTCATTATACTTTCTTATTATATTGTATTGGATCTAGAGGAGGAAGCGCCAGTCTTTGATTTAATAGAAAAATCAGTTATGGAGGTTAACATGCTATTACAAATGCAATTGCATATTTTATTGGATTTTAAACCAAGCTGTAACTTTAAGGTTACTCTGTGTATTTGGAATTTATATAAACAAATTTGCATTAACAAAAAATACCACAGGGCTTAGTCTTAAGCCCGACACCAAAGAGTTTGTCTTAAGCCTTCTTCTGTGGAATATGCTATACGATAGCCAGCTAAAAATCGACGTCCCAGATCCAAGTAAAATTCTGGTTTATGAAGACATTTTTATTGTATTCATATACAAGACGGAAGTGGAAGTTGAAGAAAAGGCAGACACAATCAAAAGACCCAACGCGTGGAAATGACAAGTGGCCCTAGAAAATATCTTCCTTATAGCCAGGAAAAAATAAGAGAAATAAACATAAATAAGTATCATCGGAACAATCGCAGAAGCAAACGTACATGAAGTATTTAGGTTTCATATTGAACTACAAACCGTCAAGGTAGAATCTCGTGAAGCACACAGTTACCAAACCAGAAAAATGATTGTGAATTTGGAATTACTATAATCAAATTTGTATTGGCAGAAAAAATATAATATAATAATGCTCACATAAATAAACGCATAAATTTAGAGACGTGGAATTCGAAAAATTACCTCATAAAAGCAAAATAAAGAAAATGGTAAATATCAAAATATTTGTAAAATAATTTCCTTTAAATTTTTTAATTCGCTTAATAGTTATTTGGGCAATAGCAAAGTCATTTCGATAAACAAATATATATTAGCAGAAAATTTAGGTTAACATTCTTAGAGCAGTAAATACCAACAGGAAATATGCCAATAACAATGAAAGACAAAAGTTAAAACATGTATGTAGAAAATGATCAAGAATCATGTGCAGCATTCAGTTCCAATTAAACCGTGTTCCATACTGCGAATGGCATTTTGCTATTGATAAAATACACGACTTTAAACTAATCTTTCCTGTTACATATTTGGAACAAAATTGGAATTTATATAAACAAATTTGTACTAACAGAAACACTATTTAAAGAATATAAATTCTATATCAAATGCATATTTTCTTGGATCTTAATCCAAGCTGTAACTTAAAAGTTACTCAGTGTATTTGAAAATTATATATAAACAATATTCGTATTCGTTTGCTAATTTAAGGCCCTTTCGTCGAACTAAAGATAAATATAAACAAATTTGTATTGACAAAAAATTCCACAAAACTTAGTCTTAAGCCCGATACCAAAGACTCTGTCTTAGGTCCTTTACTATGAAATGTGTTGACTGAGGTGGAATACGCAAACAGACTAATCAAAATAGTCAACACGAACAAGACGAACTGAAACTGGCCCCAGAAAAAATTGAAGCTTTCTTCCTCACCAGCAGGGTAATCTATTTAAATAATTGATTTGCAATAAATAAATTTTCATCTTAAAGCATTCTGACTTATAAAAATTATTATAAATGTGTTTTTTAGGTGATTCAGGTTATCCCCTCCGTCCTTGGATGATGATACCAATTCCTGAAGACGCACCAGATCCAAACATCGAGTGCTGCATTATGCGCCTGAAAAGGCATCTAATATCATAAATGTGTGTGTGATGTTGCACAATTTGTGGATGCAAAATAATGTTCCTCTTGATCCTTTGAACAATGATGAAGATTTGGAAGAGGTTGATTTTGGAATGTATGACCCAGCTGAAGCTAACATTCAAATTGAGCAAACTAATTTATTAAGGGGAAGACAAATGCGGAGAACAATTGGAAATAATTACTTTACTTAAATTACACTTGTAAACAGTGGTTTTGTAGCATGAAGTATTATACTTAATTCTTAGTGTATTTGCCTCACTGATTCTAATTTTGAAGTCCATTTTGCAATAGCAGCTCTAGTTATTGAGATATGACAAATGAATTTTTACAAAAATATATCCGTTTTCAATGTAAAATGTTTTATCACATATAACTACTTTGAACAAAACTGTCTTTTATGGGATTTTCTTAAGAACAACGGGTATTGGACAAAATATTAGTTTACACTTTAATTTTTGTATTTTTATATGAATAAATAATAAGTTTATTACTAAATTATTTTGCTAAACCTGCAATTTTTATTTAATAAAAAAAATATGAAATAATGTAGATTTAAAGCATACTTACTTTGAAATATTAATGTTATTTATTACAGAATATTATACAAAGACTTGTGCTGTTAGATAAAAACTGAGGTTAAATTCGAAATCAGCAACGTGAAATTAGTAGGAATCAGTTAAAAAACCTCATGCAACAGAAAAAAGTTCGATTTTGTTTACCAATGGTATAGTAGGGATTGTCATTAAAAAATTTTTGATTCAAACTTAATATTTTATTTCCCCAAAAAAATGTAAATAAAGAAAAGTATCACATTTTAAATATAACAATTTAAAACAAATCACAATATATAATTATAAACAAAAAAAAACATATTCTAAGGAGATAAAATAAAGAAACATTTATATCATGTATGAATTAATAAAAATGTATAATACTGTTATTTACATTTGTACAAAAAAGATCACAATACTTTTTATAATTATAAAAACAAAAACAAATTCTAAGTAGATACTCTATACTATAATTATAAAATAAACATAAACTCTTGTATTAAAAAATTGAACACAAATATTTTAATTCCTCTATACTATAAACAAAAAACCTTATAGAAATATATTTAATTACCACCAGTAAATTTTTCGCAAATAAGTTTAAGGCTATTTGCAATTTTTGTTTTTGTTTTTGTTGGCGTGCAAAGACTAAATGTTCAATTTTTTTTTCATATATAAAGATTTCAGCTCATAATATTTTTCTTTTAGGGAAATCTTTTTTTCCATTTGATTGGACAACTGTTGTGTAACTGAAATGGTGTTCTCCAATCGTTTAATTCGAGTGGGTTTTCGTGAACGATTAGTTTCACAAAGAACTTTACGACTATTATTATTATCAGTAATATTATTGTATGAATGATCATTATGTGTAGATGATTCAACAATAATATCAGATGTTCTTGGAATTGAATTTTCATCACCAATATCTACATTGCATGCCAAGAGGTTAATATTAACATATGACTCCTCGGTATCAGGATGACCATCAATAGCAATAGGCCCGATTAAATCTAAATTTTTTTCATTTGTTTCATCCATTGCGACGTCTAAGGCTGGTCTACCTCCAGTTAAATGTTGGCTCCGCTTTAATTCCGAAGCTTTCTTTTTTCTCTGGCATCTTAAATCTTGCCATGTCTACAAGGATTATTAAAGAGACAGAAACGTACAAAGATTATTAAAAAACCCATACATTTCCACACACAAATGAACAAAAGCAAATAAAGTTACAAGTTACCTTTCTCCACTGCTTCCAGTGTTTATTGGCACCTGGCATAGCGCATAGCGTTAAGGTCTTGAGCTATTCCTGCCCACAGCTCCTGCGCCTTTTTGAACGTAAAATCCTTTGTAAATTTACCGGATTTTAGTTCCGGGTGGTCGGTTAGATGTGCTACAAGAGATTCTTTTTGATTAAAAGTAATCTTCCCACATCGTTGCTTTTCCATTTTGTAGAAACTTTTTACAACTATTATAGGTTAAACCACAAAACAATTTGAAGTTGGTTTTAATATAGGGTTACTCGTATCTCCACAGTTGGTACTGATTAAATGCAACGTTGTCTAGTATGACTGTTCGTAGTTTGATTCCGTGTACGAACTTCACTTCGATGACGTTACGAAAATATGAAAATAGAGATGGAAAATACAACTCCAGTATAGACAAGACGGAGGTCGAAGTTGAAGAATAGGCAAACGGACTAATCAAAATAGTCTACACGTGGATGGTATAAGATTAACTGAAACTGGCCCCCGAAAAAACTGAAGCTATCTTCCTCACCGGCAGGTAAAAAATAGGACAAATAAACCTAACCATTATGGGAACAATCATAGAATACAAGCCAACCATGAAGTATGTAGTACCATATTGAACTACAGATTGTCATAGATCTATTCCACCATTACAAATAATAGTAAAGGTAGCCAACTATTTATGCAGACGACATTTTTGTTGTAGACATAAATAACACAGAAGCGAAAGTTAAAGAAAGTGCGAAGAATTATAAACAAATTTGTATGAGCAGAAAAAAAACGCCTTTTGAAGTTAAAATCCATATATTTGGCAAACAGAAACAAAACAAGGAACTGAGACGAAAATTTATTCGACAATCCACCATTACAAGTGGACGTGGATCTAGAGGAGGCAGTGCCAGTCTTGTTTGATTTAATAGAAAAATCAGTTATGTAAAAATGCTATTACAAATGCAATTGCATATTTTATTGGATTTTAAACCAAGCTGTACTTAAAGGTTACAATGAGTATTTGGAACATATAAGCAAATTTGTATTAACAAAGAATACCACGGGGCTTAGTCTTAAACCCGATACGAAAGAGTTTGTCTTAGGTCTTTTTCTACGATAGACAGCTCCAGATTTTAGGTTCTTATTACATTATATTTCGATTGTAGCAAATAGCCAAAATGTCCATAATAAAACCTTTATTGTACTATTGTATCCTTGTTCATTTAGGAAGGGACTAGCACGACTCCTCACCATAAATTAAAATATGCACATTTTCTTTTAACTTTAAAGGAGTTAAGCCGTGATGCTTTTAGGGTTAATACTAAGCGCAAACTTTCAATAATTATAATGACAAAAATTAAGGACATTTTGATTTTTGATCTATAATTTGTATATGTTTTAAAAAATGTTTGTCTTCTATATTTTCTAATAATTATATTTGTTTATCATATTTTCAAGTGTAATATAACAAGTAGTAAAAATATTATCGAAAAATTTTTAGAAATGCACGAATTTTAATCTCAACGACGAAAAGATTGAGATTAAAATGAGTAAGCATTTCTAAAAAATTATCGATTCATATTCTTACCACGAGTTATATTTGGAAAGAGAATATAATGACTGAAAATATTTGTATTTTCACTTATTAATACGTCAGAAATACATTGAAAATTTTGACATAAAGTGACAGGATTGTATTCTCAAGGGTAATATAACAAGTGGTAAGAATATTATCGAAATTTTTTTAGAAATGCACGAGTTTTTATCTAATATAGCAAGTGGTAAGAATATTATCGAAAATTTTGTAGAAATGCACGAATTTTAATGTCAACGACGAAAATGCAACGAGTGCTAGCACGAGTTGCATTTTCCAAAGATTGAGATTAAAATGAGTAAGCATTTCTAAAAAATTATCGATTCATATTCTTACCACGAGTTATATTTGGAAAGAGAATATAATGACTGAAAATATTTGTATTTTCACTTATTAATAGGTCAGAAATACATTGAAAATTTTGACATAAAGTGACAGGAATTGTATTCTCATATTATTATATTTTATTATTGTTATATTTTATTCTTATTATATTTTCTTATAATTATATTTTCTTATTATTATATATTCTTATTATATTGCATTTCGATTGCGGCAAATAGCCAAAATGTCCACAATAAAACCTTTATTGTACTGGGATCATCTTGTTCATTCTGGAAGGGACCGGCGCGACTCCTCACCATTTAAGATTAATATTAAGCGTAAACCTTCAATAACTATAAAGGCAAAATATAAGGATAATATTATTTTTGTTCCATAATTTTTATATCATGTTCTTAAAAATGTTTTCTATTACAAATGCAATTGCATATTTTATTCTATTTTAAACCAAGCTGTAACTTTAAGGTTACTCTGTGTATTTGGAAATTATATATAAACAATAGTCGTATTCGTTTTGTAATTTAAGGCCCTTTAGTCGAACAATTTGATATTTATAAGCAAATTTGTATTAACAAAAAATACCACAAAACTTGGTCTTAAGACCTTAAGCCCGATACCAAAGAGTCTGTCTTGGGACCGATACCCCTGGGCTCTGTCTTAAACCCAATACCACAAGGCTCCGTCTTAGGTCCTTTACTATGAAATATGCTATACAATAGCCCCAGATCATTATAGACAAGACGGAGGTAGAAGTTGTAAAATACGCAAACATACTAATGAAAATAGTCAACACGTGGAAGGGACAAGATGAACTGAAACTGAATGTTCATTTTAACACCCTTCCTAATTTTATTTATTTTGGGGCACGCTAACATCTTAAAAAAAATTCCTAAAACGTTCAATTTGTTCTACTATTTTACCGATTGTTGAGTCGCCGGCGTCAATTTTAAAAGATTGTAGCGCCGTTGGGGTTTAAAGGGAAGCAACGAAATTTGGCACTGTTAATTCGGACATCCTAAAGGTTAAACTGACAAATTTTCAAGTCTCCAGGGCTACGGGAAGATCCACAGCACCTGGATAAAAAAGATGTACTTTAAAATCGTCTTTAAAAATGTGTCATATTTTAAAGCGTTTTGTTAAAATTAACCCCTAATATTGCAACTCGATTTACGAAAAAAACTCATTTTGATGTCTCCTTTTGTTTTTGAGTTATGACTGAAAAATCCTCCGTTTTCAAAATTATTAATATCTCTAAAAGTATCTGATTTCAAAAAGCCGAGACAAATTTCAAAGTCCTGATCTTAAAAAAATCTTAAATAATTCGATTGATTTCAAGATCAACCCCGCAAATAAAAGAAAATGATGTTGGGAAGTTAAAACTTCACAAAAACATTTCGGAAATCATTACTTTCTTGTACCTAATCCCTTCCAAAGAGGTCATACTAAAGACAATTAATTAGTACTTATGACAAAAATAAATTTTAAAAACTTTTGTGTACTAATTTTTTAAACTAATTGGTTTAATATTGTCCCATTTATATAATTGGTAGTTCTTTATTGGGTAACAGGACCAAAAAAAGTAACCAAGCTTACTTTAACAACACTTCTTTATTTTTCAAGCAACGTTTCGAGTGATGATTTCACCCTTCTTCAGGCTACATGTAATTAAAAATTGCAATTAGAAACTATACATAAACAGGTCCAGGACACATATTATTGGTGAAATGGTTAATGTAATTACCTTTCAAAAAACGTGTTCCATAAGTTTGGTTCAAAGTCAAATTTACAATTACGGTACATGTAAAATGTTTTTGATACCAGCAGGTGGAAAACAATGGATAATCTTTGGTTGTAATTTGATTACTTGAAATTTGCTTTTTAATTTGGATGCGCTAAGATTTAATCTTCTTTTTACGACCATTTGTACCAATCTGTCAGAACTTATTTGACATTTTTTGGTTCACCTCCCTTCCACCCAACAATTTAGTTGCTTTCGATCTGCTAGTATCAATCACAATTTTTACTCATTTTTTTTCCTTACACTAACTTGTTAAAATTATTTACAACTCTATACATATTTACAGGTTTTCTTTACATATATTACAATTTACATATTGTTTTTCTTTAATTCTTTATAATTTAATTTCCTACTTTAATTTAGTATTTTCTTATAAAGTGATTTTCGTTATATTTACATATATTACAATTTACAAATTTATTCCTAATTTTCTAATCAATTTAATATACTAATCTACAATTTATTTTTATTAACTTATTTAGGTATCAGAATTTTCTTAATTCAATAGCATTCTTATGTACATTATTGTTGTGTTGTTTGCCTACTATAATTTATGAGGTTTGTGTAAATTCTGCTTAAACCATTTGAATCCGTTTTTAAATTCATATTCTCTGGATGTTTTTGAATAAATATCATTTCTGAAATAATTCTCTTTTTATAGTTACTTTCACGATCCAAAATAGTTGCACCCTCAAAGTTTAGTTCATGTTTTGTGCTACTATGATGTAGTGCTAGTCCTGTGTTATTTTTATTTTCATTATTATTTTTATTATCAATGTTTTTACAATTGTTTTCATGTTGTTTTAGCCTTTTTCCAAGATATTGTTTTGTTTCTCCTATGTACACTTTATTGCACCCTTTACGTGGGATTTTATATACTAAGTTGGACTTGTTTTCTTTCTTATCCTCATCTTTGATCTTACTAAAAATATTACTAATTTGATTAAGATTATAAAATGCTAATTCTATGTTATGATTTTTAAAAAGTTGTCTGAGTTTCCCACTTGTCGTGCTTTCGAATGGACATTTAAAGTATCTTTTTTCATCATTTTCAAAGGAATTATTATTAGTTTTATTTTTATTTTTGTAATTTATTTTATAATAATCATTCAAGATCCTATTATACAAAGATCTTGGATAATTATTTTTCTTTAATAACTCTACTATTTTTTTCCTATTTTCCGAGTGAAATTTGTTATTACTAAGTGTAGTTATCCTATGTGCAAGTCCTTTAATCATTGCGATTTTATGTTTTACTGAATGTGCGGATAGGTAATTTAACAATATATTGGATGATGTAGGCTTTTTATACCAATTAGTTATGATTTTATTTTCCTCCCTAATTAGCATAATATCTAGGAAAGGTATCTGATTATTTAGTTCTTTTTCAATTGTAAACTGTAATTTTTTGTTATAATTGTTGAAAGTATTTACTATTTCATTAATTTTCTCCGAAGGCACAACCAATATTGTATCGTCAACGTAACACTTAATTAATGGTATTTTGAAAGGAATTTTTGTTAGTGATTCTTCTATCAACAAATTCATGATTATAGAAGCTAGAATAGGGCTCGCAGGATTGCCCATTGGGCTTCCATCAAGTTGTTTATAGTACACTCCATTAAATTTAAAATAGCTAGTTTCAAAATAAAACCTAAGTAAATCTAGGAAAGTATTCTTGTCTATCTCCGTACTTTCCTAGATTTAGCTTCTATAATCATGAATTTGTTGATAGAAGAATCACTAACAAAAATTCCTTTCAAAATACCATTAATTAAGTGTTACGTTGACGATACAATATTGGTTGTGCCTTCGGAGAAAATTAATGAAATAGTAAATACTTTCAACAATTATAACAAAAAATTACAGTTTACAATTGAAAAAGAACTAAATAATCAGATACCTTTCCTTTTTTTCAAAAATTGGTTTTTAATTTTTGCGAATGATTACTGATGCAAACTATTGCAGGAGGACGTATTTTATACTTTGTTAAAACTGGTTAGTTGGATTTTTTGTACAAATCCGGTCAGTAATACACAATATTCAACCGAAAATTACTTTTCATTCCGTCCTGGTACAGATAATACTTTTGGAGCTAAGAGCTATTAATTATTTTGTGAAAATTAAAAAATTGATTTTTTTTTGTAGATGAGTACAGCCTACTTTCTACGATATTCTTCTCATCACTTCTTTTTGAGATACACTGTAAATATTTTCAATTAACAATTTTTAAAATACAGGATGTCCCAAGTCTCAAAAATGTCGCCAGAGCTCTCCAGTACGAGCTTTTCTGAGGATCTCCCTGAAGGGTCTCTAACAACGTACTACGCTCTTGTGCCATTTTCGAGACATCCTGAATATGTTTGCAAAATTATAAAATATTAAGATTATGTTAGGGTAACCTAGGTTTTTCTTTTAATTTCGGGATCCCGACAAAATCGCCCAATTTTTAATTTTCATCAATAATTTTCCCTCCCCAAGATGAAATCCTAGATTACTTTGTGATATTTTAGCGATTGTTGAGTCGACGCTGACGGAGTCAATTTTAAAAAATGCAGCGCCGTTAGCGTTTAAAAGGGAAACCACGAAATTAGGCACTGGCGCCTGGATACAAAGGATTTATCGGTTAATTTTTTAAAGGGTATTTCCAATTTTTTCCTATAAGAGCTGTTTTTTCGTCCGATTAAAAAACAAATTTCGTTTGAATAGAAAATGTTCATCTTGACACCCTTACTAATTTTTCTAGTACGCTAACGGTTAAAAAATCTGTAGGCGGCTTCAAATAAAAAAAATAGTAAAATTGGGATTTATAGGAAAGTTACGATTTTTAGCACTAACTATTCGTAAAAGCATTTTGATAAAATTAACCTCCAATATTGGATTTAACTATGACTTATTGCACCTTCCAGGAAACGTTTTAAGGTCTTCTTTACGAGAAAGAAACAGAATCATTTTGAAATCTATTTTCGTTTATGAGTTATGACTGAAAACACTCCGTTCTTAGAAAATAATTAATAAATCTAAAAGTATTATTTCTACTAGATCGTACGATAGCCCAAACGTCATAATTTTTTCTACATAATTGCCTTAAAAATAATTTTTGGTCATATATTGCGCCTTCCTAGCTTGTATTTGTATAAATATTTTAGCAAAACGTTGTGATTTTTTTCTTACAAATTTAATTCACCAGTTTTACTTATTTTTTTAGAAAATATGGCTTCCTTTTAAAATTACGTAGAGAGAAAATTCAAAGCCGATAGCTGAGAAAATTTTCAGGACCTTTTCTTTCGAATTAAGTCAATATCCGACCGGCAAATGAATGATGATTTTGGTAATTTAAAACTTCACAAACAATTTTGGTAATGTAGGTATCTTCTAATATGGTGGAATTGAAAAAAAAAACATTATAAAAATAATTATTTCTATGTGATTAATTCTCCGATAGGACTATAAAAACACCTTTTTTTATTGTGCTGACGTTTCGCCTTTTTATTAAAAAGCTTCTTCAGAGCTAAGACAAATAAATAACAATTAACATCTAGACATTTAAAAACGATTACATAAATTTCATATTTCATACACTCAAAAATTAAAATTATAAATTACCTCAACAAATTAGCAGGTTAAAATCATTATAATGTTGGTACTAGCAGGTATTCTTTGGCCAATAACTTTACACATCCCCTTTTTTTTCCATTAAATACACCAATTCTATCTTTCCAGCTGTTTCTATTGTTATACAATTAACCTTCCTATAATTAAGCACCTAGTGTTATTGCTACTAAATTTATAAGTAACTTTTTTATTTAATATATTACCTTTCTATCTTAAACGTAATTATTATAAGTGATGGTATTAATTACTAATTTTAGTATTTTGTGCGTTTGGTTTTACAAAATTACGTATTAACGTTATACCCAAGATGGCAGTTGCACTTTGATAGAATTTTTAATTCAGTCATGTGCTGTTGTGAATGTGAAATTTATTCTTTTGAATTTTTTAATATTTACAAGCCGTTATGAACCAGAAAACACTGTATGTGACCAAACATACTGTAATTAATCATAAATACAAATTATAACAACCAAAATGAAAAACCTAACAAAAAACTCCTAATAATTTGTCATCTATTAGGTTAGTTGTTTTATGGTTAATTATTAAACTCTATCTAGTATGTAAGTGTAAATTTTACTTAAATTATCAGTGTCTGTACGAAGATTAACTGATTTCTTGTCCTTAACTATATGGATCATTTCTAAAACTTTTCTTTTTTCCAAGTTGTTTTCTTTTTCCAAAATTTTTACGTTTTTAAAATCAAATTTATGGGTGTACTGTATCGCATGTTGTGCAAGTGCCGTATTATCTTTTTTATCTTCGTTTTGGCAATCTCTTCTATGTTGGTCGATCCTTTTACCCAGGTACTGCTTCGTTTGACCTATGTATGTCCCTTCACAGTCTTTACAATTAATTTTATAGATGAGATTTGTTTCTTTGTTTTGTTCCATCTTGTCTTTCGTTTTTGTATACAGTCTAACGTTATTATACTTGTTGTATTTTACTATTTTTATTTTTTCATTTTTTAAAAGTTTCCCAATTTTATCTGTTAATTCTGGTATTTCGGGTAATTTAAAGTATTTGTAGTCTTGTTCTTCTTTAATACAGTTTTTGTTGTCATAATTATTTCTATTATTGTATAAAATGCTGTTTATTATTTTCTTGGGATATTTACATTCCAATAAATAAGTAGTAATTAAGTTATAGTTATCTTGCCAGAACCGTTGGTGGCTTAATTTTTGTATTCTATGTTTGAGTCCTTTGATCAACGCGATTTTTTGGGAAAGTGTATGTTGTGATTTGAAATGCAATAATCTGTTGGAGTTGATTTCTTTCCTGTGCCAGTTTGTAATTAGTTTGTTATTCTCTTTAATTATTAATATAAGTACTGGGTTCAAAAAATTCCTTATATCCAACTTGATCAAGTTGGATATAAGGAATTTTTTGAACCCAGTACTTATAAATATTTATCCAAATCTTTTGCAAGTTCACATACATCCAATTATTAATATGTCCAGGAATGGTATTTGGTTGTTTTCTTCTATCTCATATGTGAATTGTATTTTCTCACTATAACTGTTGAATTCCTTAAGTGTATCATGTATTGAGTTTTCTGGGATCGCTGTAATGATTTCATCCACATATATGAACATGAAAGTTAGTTCAAACTTCATATTTTTGGTTACTTGATTAAGTAAATTATTCATAACATAAGATGCGAATATAGGTGACGAGGGGTTACCCATGGCAGTCCCAAATTTTTGTTTGTAAGTTACCTCATTAAATTGGAAGTAGCTATTATCAAAACAAAATTGAATTAGTTCTTTAAATTCATGTTTTTCCAACAAAGTAAAACTTCTCACTTCTTCCTATATTCGGTCAATGTTTGTAAGAACTTCATCCAGTGATACATTTGTAAACAAGGAGCTTACATCAAACGAAATTAGTTTGTAGTTGTTTGGCATAGTAACGTTTTTTAGTTTCTCAACTAGTTCAAACGAGTTTTTTATATTATATTCACATAAATTCAGTGTGGTATTGAGCACTTTATTCAAATATTTTGCTAAAAAATACGTTGGGGAATTTATACTTGAAACTATTGGTCTAAGTTTCAGTTCGCCTTCCTTATGTGTTTTTGGAAGCCCATAAATTCTTGCTTGGACGCTGTTGTGTGCTAATATGTTTTTAGCTTCCCTTTCCTCCAAATGGCCCTTCTTTACAACAACTAACCTAATAGATGACAAATTATTAGGAGTTTTTTGTTAGGTTTTTCATTTTGGTTGTTATAATTTGTATTTATGTATATATATGTGGATGATATCATTACAGCGATCCCAGAAAACTCAATAGATGATACACTTAAGGAATTCAACAGTTATAGTGAGAAAATACAATTCACATATGAGATAGAAGAAAACAACCAAATACCATTCCTGGACATATTAATAATTAAAGAGGATAACAAACTAATTACAAACTGGCACAGGAAAGAAATCACAATAATAGAAATAATTATGACAACAAAAACTGTATTAAAGAAGAACAAGACTACAAATACTTTAAATTACCCGAAATACCAGAATTAACAGATAAAATTGGGAAACTTTTAAAAAATGAAAAAATAAAAATAGTAAAATACAACAACAATAATATCGGTAGACTGTATACAAAAACGAAAGACAAGATGGAACAAAACAAAGAAACAAATCTCATCTATAAAATTAATTGTAAAGACTGTGAAGGGACATACATAGGTCAAACGAAGCAGTACCTGGGTAAAAGGATCGACCAACATAGAAGAGATTGCCAAAACGAAGATAAAAAAGATAATACGGCACTTGCACAACATGCGATACAGTACACCCATAAATTTGATTTTGAAAACGTAAAAATTTTGGAAAAAGAAAACAACTAGGAAAAAAGAAAAAATAATTAAAGTAGTTATCGTCCACAAACTTGTATAAATATAAGTTGTTGGCTGTTAGGACTAATAAAAATACAGTTTTACATTAAACTTTATTTTCCAGCGACGTTTCGACCTGTTTTAGGTCTTTTTCAAGCTAAAAAATTTGGATATGAGCTTAACAATAAAATATTTGGAATTTTTCATACCTTAAAAATGTATAATGCGTATTACAAACTGTATGTCAATAAAAAACATCCAATTAACCAAACAATACAGAGGTACTGGAATTGCCATTAATATAGTATGATGAAGATATCTTCTGCCAATATTCTACTTAATTTAATATCCTATTTGTGGTAAAACATTCGTTATCCTATTTATGTTAATTTGATATTCTATTTATGGTAAAACAGTTGTTATTCTAATTGTGTTTAATTTGTTATCCTATTTGTGGTAAAATATTTGTTATCCTATTATTGGTAATTTATTATTCTATTTTTGGTAAAATATTTGTTGTAGTAATTAATTATTCTATTTGTGTTAAAATATTTGTTATCCTATTTTTGGTAATTTATTATTCTATTTGTGGTAAAATTGGTTATTTTTAAAATTGGTTATTCTATTTGTGGTAAAACTATTAAAATATTCGTTAAAATAATTATCCTATTTTAAAATTATATGTTCAATTTTAAAAATCCTCTAAAAAACCACATGTCTGAATGTGTAGACGTCCTAAAATATGATGTAATACCATTAATATTAACAATTTTATTATTAGTTTATTACTTACTGGATAACATATTCTATTACCAGTTTAGATTTTGATTACCAATCTTGATTCTTATCGATTAGAATTTGTTCTTTGAGATCACCACTAAAATTTAACATACAACCATTTTGTTTTATTGACAGCTGACAATATACGTCGTTGACAGATTTGTTATTAATATTTAACTAAATGCAACCCAATGTACCGTCCTGTATTTGGCTATTACATAACATTATGATTAACATAACTTTAAATTTAATCTATAATCTATAGTTAATTAAACTAATAACTAATCAACAAAACATTTGTTTAAATAAGATGATGGTAAATCTTACTAAGATTATTCTTATCTATTTGGAGGTTCATATTGTTTTTGTGTTTTTTTATAAATATCATTTCACTAATCAACCTTTTGTTGTAATTAGGTTCACTGTCTATTATTTTGACTTCTTTAAAATTTATTGTATGAAAAAAGAAAAGTTTTAGAAATGATCCATATAGTTAAGGACAAGAAATCAGTTAATCTTCGTACAGACACTGATAATTTAAGTAAAATTTACACTTACATACTAGATAGAGTTTAATAATTAACCATAAAACAACTAACCTAATAGATGACAAATTATTAGGAGTTTTTTGTTAGGTTTTTCATTTTGGTTGTTATAATTTGTATTTATGATTAATTACAGTATGTTTGGTCACATACAGTGTTTTCTGGTTCATAACGGCTTGTAAATATTAAAAAATTCAAAAGAATAAATTTCACATTCACAACAGCACATGACTGAATTAAAAATTCTATCAAAGTGCAACTGCCATCTTGGGTATAACGTTAATACGTAATTTTGTAAAACCAAACGCACAAAATACTAAAATTAGTAATTAATACCATCACTTATAATAATTACGTTTAAGATAGAAAGGTAATATATTAAATAAAAAAGTTACTTATAAATTTAGTAGCAATAACACTAGGTGCTTAATTATAGGAAGGTTAATTGTATAACAATAGAAACAGCTGGAAAGATAGAATTGGTTAATGGAAAAAAAAGGGATGTGTAAAGTTATTGGCCAAAGAATACCTGCTAGTACCAACATTATAATGATTTTAACCTGCTAATTTGTTGAGGTAATTTATAATTTTAATTTTTGAGTGTATGAAATATGAAATTTATGTAATCGTTTTTAAATGTCTAGATGTTAATTGTTATTTATTTGTCTTAGCTATGAAGAAGCTTTTTAATAAAAAGGCGAAACGTCAGCACAATAAAAAAAGGTGTTTTTATAGTCCTATCGGAGAATTAATCACATAGAAATAATTGAAGTTATAAGGACGTGAATTGGAATTAAAAAATTATAAAAATAGTTAACTTTTGTAAAACGATCATAATAATGTTCTCCTTTTTTGGAAGTACCCTGATTAATTTTTAATACGGTTCGCGAAATTTTTTATTTTTGTCATAAGTACTAATTTAGTTTAATTTAACCACTTTGGAAGGGATTAGATACAAAATAATGTTTTTGTGAAGTTTTAAATTTCCAACATCATTATCGTTTATTTGCGGGGCTGGTCTTGAAATCATCTTAAAAATTTTTAAGATCAGGACTTTGACATTTGTCTCGGCGATCGGTTTTTGAAATCAGATACTTTTAGAGATATTAATAATTTTGTAAAAATGGAGGATTTTTCAGTCTTAACTCAAAAACGAAAGGAGACATCAAAATGAGTTTTTGTCGTAAATTGAGTTGCAATATTAGGGGTTAATTTTAACAAAACGCTTTAAAATATGACACATTTTTAAAGACGATTGTAAAGTACATCTTTTTTATCCAGGTGCCGTGAATCTTCCCGTAGCCCTGGAGACTTGAAAATTTGTCAGGTTAACCTTTAGGATGTACGAATTAACAGTGCCAAATTTCGTTGCTTCCCTTTAAAATCCAACGGCGCTACAATTTTTTAAAATTGACGCCGGCGACTCAACAATCGATAAAACAGTACAACAAATTGAACGTTTTGGGAATTTTTTTAAAGGTGTTAGCTTACCCCAAAATAAATAGAATTAGGAAGGGTGTTAAAATGAACATACGTACGTATCTTAGCTTTTTACCCAGTTTAAATACATTGCTGCGTCAAGCAAATGAGACAGTGCGATTCTCATGCGCTGAAGCCGACGCGGGGCGCTTAGTCATCTTATCACCGCGTCGCGTAAACACCAATCGTATTTGTATTTTTTAAATTTGCATTTGATACAATTGAATTGTGAGCGCAATGCCTCTTGATTGTTGGATTGGGTTTTTGTAAGCAACTTGGTGGGACAATAAATTATAATTTTTACGAAAGTGGCGTATGCGCAAAATTGAAACGCCGTGAATCGTCTCATAAATCAAGACGCACGTTGTATAATTTGTATATGTTTTAAAAAATGTTTTTGTTCTATATTTTCTAATAATTATATTTGTTTATCATATTTTCATATTATTATATTTTACTATTGTTATATTTTATTCTTATTATATTTTCATATTATTATATTTTATTCTTATTATATTTTCTTATTTTTATATTTTCTTATTATACTTTCTTATTATATTGTATTGGATCTAGAGGAGGCAGTGCCAGTCTTCTTTGATTTAATAGAAAAATCAGTTATTGAGGTGAAAATGCTATTATAATACAAATGCAATTGCATATTTTATTGGATTTTGAACCAAACTGTAACTTTAAGGTTACTCTGTGTATTTGGAATTTATATAAACAAATTCGTATTAACAAAAAATACCACAGGGCTTAGTCTTAAACCCGATACCAAAGAGTTTGCCTTAAGCCTTCTTCTATGGAATATGCTATACGATATCCAGTAAAAGGTGTCAATTAATAAACCACACAAAGACCAGGATTCGTATATTATTAGAAAAGGCTGTCACAGTCTTCTACTACAGGGGTTAGCTGGATATAACGGGGCATTTTTGTATGTCTATTGTGGGCTAGGGAACTTTTGCGCTGAGTCGTAAACATTTTTTTTATTGGAGGGAACTTTTGCGGAGAAGGATAATTTATGCAACTAATCTCAGGGAACAAATGCGCTGGCGAATTATACGAAAATGAACCTTACCGATTTTCCTATTTTTTGACCAAAATATAAAGTCTCGATCCCAATCTATGGGTACAATGTAAAATTGGACCGCTTATTTGGTTCAAAAAACCGCCCAATTGAACCAATTTCCTTCCAACTTTTCGGAAGCTAATTATTGTTTTTAGTTTATATTTTTCTTATTTTTTTTTAAATAATTATCAAATAATTGTACATATTTTGTTTTTATGTAACATACAGAATTGATTATTATGTTATTTTAAATATAAATGCCTCTTTTATCTTACGTTTTCTATTTTTTTTTTAATTATAAAAAAAATAACTTTGCTTTTTCGGACGAAAAGCTCCTGGTCCTGATGTGGTAACAATATTAAAATTAATATTAATAAAAATAATAATAAAATAGAATCCAATATAAATATATTTATTAAACCTCAAATTTAAAAAAAAATTAAATAAACTAAAATAATAGAAAAAAAATTTAATAGTTACACAATATAATATATTCAAAATTTTTGTTTAAATGATTATAAAATAAATAATAAAAAAAATATATTAAACAAAAACATGTAAAATAATAAAATGTTTGAAATATACAAAAACAATAAATTGTATGAAATAAATAAAAAAAATTGACTATGTAAAAACTAAACAAAATATAATAAACTGTATAAAATAAACAAAAAAATAATACACGGTATAAAATAACCACAAAAATAATAAACTGTATGAAATAACACAATATAATATATTCAAAATTTTTGTTTAAATGATTATAAAATAAATAATAAAAAAATATATTAAACAAAAACATGTAAAATAATAAAATGTTTGAAATATACAAAAATAATAAATTGTATGAAATAAATAAAAAAAATTGACTATGTAAAAACTAAACAAAAAATAATAAACTGTATAAAATAACCAAAAAAATAATACACGGTATAAAATAACCACAAAAATAATAAACTGTATGAAATAACCAAATTTAAAGATAAATTTAAGTGATCCAACGACCAATGGAATATAATATTTACATGTAGGTAAATAAGCACGTAAATATTTTAATAAAAATTAAAAAGCACTATAATAATATATGTGCATTAGGTATACTATGCATAATATTATTATTAATTATTTTCAAGTGCTTTGTATTTGATAAGTTCCTTAAGAAATTCATTGTGTGTTATGTATCCCTGATTTAATTTTTGAATCCAAAAATTAATAACATTAAATTTGGTTTTTGCACTACTAGTCATAGTTTTTTTTAAATGGATACTCTGAATTTTAATATAAGAATCTGTTTGAAAGTCTATTAAATTTTTAATAAAAATAAATACGGTTGGTTTAGGTGCATAAAACGAACGGTTAAATTTTGAATGGAACGATTCACAATTATTGGTAGTTCTTTCGAGAGTTGCGGAATTTTCGGCCCAAATTTGCGGGGGGAATGTGGCATTTTCTTCGATGTAATTATCTACCATGTAGTCAGCAAATCTTTGAAGTTTTGGATTTTCAGGCATGTCTGACATCAAATCTTCTACAAAAACGTTGCTTACATCCTCTGGCCGGAGATAAGTAAGAAAAAACACTTTTCGGAGCCAATTTCCAATTACACTGTTGTCATCTTTGTATGAGTTGAATAAATGAAGGGATTTTATTTTTTTCAACCAGGATTGAAGAAGATGAAATCTGCACCCGATAATGGTTGAATCCGTCCAAGCCTCTTTACCTGCTTTCTGTATGGCTAGTTCAAAATCGCAGACCACTGCCTTGGGCATAAGTTGCTTCCCAAATTTTTGAAAACATATTTCTTTTAATTTTACAAATAATGTTAAATAAGTCCTAAATTCCTTTTTAGGTAGGAGGGCAAATATTAAGGGGACGTAATGTCCATTTTTAATCCCATGTATCGTGAACATTTGATAAAAAAATTTCGGACAATATGTAAAAGTGCCATCTACATAAATCTTGTCCAAGGTACAAATAAAATTAATATTTGTGGCACATGAGAAAATAACAAGATTATTTTCAAAATCGTTACAAAGTAAAAAGTCTTCTTCTCTGTTGGTTTTTATTTCCATCGCATTTAAAACATTTTGAAATTCAAAACAAGTTGTTGGAAGTTTAAATGGAAATTTTTTTCTTCTTGTTTTGTAGATGAGCTTTCTAGCATTTATAACATTTTTCGTTGTAATACTGTTTGGAATTGATTCCAACCACTGTCTTATAACGTTTATTGGTTTATCACTACTGTTTTTTAGTCCGTTTATTTTACATTTATAATTGAAAATGTATGCTTCCAATTTGGCTTGGTCAACTTCATGATTATGGTCGTTTTGATAATCTAAAATCACATCAAAATTTTCTGCATCGGTATAAATTTTTGCATTGCACTTTTTGTCTGAACACCGCCACTTTCTCTTGTTAGATTTTAACACTTCTGCACACACATATTTATGATTTTTATAAATAATCATATCGTTGCCTCGATTACTTTTAAGGTGAAGGAGATCCATCTTAATGAAGAGTATTCCACAAACTAAATTGTCATTAGGGAGTACGTCTAAAAACTACCTGGAAGAAATGCCAGCGCAAAAGGGGTACGAGATTAGGACCCTTTTATGGCCCCTGCTATTGCCTGTCATAAAATCAGCGCAAAAGTTCTGCAGCCCTATTGTGATGAACCTGGATCATTACATGATGCCAGATTATTAAAAAATCCTAATTATACGCAGAGGCACAAAATGAACTTATTTTAAAAATTCTATTGTTCTTGGTGATTTGGCATATCCTAATTTGGCCTAGTTAATTTCTCCTTTTAAGGGTAATGTACGCCTAACTCGGAACCACAAAACTTTTAATTATAAGTTATCAAAAATAAACCAGTATTTGACTTGAAATATAAATAAAAACACGTTTCTTTATATAATACATATGAGTCTGTGTTTATGACTTAAATAAAAATAAACCAGTCTTTGACTTGAAAAATAAATAAAAATATTCGAATCTGATATCCATTTTAGTTTGCCGAAAATTAATTGGTCCAAGTGTGCAAACATTCAGCCTTAATTACCAAACAGAAACAAGTATTACACGTTTATAAAACTTTATTATTCTTATGCATTTCGAAGTCTACATTGACTTCATCTTCAGAGAGAAACATAAGTTATTTTATGAACTAAAACATATTAGTCAATACAATCCTTAAAAACTAATAAAATAACTAACCAACTAATTGGCGTAGACAAATGTAGAAGAAAAAGTAGGTTATCAATAAAATTCTCGCGTCCAACAGACAGTTAAAAACATGATCGTGATCGTCTCCACCGCCAAAAACATAGAAAGGATTAATGAAGGCGGGTCCAATAACGCACGATAACTTAGAACGATTCACTAAAGCAACTTTATACAGTGCGCGCCAAAAGTAAGCCCCCCCCCCTGCTAACTTTTGAACAGCTTAATTTATTATTCTGAAAATTTGGTGACAGGGGTAGTTGATTGCGTGGTTTCTAAAAAACGTATTTTTGTTTATATGAACCTTCCGGTTATACCGGAAGTTGACAATAACGTTCTTATTTTTTCTCCGTGAAAAGCTGATTAAAAAAACCTACCATAGTAAGGGTAGAAGGTTGATAGTTTTGGAATTACGGCAATTTGAAAATTCTATGTTTTAAAATTAAAGTTTCCTGCTTACATTTGAGAATAACAGTGTGCAAACAAAGACATTGTTATCAAAATTTGGTACAAAAGAGGTTTTGTTAATAAAAATTTTAAATGCTATTGTAAAATAACATCAGGTATACATTACACTAAATAACTAAGTTAAACTTTAATCAATTTTGTCATTTTTAACTTTACAAAAAGTGTTAAAATGGTTCGATCACTTGAGCATCGAATTGAAATTATTAGTATTTTTTTTATCACAAAGAAACTGCCATACAACAGAACGGATCTTTACTGAGCGGCACCCTGCAGAAAATACATACGAATCCTCGGTGACTAATTTTTAAGAACTGGTGCCGTTAGTAACGAAAAAGGAAGTGGCAGGCCACCATGTGCAGAAGATAAAAAAATTGATATTTTGGCAGAAATTGTAGTAAATCGTATACAAACCTCTTCCCACGTTGCTTCGCTAAACAAGGTGTATTCGACCACCGTTAGAAGTATACTAAAAAAACACAAGTTCCATCCATATAAGATGAAACTAGTGTACGAACTTACCGAGGATGATCCCGACCGAAGGGTGCATTTTTGTGAGATAATGACTGAAAGAATTAGGGAAAATCCGGAATATCTGAAAGGTATTTGTTTCAGCGAAAATTCGTTTAAATGGAATCGTAAATAGGCAGAATCTCAGATATTGGAGCGACCACAACCCGCAATGGTTTAGAGAAAATCATACCCAATTCCCCCAAAAACTCAACGTTTGGGGGGAGGGTATTCTTTGTAACCATATTGTGGGACCTTTTTTTATTGAACTAAACCTAACTGGGCTCTCCTATCTTGAAATGCTTCAAAATCAAATCTCGAGGCGATAAACCAAATCGTTCAAAATAACCCTGAGGAGTTTGAAGGAGTTGCTGTGACTTTCCAGCAAGACGAGGCCCTTCCTCACTATTTTCGGCAAGTCCGCAACCACCTTGACAACGTATTTCCAGGTAGGTGGATTGGGCGTCGTGGCGAGCTTGAGTGGCCTGCCCGTTCACCCGATTTAACTCCACTTGACTTCTTTCTGTGAGGTTATTTAAAATCCATATGACCCAACCGGAAAATCTCCCGGACTTGCGTGAAAGGATAGTTGAAAAATGTGCAGCGATAACTCCAGAAACTTTGAGAAATGTACGCGAAGAGATAAACAATAGATTATTTTATTGCCAGGAGGTAGAAGGAGGATAGTTTGAACAGAACCTTTAACTTATTTATGGTTAAACATCATTTTGGTTGAGTTTGATATTAAGAGTTATTTTTTGTTAATTGTTATTCTGGTTTATTAGGTTGTAAAAAATTGTTATTTATGTTTTTTCGTTCATTTTCTATACGCAGTGATTGCATTTTATTTATTTTTTTTTTATTTGTTATAAGGGGAACAATAATCTTTGTGGTCGAATGTCGACATAATAAAATGTTTTAATTGCTTATTCAGTTTTGTCCAAAAAAACCTTAACCTAACCATAATAATCTGGAAAACAAATTTTGTATTACAATTTTCAATCCTTTAATCAGAAAGTTCTTGAAAATTGGAGACATATAAAATCTTTTGGTGTAGCAAAAACAGTTTTCACAGAATTTCAAAACATACAATTTTCAAATTGCCTTATTTCCCAAACTATCAACCTTCAACCCTTACTATGCTAGGTTTTTTGAATCAGATTTTCACGTAGATTTAAAAAATCCAAAAAAATACCGGGTGTTCCATTTAAAATAAGAAAGTTATTCTCAACTTCCGGTATAACCGGAGGGTTCATATAAACAAAAATACGTTTTTTAGAAACCACGCAATCAACTACCCCTGTCACCAAATTTTCAGAATAAAAAATTAAGCTGTTCAAAAGTTAGCAGGGACCTACTTTTGGCTTGCACTGTATATGTAGGCAAAATGGCCACTGGTCACACGATTCGCTGCAAACGTGCTCGCACCTTCCTCTCAGGAACTAAAAAGCACAGTCTCCTCAATTTCGGAAATTTCGTCTCCTCAGTTTTTCCGCGCGCAGTCGCTCTTGCCTTCCTCGATCGGCGCGCAAAACCAGATCAACTAAAAAACACGTGACCACTTTACGCAAAATCCCTTTAACTCGCTCAAATGGTGATACTAAAATAAAAAAAATTCGAAAGGGCAATCTAAAGTTGGCTGACCAAAAAAGGAACGTTACAGATGTACTCCAAGACGTCATTAAGTTTGTGTTCGTAAAAGCTGTTGTTTTTTCCTTACATACATAAGTTTGCTTTTTATTTTTTTTTTTCACTCCAAATATGGCTTTGTTCTATTTTTATGCACGATCAATTCCTTTTTATTTTTTAGCACTATCACGTTTGGTTCGCACTCTCTAATTACTTTATACGGTCCTTCATGCACCGCACTTAGTTTATTTCCTGATTCACTCTTTAATAAAATTAAATCATTTGCTTTATAAATTATAATTAACAGGATTTATATTTTTATCATACATAATTTTCCTGTGAGTTTTACTTTTAATAAAATTATTTCGAGCATCTATTACTTTGAAACCTATATTTGAGTTCTAAGGGATAATCGTTAAAATTATACAATGGATCGAATTTATTAGTCAAACTACTTGGTTACTCTCGCGAAAACTAATTCATATGATGTATATTGAGTTTCGGTATGTGTTATTATATAAGAAAAATACCAATAGGAAATCCACGTGCTCCATGAATAACCTTGGGTACTTGTTTACGTTCGCAAATATACTCCTAATAATTTTGTTCCGATTTAATAATTGTAGGTAATGAAAAACTTTGAGTCCTTTAGTTCAGAAAATTTATTAATCTTTAAACCATTTTACACATGAAAAACGTTTGGACCTCAGGTTTGGGTCATCATTAGTTCCTAAAATTATTACAAAAAAGCGTTACAGTGTGAAAATTTATAATTTGCACTTTAAGTACATTTGGACAAACATGGTGTTTTTTGGACATTTATTCAAGACTGAAAGATAAAAGCAAACCGTTAGAGAAATCCGATGTAGTATACTCCATCCGATGTAAAGATTGTGAGCTTAAGTACGTGGGCCAAACCTCACAAAGAGTAAAAAGTAGGGTGCAACAACACAGAAGTAACTGTAGAACATTGACAGCAATAAAGACAAAACAGCATTAAGGCAGAATTGTTTTAATTTAAAACATAGTTTCGATTTTGACAAAGTTACAACCCTTGATACTCAACATAATTATGGGAAGAGATTACTGACCGAGATGATCTATATCAATAAAATGAAAACAGTTAACTTTAAGTAAGATACTCAAAATTTGAGTAAAATATGTACCCATTTAATACAATTAGATGTCCCATAGAAGTTCTCTTACATTGTGTTCTTGTCATTTAATTACGTTCTGTATTGGATTTATATTGTCCCTGAAATTATAAAAACAATATAAAATTACGCTGGACAAAACCTTGTTTCTATTTATGTTAGTTTACCATAATTCAATCAACATAGGTTTTACAACCTCCATCACATATTTAAATGGTTGGTTGCTTGAATTAGCAATCTTCTTTCTAGAGTTTGTAGTTTAAGGTTAATTTCGCTCTCCAAACTAAATGGTCATGTTTTTAATAATTCGTGAAATTGCTTAATCAACCAAATCAAAGTTGTTAAGCAGTTTCTAAATTGATAGCCCCTCACAATTTTTTTAATCAATTTATATTTGGTATGTTAAAATTAATTACCATGTGATTTTATTAACAAAGCTCTTTCCAAACTTAGAATTCCATCCGTATGTCTGGATGCGCTAATGCAGTCAAAAAATTCAACCCGAAAACAGATTTAATGATGTCTTTAAATATGGACATATACGAGGTAATTTTTTTTTCTGTTAATATGAAAAGGAAATTTTCTATTTTTTAGTTTCTGTAAATTCTTCTGTAAAAAGAAATTTTCTGTACATTATACTGTTTAAAAAAAAGAATTTTTTTAGTAATTTTTTCTGTATATAAAAAGAATCCTTTTTAATGGAAATTAATGTTCTATATTTCCAAAAAACACCATTTTTGTCCAAATGCACTTAAAGTGCAAATTATCAAAAAAAAAAGTGTTTGGAGGTTATGTCATTGTTATTAACAATTATAAAAACCATAAATAATAATTGAAATATATTAAATAAATTAGTACAAATAGTATCAAACAAGTGAGCGCGTTTCAAATTAAAAAATTTAAAAGTTACTAATTTATATTTAAAGTATAGAGAAAGAAGAAAAAAAATTAAAAAAATTCAAGTGTCTACGACTTTTGTTTAAAAAGTTATGAATTTTTATATAAATTATGACATTTTGGTAAATTATTAAAATGTATTTTTAATTAATTAAAAACTTCCAATTCGATTGATAATTAAATTTAAAAAATAAAAATCGTAAAAATTATCGATATTATGCTATTTAATTTTTTATAATTTTTAGGATGTAAAAATTTTTTTTCAGGGTGAAGGGGGTAACTGACCTCTCAAAATTCATCATTTTTTTCTTTTTATCTTTTATTTGTGAGATCGATCTTGAAAAATTATATGAGATATTTTTTAGGTTACGCGCTTGAAATTTTCCATGGAAATCGGTTTTTATTTTTTTTTTCTGGAAAACTATAAAAGTTAGCGGTTTCAAAATATTAAATTTTACAATTGAAGAAAGGAAATGCCTTGGGTGTCATGGTTGTGTAATTTTATTGTTTTTGAAACGTGGGTTTCACTTTGTAGAGTTACCCTGATGATAGACAAAAGTCAGAAAGCTAGTTTGAAATAAAATATTAATATTTAATATAGTAAAATCGTTTTGAAAGTAGGAATGGTGTAGACAAGCAAATAGTTTCGCTCACTCTCTTTTACACGTAGGCACCGCAACTTTCTCATGAACGTATGTTGAACTAAGTAATGCGATACGTGCTTGGTTAAGGTAGCGGAATGTACGATCCCGGAGAAACGACTATTATTATCGTATGTCGTAGCATTTTAGAAGGCGCGGTTAACTGAGAAATGGGCGAGGCTTATTATTCCTCATACGAACGCGGAGCTGATCACTTCTCTTCTTTGCTGCTGGCATCGCAAGAATTATAAAAGCACGAGTGTATTGCATTTAGAACTGCGGCGACCTCATGATCTAGCGTGAGAATAACACGGGCGGCCAAAAACAATTTAATAAAAATTTAAATTAACTTCTAAATATTTAACAACAAATTACTGTCCCACTGATTTAAAAAAAAACAAAAACGCATTTTTTAAAAATAAAAACAACTTTTTAAGATTAAACAACCGATTTAAAAAGCAAAAACGCATTTATCAAAAATTTTCCAAGAGAAAAAAACCTTTTCAAATAGAGAAAAGGCAAGTAATACAAATAAAAAACAACTTTCCAATAGGAAAAAAACCTTTTCCAAAAGAGAAAAGCAAGTAATACAAATAAAAAATAACTTTCCAAGAGGAAAAAACCTTTTCCAAAAGAGAAAAGGCAAGTAATACAAATAAAAAACAACTTTCCAATAGGAAAAAAACCTTTTCCAAAAGAGAAAAGCAAGTAATACAAATAAAAAATAACTTTCCAATAGGAAAAAAACCTTTTCCAAAAGAGAAAAGGCAAGTAATACAAATAAAAAACAACTTTCCAAGAGGAAAAAACCTTTTCCAATAGAGAAAAAGCAAGTAATACAAATAAAAAACAACTTTCCAAGAGGAAAAACCTTTTCCAAAAGAGAAAAGCAAGTAATACAAATAAAAAATAACTTTCCAAGAGGAAAAAATCCTTTTCCAAAAGAGAAAAGGCAAGTAATACAAATAAAAAACAACTTTCCAAGAGGAAAAAACCTTTTCCAATAGAGAAAAGGCAAGTAATACAAATAAAAAACAACTTTCCAAGAGGAAAAAACCTTTTCCAAAAGAGAAAAGGCAAGTAATACAAATAAAAAATAACTTTCCAAGAGGAAAAAACCTTTTCCAAAAGAGAAAAGGCAAGTAATACAAATAAAAAACAACTTTCCAATAGGAAACAAACCTTTTCCAAAAGAGAAAAGCAAGTAATACAAATAAAAAATAACTTTCCAAGAGGAAAAAACCTTTTCCAAAAGAGAAAAGGCAAGTAATACAAATAAAAAACAACTTTCCAATAGGAAAAAAACCTTTTCCAAAAGAGAAAAGCAAGTAATACAAATAAAAAATAACTTTCCAAGAGGAAAAAACCTTTTCCAAAAGAGAAAAGGCAAGTAATACAAATAAAAAACAACTTTCCAATAGGAAAAAAACCTTTTCCAAAAGAGAAAAGCAAGTAATACAAATAAAAAATTACTTTCCAATAGGAAAAAAACCTTTTTGCACTTCCAAACAATAATGAGCCATTTTACTCTCTTAATGGCAGAAGTAAAAGTAACACATTTTCTACCAAGTATTCATTTAATCTCTAGGGATTAAAAGTCCCATAACGGTTCATTTAATCCCTTGGTATTAAAAATATTTCGTAGTTAGATATTACAAACACAGATGGCGCGCAAGTTTTTAAAAATAATTGTTTCTGAATTCTGAATTATATTTGATAATTTAATAGGTAAGTATATTTCTAATATTACTACAATAATTTTTAGGGTTTTTTTATTTGGGAAAGGAATTTATTATAGTTTTTTGTCTTAAATTCAAAAAATTTTACTGACAAGAAATTCTAACCTCTAAATTGTCTTGTATTATTTATTAAGATATCTAATGGTTTTATCTAATGTAGTATGCTAAATGCTTATATTTATACAATTCAAAAGATTTTTGTTAGTTGTTTAAGTTTCTAGAAGATAAACCATAGAATGTTTCATCATCACTCGGAAGTTCATGCAGACTGATCCGTATCGAATCATGGTATAGGTACTTCAATTTTTAATAATATTTAATTTATCATAAATTAACCGATCAATTGATTTTAGGTTTCCGATGTGCTTCAAAATTATACAAGACTGGAGAAAACAACACAAATTTATTAATAGATATGTACATTTACAAATTACTAAATATAAATATGTACGTTTACTCTAACATTACAATCAATACAATTTGTTAGACCAAATAAAGGAGGTACAACTTGTTCAATTATTTTTTTTAATAAGGTGACGGTTTTATGTCTGGCTCAGTAATTATTTGCATTCGAAATAACCATTGTCCCAAAATTGAAAACGTTTGTTCAAATAATTAATTGGAAGTGCAAAAAATTTAATATGCACTGCTGGAGCAAAGTGCATTTAATCCTTCGTGTGGTTGTTGCCCTCGACTACGTCTCGGGCAACAATTTTCACACTCAGGATTAAATTACTCACTTTGCTCCCTTGGTGCATAAATAACTATTTTGCACTTCCAAACAATAATGAGCCATTTTACTCTCTTAATGGCAGAAGTAAAAGTAACACATTTACTACCAAGTATTCATTTAATCTCTAGGGATTAAAAGTCCCATAACGGTTCATTTAATCCCTTGGTATTAAAAATATTTCGTAGTTAGATATTACAAACACAGATGGCGCGCAAGTTTTAAAAAATAATTGTTTCTGAATTCTGAATTATATTTGATAATTTAATACGTAAGTATATTTATAATATTACTACAATAATTTTTAGGGTTTTTTTATTTGGGAAAGGAATTTATTATAGTTTTTTGTCTTAAATTCAAAAAATTTTATTGACAAGAAATTCTAACCTCTAAATTGTCTTGTATTATTTATTAAGATATTTAATGGTTTTATCTAATGTAGTATGCTAAATGCTAAATAATTTATACAATTCAAAAGATTTTTGTTAGTTGTTTAAGTTTCTAGAAGATAAACGATAGAATGTTTCATCATCACTCGGAAGTTCATGCAGACTGATCCGTATCGAATCATGGTATAGGTACTTAAATTTTTAATAATATTTAATTTATCATAAATTAACCGATCAATTGATTTTAGGTTTCCGATGTGCTTCAAAATTATACAAGACTGGAGAAAACAACACAAATTTATTAATAGATATGTACATTTACAAATTACTAAATATAAATATGTACGTTTACTCTAACATTACAATTAATACAATTTGTTAGACCAAATAAAGGAGGTACAACTTGTTCAATTATTTTTTTTAATAAGGTGACAGTTTTATGTCTGGCTCAGTAGTTATTTGCATTCGAAATATCCATTGTCCCAAAATTGAAAACGTTTGTTCAAATAATTAATTGGAAGTGCAAAAAATGTAATATGCACTGCTGGAGCAAAGTGCATTTAATCCTTCGTGTGGTTGTTGCCCTCGACTACGTCTCGGGCAACAATTTCCACACTCAGGATTAAATTACTCACTTTGCTCCCTTGGTGCATAAATAACTATTTCCAAAAGAGAAAAGCAAGTAATACAAATAAAAAATAACTTTCCAAGAGGAAAAAACCTTTTCCAAAAGAGAAAAGGCAAGTAATACAAATAAAAAACAACTTTCCAATAGGAAAAAAACCTTTTCCAAAAGAGAAAAGCAAGTAATACAAATAAAAAATAACTTTCCAAGAGGAAAAAACCTTTTCCAAAAGAGAAAAGGCAAGTAATACAAATAAAAAACAACTTTCCAATAGGAAAAAAACCTTTTCCAAAAGAGAAAAGCAAGTAATACAAATAAAAAATAACTTTCCAATAGGAAAAAAACCTTTTCCAAAAGAGAAAAGGCAAGTAATACAAATAAAAAACAACTAGTAATTAATTCTGCTGTTGATAATCCATCTCTTTTATCCAATATTCAGTTTAACGTTCCGAGTATTAATGTAAGAACAATTAATACCTTTAGCTATTCAACACCTCATACTAATAAACACTACAACTCTCCTTTGGTCCGTTTATGTAAGTCTTATAACGATTCTCGCACTTATCCCGATATTTTCAACACTGAGTTGTATCACTTCAAAACTAAAATACGGGCACATGTTCACACCAAGTAGTCTAACCTTCCAGCTGTAATATAAATTTGAATTTTTTATATCGATCCTTTATTATTTTATTAATAATATATAATTATTTATTTATATCATTAAATATTTAATTGTCATATCACATTTCTTATATTATTGTACCTTAATTAAGTTTGTATTTATATTTTGCCTTGTAATTGGAATTTTGTAATTCTGTTGGGTAAATAAAGTTAAATTAAATTAAATTAAACTTTCCAAGAGGAAAAAACCTTTTCCAAAAGAGAAAAGGCAAGTAATACAAATAAAAAACAACTTTCCAATAGGAAAAAAACCTTTTCCAAAAGAGAAAAGCAAGTAATACAAATAAAAAATAACTTTCCAAGAGGAAAAAAACCTTTTCCAAAAGAGAAAAGGCAAGTAATACAAATAAAAAACAACTTTCCAATAGGAAAAAAACCTTTTCCAAAAGAGAAAAGCAAGTAATACAAATAAAAAATAACTTTCCAATAGGAAAAAAACCTTTTCCAAAAGAGAAAAGGCAAGTAATACAAATAAAAAACAACTTTCCAAGAGGAAAAAACCTTTTCCAATAGAGAAAAGGCAAGTAATACAAATAAAAAACAACTTTCCAAGAGGAAAAAACCTTTTCCAAAAGAGAAAAGCAAGTAACACAAATAAAAAATAACTTTCCAAGAGGAAAAAAACCTTTTCCAAAAGAGAAAAGGCAAGTAATACAAATAAAAAACAACTTTCCAAGAGGAAAAAACCTTTTCCAATAGAGAAAAGGCAAGTAATACAAATAAAAAACAACTTTCCAAGAGGAAAAAACCTTTTCCAATAGAGAAAAGGCAAGTAATACAAATAAAAAACAACTTTCCAATAGGAAAAAACCTTTTCCAAAAGAGAAAAGCAAGTAATACAAATAAAAAATAACTTTCCAAGAGGAAAAAAACCTTTTCCAAAAGAGAAAAGGCAAGTAATACAAATAAAAAACAACTTTCCAAGAGGAAAAAACCTTTTCCAATAAATAAATAAATCTTTATTATCCAACAGACCAATGGTCCAATTACAGGATAATGTAAATACTATTCGTTTTCATAATAACGCTTATATAAAAGTGAATATAAAATTAAAATATTAGAATAATAGTAAGATATAGGTATACATATATAAAGGATTGAACACAATGAGAACATAATGAACATAAACATAATAGAGCTTAAAATTACAGAAAACATTTTACAAAATAGCTTCCGATAAAGATTTTTTAAAATTATTAAAATTATCTCCAAAGATACGTCATACTTAACGGATAGAAATCAGATGGTCGAATGCGATGGAGTCAGGTCCAGTGAATACTTTGCCAGAAGCGGTGTACCTCAAGGATCGAATCTAGGACCAGTACTTTTTTTAATGTTCATCAACGACATTAGCGATGGATTAAGCTCAAACGTACTCCTGTATGCGGATGATATGAAAGTGTATCGCGAAGTGAAAAATTTATCCGACTGCGAAGTGCTTCAAAACGACCTAAATTTAATTCACCAGTGGTGTTTAAAAAATAAGCTCTCCCTAAATATTAAAAAATGTTATAGTATGACTTATTCTAAAAAGAAAAGTCCTTTTTGTTATGATTATTCAATTAATAATAACATTATTGATAAAGTGCAAGAAATTAAAGATTTAGGTGTTACTTTTGATTGTTCATTATCTTTTAATAATCACGTACATGCTTTATCTCGAGACTGTTACAAAACTCTTGGATTTATAATCCGCTCTTCAAAATGTTTCACTAATATCGATACTTTAAATGCTTTATTTGGTGCTTTTATAACCAGTAAACTTAATTATTGCGCTATAGTTTGGTCACCTTACTACAAAAAGTACATCTCACTTCTTGAAAGAGTCCAAAAGAGATTTCTTAAGTATCTTTATTATTTTAAATACAAAAGTTATCCCGATATATCTGTTTCGTATAAATACCTTCTAAATGAATTTTCATTTTTATCAGTAGAGCAACAACATAAAAATCAATCTGTTCTGCACTTATACAAAATACTACACTACTTAGTTGATGATTTAGGTCTTTTGTCAATGCTCAGTATACATGTACCAAATTTTGTATTACGCAACTCTTACACATTTTCCTATAGAACGTCAAGAACTGTTCAGAATCTTAACTCACCGGTAACTAAAATGTTAAGAAATTATCATAATGTTCAATACAAAGCAGATATATTTGTACCGATACTTAATGAGTTTAAAACGAAACTTCTGGAAAATATTTATACCACTTAAGGAAAATTTGTAATTGAATCTGTATTTATTTTAATTTTCAATTTATGTTATATGCGATCTTTTAAAATTTCTTATCTATACCTATGAATTATAAATATGTATGAATTTAGCTTAACTATTAGGCAAGCAATTTTTGTTTAAAATTACCCTGTAATTAGATGTATTTCTGTTGGGTAATAAAGGATTATTATTATTATTATTATTATTATATCAACACAACTTTGCATCTCATTATAAATTTTTGACAAACGATTCACTGGTGAGTTGCTATAGTGGGTTGTATGCGAAGTATTAGTATAAAAAATAGAGAAAAGGCAAGTAATACAAATAAAAAACTACTTTCCAAGAGGAAAAAACCTTTTCCAAAAGAGAAGAGGCAAGTAATACAAATAAAAAACAACTTTCCAAGAGGAAAAAACCTTTTCCAAAAGAGAAAAGGCAAGTAATACAAATAAAAAACAACTTTCCAATAGGAAAAAAACTTTTTCCAAAAGAGAAAAGCAAATATTACAAATAAAAAATAACTTTCCAATAGGAAAAAAACCTTTTCCAATAGAGAAGAGGCAAGTAATACAAATAAAAAACAACTTTCCAAGAGGAAAAAACCTTTTCCAAAAGAGAAAAGGCAAGTAATACAAATAAAAAACAACTTTCCAATAGGAAAAAAACTTTTTCCAAAAGAGAAAAGCAAGTATTACAAATAAAAAATAACTTTCCAATAGGAAAAAAACCTTTTCCAATAGAGAAAAGGCAAGTAATACAAATAAAAAACAACTTTCCAAGAGGAAAAAACCTTTTCCAATAGAGAAAAGGCAAGTAATACAAATAAAAAACAACTTTCCAAGAGGAAAAAACCTTTTCCAAAAGAGAAAAGCAAGTAATACAAACAAAAAATAACTTTCCAATAGGAAAAAAACCTTTTCCAATAGAGAAAAGGCAAGTAATACAAATAAAAAACAACTTTCCAAGAGGAAAAAACCTTTTCCAAAAGAGAAAAGGCAAGTAATACAAATAAAAAACAACTTTCCAAGAGGAAAAAACCTTTTCCAATAGAGAAAACGCAAGTAATACAAATAAAAAACTACTTTCCAAGAGGAAAAAACCTTTTCCAAAAGAGAAAAGGCAAGTAATTCAAATAAAAAACAACTTTCCAAGAGGAAAAAACCTTTTCCAATAGATAAAAGGCAAGTAATACAAATAAAAAACAACTTTCCAAGAGGAAAAAACCTTTTCCAAAAGAGAAAAGCAAGTAATACAAATAAAAAATAACTTTCCAAGAGGAAAAAAACCTTTTCCAAAAGAGAAAAGGCAAGTAATACAAATAAAAAACAACTTTCCAAGAGGAAAAAACCTTTTCCAATAGAGAAAAGGCAAGTAATACAAATAAAAAACAACTTTTCCAAAAGAGAAAAGCAAGTAATACAAATAAAAAATAACTTTCCAAGAGGAAAAAAACCTTTTCCAAAAGAGAAAAGGCAAGTAATACAAATAAAAAACAACTTTCCAAGAGGAAAAAACCTTTTCCAATAGAGAAAAGGCAAGTAATACAAATAAAAAACAACTTCTATCATCGATCTATCATCAAGCCATCGTTGGGAATAGTGAATCAAATTTTTGCATACCGCACCGATGTCAGGAGCGCCACCCGCTACGGGTAATATTTTTTTCGCCCTGTACTTCTAAGGGGTGACACGTGTGCGAATTATGTTAATTAGGCCCTTATACTAATCCGTCGGCATCAGCGGCCTTAAAGAAGGTATCGATTTAAAAATTTAGGTAAGCCATCTATATTAAGTGCCACACCCATAGGTTTGAATATTTTTTCAAACCACCCCCAAATTGGGGTCGATTAATATTTTTCTCAGGGTTACTTTTGTTGTTGTTCTTACTTAACTACATATTTATTGCTGACTCACTGGTGTCGATGCCTACGTCGTAAACTTCCACACAGAGGTACCGAGTTCGATCCTCCGTACGGCTTGTTTTTTTCTTTTTTAATTTTTTATTTTGATTTGATGTTCTTTTCAAATATTTATTAGAATTTGGTTTCATTTATTCCCTATACTACATTCTCCTCTGTTATTTTATTTGTTTTTACCTTACCGTTGCCTTCTTGTATATGTGTTGGTCAGTCACCACGACGGGCAGCGTCGGTGCATTGTATCCTTGTTTCTTCCACATTTCTCCCTTACGGTACCTCTTTTTAACTAAATTAGTTCCATACAAAAGCAATTCTTGTTTTTGTTTTCTTTTGTTTTAAATGGGCAACGATAAGGTCAAATGCAATAAATGCAAAAAACCGGTGACAAAAGCGATTGTTGACTGTACAAAATGCGCATTAAATTACCATCCCAGCTGTGCCAGCTACTTAAGATCGGGTAAATATATCAGCGAAGATGAATTCGTATGTTGTGCAAATTACGTCAATGATTCTGATAAAGAAGACTTGGACCTAGTTTTATCCCAAAGTACCACAAATCGAAAGGTTAATGATGAAGCTCTACCTAGTGCAAACATCGATCTTACTCTCAACTCGATAAATAAAGCTGTAACATCACTGGCCAACGATTTTAAGGTGCAAAGTGAGGCGATTGCTGAACTTAAACGTGTAATGGTAACAGTAGACAGTCTACTTACACAAAATCAAACCCTTCGCTCTGATGTTGATACACTAAAAACCACCATTACCAGTCTTGAAAATAGATTGGCTCTTCTCGAAAACTCAAATAATACCAACGCTTCTGATGCCAATGTGATTGATTCTAGCTCTCTAATCGCAGAAATGGAGGAAAGGAAACGCCGGGAAGGCAATATCATATTATTTAACCTACCTTCTCCACAAGGTTCCTCTCTCGAGTCTAAGAAGCAGACCGATTTGCAATCTGCTAAGGATATCCTTTCTCCAATTATCCCGAATCTAGACATAATAAATCTTTATCGGTTGGGTAAGGACAACAATTCCAGTAGGCCTCTTCCTCTTAAAATTGTCTTAAACAACGCCGAGCAGGTTAAGCAAATAATCATAAATCGTAAAAAATTGCGTAACAATATAAAAGTTCAGTCCGATAGAACTCCTCAACAATTGTCGGATCTAAGAAATAAAATTTCTCAAATTAACAGTAGAAAAGAAAATGGTGAAGCTGATCTACAACTAATCTTTGTCAAAAACCAGCCAAAAATTGTTAAAATGACACCCACTCAGCCACAAAAAAACTAATTCAAACCCAATGGAATTTTAACTCTAAATTTGTTGCTTACTATCAAAATGTACGGGGCTTAAACACTAAACTAATTCAATTCAGTAATAATACTTTGATTTGCGACTTTGACATAATTCTCCTAACCGAAACCTGGCTTACTGGCGGAGTTACCAGCAATGAGCTATTTGATAGTAATTTTGTAGTATATCGACATGATCGTTCACATAAGAGAGGTGGCGGAGTCCTTATCGCCATTCGCAATACTCTTATGTCACAACAAATTAATTTGCCTGTCCAAGTTAATAACAATATTGAAATTATAGCTTGCAAAATCTCAGTTAATCATTTTTCATTTCTGACTGTGTGTGTGTACATACCTCCAGCCGCAACCTTGGATGACTACAACTCCCTTTTCACAGCGTTGGAAGCTTTAAGCGACAATGAAAATAATATATTAATAGCTGGTGACTTCAATATCCCAAATTATACTGCAAGTGGCATGTTTAGAACAGATAATTTTATCTCTGCAACGCAACTCTCACACTTTCTAAATTACACTGGCTTTAAGCAGATTAATGACGTTACTAATCCAAACAATCGAATTTTGGACTTAATAATCAAATCTGATAATCTCGCTTGTCAGATTAGCAAGGATAGCGACCCATTAGTTGCCGAAGATACTCATCATCCTCCACTAAATATAATTCTTGATCTAAAAGTCAAGAAAGAAACCAAGTTTATACACGCGGAACCTACATACAATTTTAGAAGAGCAAACTTTCACAAACTATATGCTGATTTGACTGATACAGATTGGAGTGAACTTTTCCTTAAGGATGAAGTTGATGAAGCATGTGATTTATTTTATGCAAAGCTGTTTACTACACTAGATCAGAGTGTTCCCAGGCATACATTACAGAATAGTCAAAAGTCCTCACCAATCTGGGTAGATAACGATTTAAAGCGTCTTTTAAAACTGAAGGACAAAGCGCGGAAGAGGTATTCGTCAACCAGACTACCATCCGATAAAAACACTTTCAATGAGCTAAGGAGAGAGGTGAAGTCCCGGGTACATAAGGCACGTACTGATTTCATACGTAATTCTGAGGAAAATATCACTCAAGACCCCAAAAATTTTTGGGCATACATTAATAGCCTAAAAAACTCTACACGAATTCCTGGAATTATGAGATTTGAGGACAAAACCTTTGAGGATCCATATTCCATTGTCAACGGATTTGCAGACTTCTTTAAGAGCACGTTTTCCTTCCACCCTGATACCCATGGAGATGACCAGTACACTGGGGCAGTCAAACAATACCTTGGAAACTTTAGAATTAGGGAAGAAGATGTTCAAAAACACCTTAGTAATGTAAATAATACTTTTACTGCTGGAACGGATTTAATTCCCTCTTTTTTGTTAAAGGACTGTGCACATATATTTTCCACTCCTCTGACGTACCTGTATAATATCATTCTATCTACTGGTGTATTTCCTACTACTTGGAAAAATGTAAGAGTGTGTCCAGTGCACAAAAATGGTTATAAAAATCTTATTCAGAATTATAGGCCAATTAGTATTTTGTGTAATTTTTCAAAAGTACTTGAATCAATAATTTCCGAACATATCTATTTTAATGTTAAATGTCAAATATCTATAAATCACCATGGATTTATGGCAGGCAGGTCAACCATCACCAATTTGATGAACTTTACCCAATTTGTCTCCTTCGCTCTTGATAATAAAATGCAAACTGATGTAATATATACGGATTTTAGCAAGGCCTTCGATAAGGTTGATCATCAAATACTTATAAAAAAACTGAATAATTTTAATATCTCAGGTAACATAATAAACTTCGTTAAGTCCTATCTGCACGGAAGAACGCAGCATGTTGAATATAGGGGTGCCAAATCAACTTCTTACATCTCGAAAAGTGGCATACCCCAAGGTTCAAACCTCGGCCCCCTTCTTTTCATTCTTTTTGTTAATGATATATTTGATCATATAGAGTCACCTGCGTTGATGTATGCCGACGATCTAAAGATATATCATAATATTTCCAGTATTATAGATAGCTTAAAATTGCAAAATGACATAAACAACATATCTGACTGGTGTGATAACAATCGGCTTACCTTAAACATAACCAAATGCAACGTTATGTCATTTTATAGAATAAATAACCCCATAATCTATAACTACTTTATTAACAATATTACACTTAATCGCTTCAGCCAAGTTAAAGATCTTGGGGTGTTAGTTGATGACAAATTAACTTTTAATCATCATGTTATTACCTTGTCCAATGAATGCTATCGATTGCTTGGATTTATTATCCGAAACTCTACCTCTTTTCGTAATATCAACACACTTAAAACATTATTTACCACATACATTGCCAGTAAGCTTGACTACTGCTCTATCATCTGGACCCCACATTATCAAATCTACATAAATGTTTTGGAACGTACACAAAGAAAGTTTTTAAAATATTTATACTTTCGTGATTTCAAAGAGTATCCTGATAATAACATTCCTTACAGCTTCTTGTTGGATAGATATGGCTTTGAGTCTGTTAGCGATAGACACCTGGCTAATGGTCTTATACATTTACACAAATTAATTAATTCTGCTGTTGATAATCCATCTCTTTTATCCAATATTCAGTTTAACGTTCCGAGTATTAATGTAAGAACAATTAATACCTTTAGCTATTCAACACCTCATACTAATAAACACTACAACTCTCCTTTGGTCCGTTTATGTAAGTCTTATAACGATTCTCGCACTTATCCCGATATTTTCAACACTGAGTTGTATCACTTCAAAACTAAAATACGGGCACATGTTCACACCAAGTAGTCTAACCTTCCAGCTGTAATATAAATTTGAATTTTTTATATCGATCCTTTATTATTTTATTAATAATATATAATTATTTATTTATATCATTAAATATTTAATTGTCATATCACATTTCTTATATTATTGTACCTTAATTAAGTTTGTATTTATATTTTGCCTTGTAATTGGAATTTTGTAATTCTGTTGGGTAAATAAAGTTAAATTAAAACTTTCCAAGAGGAAAAAACCTTTTCCAAAAGGGAAAAGGCAAGTAATACAAATAAAAAATAACTTTCCAAGAGGAAAAAACCTTTTCCAAAAGAGAAAAGGCAAGTAATACAAATAAAAAACAACTTTCCAATAGGAAAAAAACCTTTTCCAAAAGAGAAAAGCAAGTAATACAAATAAAAAACAACTTTCCAATAGGAAAAAAACCTTTTCCAAAAGAGAAAAGCAAGTAATACAAATAAAAAATAACTTTCCAAGAGGAAAAAACCTTTTCCAAAAGAGAAAAGGCAAGTAATACAAATAAAAAACAACTTTCCAATAGGAAAAAAACCTTTTCCGAAAGAGAAAAGCAAGTAATACAAATAAAAAATAACTTTCCAATAGGAAAAAAACCTTTTCCAAAAGAGAAAAGGCAAGTAATACAAATAAAAAACAACTTTCCAAGAGGAAAAAACCTTTTCCAAAAGAGAAAAGGCAAGTAATACAAATAAAAAACAACTTTCCAATAGGAAATAAACCTTTTCCAAAAGAGAAAAGCAAGTAATACAAATAAAAAATAACTTTCCAATAGGAAAAAAACCTTTTCCAAAAGAGAAAAGGCAAGTAATACAAATAAAAAACAACTTTCCAAGAGGAAAAAACCTTTTCCAATAGAGAAAAGGCAAGTAATACAAATAAAAAACAACTTTCCAAGAGGAAAAAACCTTTTCCAAAAGAGAAAAGCAAGTAATACAAATAAAAAATAACTTTCCAAGAGGAAAAAAACCTTTTCCAAAAGAGAAAAGGCAAGTAATACAAATAAAAAACAACTTTCCAAGAGGAAAAAACCTTTTCCAATAGAGAAAAGGCAAGTAATACAAATAAAAAACAACTTTCCAAGAGGAAAAAACCTTTTCCAAAAGAGAAAAGCAAGTAATACAAATAAAAAATAACTTTCCAAGAGGAAAAAAACCTTTTCCAAAAGAGAAAAGGCAAGTAATACAAATAAAAAACAACTTTCCAAGAGGAAAAAACCTTTTCCAATAGAGAAAAGGCAAGTAATACAAATAAAAAACAACTTTCCAAGAGGAAAAACCTTTTCCAAAAGAGAAAAGCAAGTAATACAAATAAAAAATAACTTTCCAAGAGGAAAAAAACCTTTTCCAAACGAGAAAAGGCAAGTAATACAAATAAAATACAACTTTCCAAGAGGAAAAAACCTTTTCCAATAGAGAAAAGGCAAGTAATACAAATTAAAAACAACTTTCCAAGAGGAAAAAACCTTTTCCAAAAGAGAAATTGCAAGTAATACAAATAAAAAACAACTTTCCAAGAGGAAAAAACCTTTTCCAAAAGAGAAAAGGCAAGTAATACAAATAAAAAACAACTTTCCAAGAGGAAAAAACCTTTTCCAAAAGAGAAAAGGCAAGTAATACAAATAAAAAACAACTTTCCAATAGGAAAAAAACCTTTTCCAAAAGAGAAAAGCAAGTAATACAAATAAAAAATAACTTTCCAATAGGAAAAAAAACCTTTTCCAAAAGAGAAAAGGCAAGTAATACAAATAAAAAACAACTTTCCAAGAGGAAAAAACCTTTTCCAATAGAGAAAAGGCAAGTAATACAAATAAAAAACAACTTTCCAAGAGGAAAAAACCTTTTCCAAAAGAGAAAAGCAAGTAATACAAATAAAAAATAACTTTCCAAGAGGAAAAAAACCTTTTCCAAAAGAGAAAAGGCAAGTAATACAAATAAAAAACAACTTTCCAAGAGGAAAAAACCTTTTCCAATAGAGAAAAGGCAAGTAATACAAATAAAAAACAACTTTCCAAGAGGAAAAACCTTTTCCAAAAGAGAAAAGCAAGTAATACAAATAAAAAATAACTTTCCAAGAGGAAAAAAACCTTTTCCAAATGAGAAAAGGCAAGTAATACAAATAAAAAACAACTTTCCAAGAGGAAAAAACCTTTTCCAATAGAGAAAAGGCAAGTAATACAAATTAAAAACAACTTTCCAAGAGGAAAAAACCTTTTCCAAAAGAGAAAAGGCAAGTAATACAAATAAAAAACAACTTTCCAAGAGGAAAAAACCTTTTCCAAAAGAGAAAAGGCAAGTAATACAAATAAAAAACAACTTTCCAATAGGAAAAAAACTTTTTCCAAAAGAGAAAATAAATAAATAATGTTTATTAACCCAACAGATCATACGATCCAATTACAGGGATAATTTTAATATTACATTTAGTTGACAGATTAATAATTTTATATTACTTGATAATACAAAGATGATAATATTTGGATTATCTACATAATGAAAACATATAATAATATTTAATAATTAGATGAATAATAATTTAGCTATATAATCAGCACAAAGTAATACCTAGACACATATATCTATATTAAAAAGAAACATACAGTTAAGATATTTAAGAAATCTGCTAATTTATACATTCCAAGATTTTCTGTTTGAAAAGGTTGAAGTTAGGTTGAAATATATCTGCATTGTATTGGAGTTCGTGATACTTTCTGAACATTGTATTGAGCGGTGAGTTATAATGGTGTACAGTTCTTGATGTTGCATAGGAAAATGTCAGACTATTGCGTATCGAAGGGCGAGGTACATGCAGTTTAATGTTCCGTAGTAAACCAGGGTCGTCCACCAAACCATGTATAGTTTTATATAAGTATTGTACGGCAAATTTTTCATGATCCTGTTCGACCGAAGTGTAGGAGAATTGATGTAATAAACTGTTGTACGAAGTGTTTAATTCAGGATAGTTTTTATATACGAAAAAGTAAATATACTTTAAAAATTTTTTCTGAACTTTCTCCAACATAGATTTATATTTGCTGTATGAGGGTGACCAAACTACTGAACAGTAATTTAATCTACTATTTATAAAAGCAGAGAAAAGTGTATTTAAGGTTTCCACGTTGTTAAAACATTTGGTGGTGCGAATGATAAACCCCAGCATTTTGTAACATTCCCTTGAAAGGTATTGGATGTGGTTGTTAAAAGTTAAACGGTCATCGAAGTAGATACCTAGGTCTTTAACCTCGCACACTCTATCAAGTTTCGTGTCATTTATGGAATAGTTGAAGATAATTTTCGATTTTTTTCGGGTGTATGACATTACGCAACACTTCTTTATGTTTAAAGACAATTTATTTTCCGTGCACCACTTTTCAACATTCATTAGGTCCTTTTGTAAGATGAGACTGTCCGATGTGTCGTTAATTGTATGGAAAATCTTTAGGTCATCTGCATAAAGTAATGATGATGACGTAAGTTCTTCACAGATGTCGTTGATAAAAATTAGGAATAATAAAGGACCCAGATTAGAGCCTTGAGGCACTCCGCTACTAGCAACATAGCTGATAGATCTGACTCCATTACATTCGACCACCTGCTGCCTATTGGTTAGATATGATTTCACCACTTCAATGATGTTTCCTTCCAGGCCAAGTAAGCTCATTTTATGCATTAGGATTCCATGATCCATACGATCAAATGCTTTTGCAAAATCCATGTATATAACATCGGTTTGCAAATTATTGTTAAGGGCATTACTAATCGATTCCGTGATGTTTAACAGGTTTGAGAGGTTTGAGGCAGTTGAACGCTTGGATATGAACCCGTGCTGAAGTGGAGATAGGTTATCTTTGATTTTGAAGGAAATGTGCTCAGTTAATATCGATTCAAATACTTTTGAGAAATTACTCAAGATCGATATAGGCCTGTAATTCTCTACCATATTTCTTTTCCCACTTTTAAATATCGGGCATACCCTGACATTCTTCCAGATCTTCGGAAATTCGCCGGTTTTGAGAATCAAGTTGAAGATATGCAACAATGGTGTGCTTAAAGCATACGCTGAATCTTTAAGAAAAAATGATGGAATGAAATCGAGTCCCATTGTTAACTTATCCTTCAATTTTTTACAGTGCTTTATAATTACATCCTCATCGACTTTGTAATTCCCAAGAAAATCTTTACAGGCATTTCTAGTATCAGTTGTAGATTGATCAAGGTAGTTATTCTGGAAGAATTTAGCAAAACTGTCGACAATTTCTTGTGCCGTTTCGACTGACTCATCATTAAATTTCATTTTCCCTGGAATACTAGTATTATTTTTAAGAGCGTTGGTGTATCTCCAAATTTTCTCCGGCTCCTTTTGAAGTTGATTTTCAGCCTGATAAATAAAATTATTACGAGCAGATCTGATCATTTCCTTGACCTCCTTTCTTGCCTTTTCAAACGCTAACTTGTCGGAATCATGTTTTGTTCGATTAAATTTAGTACGAAGTTTTTGTTTCCTTTTGATATGCCAAATTAAGTTATTATCATACCACTCCGGATACATTTCAGCATTTTTCCTTTTACTAGCCAATGGGACGTGCAGATTAAATAAACTGTACAGCTTTTCATAAAGAAAAGCACAAGCCTCATTTACTTCTTGCAATTCAAATAATGGACTCCAGTCTAAGTTACAGATTTCATTATACAGGCATATAAAGTTAGCTTTTTTGAAATTGAAGCTTTTTATTTCACTTTGATTGAACTTGGGTTCTTGGTTAATTTCAATATTAACTTTGGCAGCTAGTGCAGGATGGTGGTGGTCTTCTGGAACTAACGCTTCAATTTCTCGTCTAATTTCACAATTTATAGTGTTAGATGTAAGCACTAGATCCAATATTTTGTAATTCGAATTAGTTACGAAATTATTTTGATTCAGGTCTAACAAATCCATAAAATTTAATAGAGAAACTACGTAGTTGTCTTTAATTAAATCTATATCGTTCAAACTATTCGAATAGTTAGTAATATTAAAATCGCCAATGATTATAACATTGTCTTTAAGAAAGTCTTTAAGAATGTCAAAAACCATTTCATATGAGTTTATATTTGTATTTGGGGGTATGTAAATACAGGCAAGGTAAAGGCTATCATTTTTTAAAACGATTTTACACAGTACTATTTCAATATTTAATGGGGGAGTAAAACAAACATCAATAGCTTCAGATTTAAACTTATTATTTATTGCAATTAGAGTTCCACCGCCCCTTTTATTCGTTCTGTCTGTTGAAAAGCAAGTAATACAACTAAAAAATAACTTTCCAATAGGAAAAAAACCTTTTCCAATAGAGAAAAGGCAAGTAATACAAATAAAAAACAAATTTCCAAGAGGAAAAAACCTTTTCCAAAAGAGAAAAGGCAAGTAATACAAATAAAAAACAACTTTCCAAGAGGAAAAAACCTTTTCCAAAAGAGAAAAGGCAAGTAATACAAATAAAAAACAACTTTCCAAGAGGAAAAAACCTTTTCCAAAAGAGAAAAGCAAGTAATACAAATAAAAAATAACTTTCCAATAGGAAAAAAATCTTTTCCAATAGAGAAAAGGCAAGTAATACAAATAAAAAACAACTTTCCAAGAGGAAAAAACCTTTTCCAAAAGAGAAAAGGCAAGTAATACAAATAAAAAACAACTTTCCAAGAGGAAAAAACCTTTTCCAATAGAGAAAAGGCAAGTAATACAAATAAAAAACAACTTTCCAAGAGGAAAAAACCTTTTCCAAAAGAGAAAAGGCAAGTAATACAAATAAAAAACAACTTTCCAAGAGGAAAAAACCTTTTCCAATAGAGAAAACGCAAGTAATACAAATAAAAAACTACTTTCCAAGAGGAAAAAACCTTTTCCAAAAGAGAAAAGGCAAGTAATTCAAATAAAAAACAACTTTCCAAGAGGAAAAAACCTTTTCCAATAGATAAAAGGCAAGTAATACAAATAAAAAACAACTTTCCAAGAGGAAAAAACCTTTTCCAAAAGAGAAAAGCAAGTAATACAAATAAAAAATAACTTTCCAAGAGGAAAAAAACCTTTTCCAAAAGAGAAAAGGCAAGTAATACAAATAAAAAACAACTTTCCAAGAGGAAAAAACCTTTTCCAATAGAGAAAAGGCAAGTAATACAAATAAAAAACAACTTTCCAAGAGGAAAAAACCTTTTCCAAAAGAGAAAAGCAAGTAATACAAACAAAAAATAACTTTCCAAGAGGAAAAAACCTTTTTCAAAAGAGAAAAGGCAAGTAATTCAAATAAAAAACAACTCTCGAATATGAAAAAAACCTAAATTAATCGGAAAAATCATCATCATCATCGGAGGAGTCATCACCTAAATTTATAATAAGAGGTTGAATCTCATCAATTTTTATCTCCCTTTCCCACCAAGTCCTTATTATTTTATTGGTATGTTCAATCGACTTTGACCATGTGTCAGGTGTTTATTTTCTCTAGTGCCTCTCTCCACATATCTAAAACTTTGTCTTTTCCGTACCCATCACGTCCAATATACTTATCATAATAATTTTTGCAAATTCCCCAAATGAGTTCAATAGGATTAAACTGGCAATGATAGGGTGGAAGGCTCAATACGTCATGTCCATGGGATCTAATTAAATTATCCACCACGTACTCTTTGGGTTTTTTGTGATACATAGCCAGAGCCAATAATTTTGTTTTGAGCAAATTATCTGCATGTGCAATGTTGTATTTTACTAGCCAATCAATGATTTCTTGTTTCTTCCAGGCATTGGTGGGATTTTTATTTAGCAATCTAGAATGATAGCTAGCGTTATCCAAAATAATTATAGTGGGGTTCTCCAATGATGGCAAAAGCGCTTCTTCCAACCATTTTTCAAATGTTTCTGAATTCATGTTGTCATGATAGTCGGAACTTTTTGTTTTCGCCTCAAAAACCAAACTACAATTTTGAATGAAACCCTGTGTACCCCCTGCGTCCAAAACAATAAATCGATTTCCTTCCCCGGTTGTCCTCTTTACGCTTTTGATTGAGCTATCCTGCCATGAACGTTTAATACCTCCTTTGGAAAAAATCCAAGTTTCATCTAGGAAAACTAAATCCATTGGATTTTCAGATTCTAGATTTTTTATGTAATTCCGTAAAAAAATTTATGACATTTGGCACCTCGCATAGGGCTCTGCGATTGCAATCTCTTTTAAATGAAAATCCAATTGATTTAATTGTTCCTCTTAATGTCGTTATACCGCAATCAATGATTTTTTTGTCCTTTAATGTTTGGAGAAGGATATCCATAGAAATGTGTTCCCTTTTTGAGTACATATCATAAATGCAATTCCTAATTGCGCATTGTATGTTAGGATCGACATTACTTTTGGGACTTTTTCTAACAATTTCCTTTTTAGGTGTTACGCCGGTTTGGTTAATTTTTGATACAGTATTTATGCTAATTTTTAAAGCGCGTTCCACTCTTTTCTGAACACCTTCAAGGGAGTCAATTGGGCCACCATTATCTTTTTCCATTTGGAAGTACTCCATTAAATTTAAAACAAATTGTTGAGAATTTTCGCCTAAATAGGCACCTGATGGCATGATGATTTATTGAATAAAAATTCACGAACGCGACAAAGAAACCGAAAGTCTAACAGTGAATTGCTTGGTTTCGCGCGTTGGTGATTCCATCACGTGCGTGGTGCTGTTGGAGGCAGGGCGAGAGTCCCTACCACAACTTTCCAACGATCGCGCGCAACCGGTGTAAAAATTCAGCGAGGCCGATTTGATTCATTGTCAAGGAGGTTAGAAATCACGTTTGCAAAGCGATTCTAGTATACTAATATGGTTGTATTATTGGCGACACCTTTTCACAATTTGACAAAATTTAATTTTACCGTAGATAGACGCATTTTAAAAAATATTTGGTTAAAATCGGTTAAATAGTTTTTTTGGAAAAAAATCTTGGGAACATTTTGGCCCTTTTATTTTTTTGAACAGAAAAGAATTTAAAAAATATATAAAAAAATCAGAATTTAACATCTAAATCCACCATCTTCTGCCCTTCCGCATGGGAAGGGCTGAAGGGTGGAACATAGGTGGGCTGCATCACTAAGGGAATCCCTTCTGTGGGGAGGTGCGGCATGAAAATTTGATTGTTGCTGCCAATAGCGCCAACTAAAACAATTAAATATTGCCCAAGAAACAATTTTGGTCTAATTTACGAAATTTGGGTAAATCTAGTCGCCGTGCCTTATAAGAATTACAAACAAAATATGTAAATTAACCAAAATTAAAACGAAAATAATTCTTGTTTTCATCAATTTCTAATCAACTTTTTCTTTTGCCTCGCCCCTACTTTTCTTTTCACCGTCCCTTCTCCTTCTCATTTTCTCGACTCTTGTTTTCTCTTCCTTCCGCCCCTGGTAGAAAGGGAGTCGCGTTTTTAGAATGCAGAAAAAGTGGTGGGGGTTTGATTATGTTCCATTGAAAACAAAAGTTTAACGAAGCATTATTTTTTAAATTATTCCTTTTTGTTTATATTTCAAGTTTCCCGCGTCATTTAAGTCACATTTTGCGCCGCGAGTAAAATTTCCTGGCTTAAGCCTAAGGATCATGCGTGGCCCGACAGGATTTTGCAAAATAAAAATTGCTCGCAGAGTTTGTTTCGTGTGACCGTGTTGTGAAACAACAGTTCCCGTACATTTTTTCTGCCACGTGTTTGTCCAGAAATTGTAAGCACTTTTATTAGAAAAATTTATGGAAATTGAGTTATAATTTATATATTTTGTTATAAATAATTTTACCTACTTAATTTTTATATTTAATTGCTTTTAGTTTGGATGCTTTTAAAATTTAGAATTTTTTTTTAATTATACGAGAAGGGTTAAAATTTATTGTTTATTTTGTTATAACTTTTTTTAACTTCACTAATTTATATTTAATTTTTTTTATTTGTATTAAAACAAATATAATATTTATTTAATGTGGAATTGCTTTAAAACAATGTTTTTGTGTCTTCATTTCATGAAGCCTCGATGGTCGAACGGTTAGGTGGCTTGATTCGACAATTTGCGACTGCAACGGCGTGGATTCGAATCCCACAAATCCCACTTTAAGTGTAAGTTAAGAAAATATTAATGTATTATACTTGCGATTACTAGAAACGACCTGGTAGCAGCTAATTACTACATTGTATCGTCCAAGCAAAAAAATGATATTTTTTGTTTTTATTTACTTATATCTGATATATATTTTATATATAAAAATTTACTTAATTTAGACATAATTAACTATCCCCAAATATGGCTGACATCCTGACATGATTTATCCCTAATTTCTCTCTAGATTTTACATATATTTTCTTACATGTTATATATATTTTACATAAATAATACATCTTTTGGTTTACTGGGAATTTTTGGTAAAACAATTTTTTTTATTTTCTGATGTTTTGTTTAAATCACCATCACTATCACTGGACGAGCTTGATGTTGAAGAATCTGAGTCCGATATACTGAAGTCAGATTCCTGCGCTAACATTTCCTAAAAATTAATTACTGTTATAATAAAATTTTTAAATTGTATTATTTTAGTTTACCAATACAACTTCTTCAATTAAATCCGATTCCATTTTAACAAATAAGGCAGAAAGAAAATAATAATACAGAAGGAATAAATTTAATTTCTTAGTTATTAGGTTTGAAAAATAAAGAGGCTTTCCAGCGCTCCAGAACTACTTCGGAGCTACTCAGAGCGGTTGCCTGGAAAGCCCCTTAAGATAATTGATACAATTGCTGAAAATCGTTTTATTTGCCTAACTGAAATGATACGAACAAAATTATCATATCAGTTCACAAGTGATATTTTGCTGAAGCAAATAAAACGCACCAAGTGTTTCCACTGGCGGTCGATGTCGGATATCGCCCAGTTAACCGAGCTAAATTTGGTGTATTGTGAAGTGGTGAAACATGGATCAAGATGAAGAAATTGCGCTGGCGGCGGCAGCCTACATTGTGTTGTCTAGAAAAAACAAATTTTGGGTAGAACTGCACCTCAAAGAAAGGCAAAATCATGGTGGCATACGCCTGCTTAGCACCCTCAAAGTAGACTCTGGAAAAATAAAAAAAGGAAGTGTTCAAAATTTTTTAAGATTGTCCAATTCTGACATAGAATGGCTATTGTGTCAGATTGCTCCACGTATTCAAAAAGAAGATAGAAATTTTAGGCCAGCTATTTCCCCAATGGAACGATTTTGCTTTTGTCACTTTGCGATTCCTTGCAACAGGCGATTCTTAGCACCGCGGAGATACTAAACAAAACAAGTAAAGCCAAAAGCAACAAATTTATGTTCCTAGTTCATTTCCACTGAGACGGCAACAAGAATAAACTTATTTTAGTTTCCTTTTGTTACCGATTTTCTTTTGAAGTTTACCGCTCGAAATGGAAACCGTTGACAAGAAGAAACAGTCGGCATTTGTTTCGGAAATAACGAGAAACATTTAGGAATTTTATGGAACTTTGTGGAACATTTTTGGAAGCAAGCAACAGAAAACAAAAGTTCCTCAATGTTGCTGTGGTGGAAACGCAGCTTAAGGCATCTTTATGACAAAAGAACATGCTCGAAATTAGAATGCTTGGACATTCAAAAGCCGCGATCACAGATCGTAAATCATTTATTCCAAGAATTGCCACCAATGCAAAATGAACCGATTCGTTAATTTCAAAATGTTTGGAGGAGTTAGGGATTGGTTAGTAGATGACTTGAGAATAAAATTAAAAAAATTGTCAGTTAAAAAATCAATCTTAGATCAATCCTAGTTCAGTCTTATTTCAGTACTGTTCAGTATCAATCTAAATTCAGTTTTGTTTTGACCGAGTCGCAATCTAAATGCTGTCATAGTAGAGTCTCAGTCTCAGCAGATTCTTAGTGAAGTGTTTTGTCCTGAGTCTTTGGACAATGAATCGTGATGGCTCATTGTTAAGTTTTGTACATACCTTGATTTGAAATGTAAAATGAGAGATGATCCCAGTGAACATACTTGTAAATTATATATAAAGTATATGTATACAGCTAGTAAATTATTCTACGTAGCTAATAAACTTTATATATTTTACTTACATATATTATATCATATTAATTTTCCTTATATATATATATATATTAGTAAATCAGCTATCGTCCGTGGTTGGAAATTAATAAAAACAACTATCGGCTTTCGGACACTTTATTATATTTCGAGTGAATCTTTGGTTGACGTTTCGCCTAGCAATTCGCAGGCTTCATCAGAACTATAAAACATACAAAATCTAATTAATATATTATTCAGCATTGTGTGTAACACAAATTATTCTCACCTCAGATAGGATAGAAATAATCGCCAAAAATACTTATACTATTAGCCATTCATTGACATTTACAAACTTGTTGTATATAAACATACTCAATTTGGCGATGGATTGCTTTATTGAAAACGGATTTTATTAGAATTATATCACCAACTAACGCAATTGTGTACGAGAATACCATGAGTGAAAAAAGATCATTAGATTTACAGGTTATGATGATAGAGCAATAAATTTCGAGAAATCAAAGCGTGTTAAGATCATAGAGTATTAAACGCATTCATTATTTATATACAGGGTGGTGTGTATACGTACATATATATAATCTTTCTGTGAATTGTTAGGCGAAAAAAAGTTATCTATTAACGTCATTAACAATTATCACCTACATCTCTATAAACAACAATAAATAAATCATTCTGCGAACTTAAAACATAAATAACGTTATACAGATTTATATTAAAATTATTATAGTGAGCGCTCACCGAGCAATCCCGGCCCTTTATTACTTAGATTATCACCAAGGGCGGAGATTACTCGGTGAACATTGTTATGTGTTTAATTAGCTATTATATTAGCTATTATATTGCAATATATTGGACTGGGTTTGTCAGTGTCAGTCCTAAAGTTGACACATTTATTAGATTTAATATTAACCATTTCACTCGTCATTCTTTTGGCATAGTTCGGTTCTATGTCGAGGATTGTTGTCTTATTAAAGTCAAAAGAATGTCGCAATGTTAGAAAATGCTGAGTCAATATACAGGGTGATTTTTTTAACCTGGAAAATGGAATTATCTCGAAAAATACGCATCGCACAGAAAAATTTGCCAGATCGAAACTTTATCTCTCCGAGGGAGGCATATGTTAGAATTAAATTACTCCCATCCCGACACCCACTGCGGGCAGGGCCGGCGGCAACTTTGAATCTTAAATACGAACACCCATTTTTTATCGCAGATTCGGATTCAACGTCAAAAGGTACGTACGATTTGTCCGAAAATTTTTTTTCCATTCGCGACAGATGGCGCTGTAATCACAAAAAATGAACAGAAATCAAAAGAATCAAAAATCAGATAAACATGCATTTATTATTTTTCGACGAGCTATTTAATGATAATACAGTTACTGGTTTGTTAATAAACTACATTTAGCATAACCCAGGAACAACGACGGGGACGTAGTAGTTTTCTGTTCCCTTTGGGGTTCTTGATTAACGTGGGTCCCCTTGTCTCTCATCTTTTGCGGTGCTTCATTAACGTGAGTCCCCTTGCTTCTCACTATTCAAATAAATGCTCGAAATGGTGACCTTGAACTGCAATACATTTGTCAATTCGCCTTGCAAATGATTGTACACAAATGTAACTCTCGCCACATGTCCCTTCTCGAGACCTAAATAATTCTCTTTCATAATTAAACTTTTCTTGTGTTCAGTCGCTTGCATATGTAGTTATTAACCCGTCTCAGCGTACGAACGTTACCTACATTACCTTAGTTGTAGACACTTGTACCTACTAAAAATTAATTAGGAACAATTTTTGTGAAAATGGAGGTGTTAATAACCATACAAGAAAAAATTGAAATGATTCTTGTTTATGGAGAAGCGGGCAGAAATTTAGAGAATGCTGTCAACCTTTATGCTCAGCGTTTTCCAGACAGGCCGCGATCATGCACTTCGTTTTTCCGTGTTGTCCAACAGTTTACTCGCGAAGGAAGTGTTCAACCGAAGAAAAGGATCCGTCAAAAAACAGTAACTGGAGCAGAAAATACAATTGATGTATTAGCCGCAGTGGCTCATAATCCCCACGTCAGCACACGAGAAATAGCTCGCGATAGCGGAATGTCCCAAACCAGTGTTTGGACAATTTTAAAGCACAATAAACATCATCCTTACCACGTATCTCTTCACCAAGATCTTCATGGCGTTGATTTCGAAAATCGCTTGACATTTTGTCAGTGGGCACGGGAAAAATATTAATGAATCGTAATTTCTTTCATTGGGTATTATTTTCTGACGAATCAACATTTACAAACCATGGAGCTGTTAATCGACATAACATGCATTACTGGAGTATTGAAAACCCACACTGGCTGCGTCAGCGTCCTTGGTCTGTCAATGTCTGGTGCGGGATAATTGGTAGCAAACTCATAGGTCCCCACATCTTTGAAGGCAATTTAAACGGTGAAATGTATCGAGACTTCTTGGAAAATGAACTGCCACAGTTACTAGAAGACGTAAGTTTAAGGCGATTGGGAGTCAAATGTGGAGCTCCGAGTTTCTTTATTGTTGCCTATGTGAGGAATCGACAAAGGCGTGCGGAATATTTTATTTGGAATAGCGTGATTTTAGTAGAATGGGTATTCAGGCCGCGCGCAGCCGCGCGGTTCCACAAGGAACCAATGAAATTGCGATTTTAGAATTCTAAAGAAACAAGACACGTGTTCGGTATTCTTTATTAGTAATCGCTAATAGTTACGCTCACCGCTCATCACTAATAACTGACTGACATAAAGTGTGATCTTTTATCTTTTGCAGTCACCAATCCTAAACTATTGATATTTCTCAAAAAACACCAAAAATATATTTAAAACGAATAAAACATAATAAATTAATAAATAAAAATAAGATAAATGTAAAAATGCATTTTATTAAAAAATAAAATAATTATTTTCAACTGCAGGTACCAAAAATATAAAATAATGTAGTAACAAATAATACAATTATTATAAACATTTTCAACTGTACATAAAAATATATTAATCTAGTAACAAAAACAATAGAACCAAATAATATTATATTATATTATGTTCAATATAAATATAAATAAATGTAATAACTTTAAATTAAAGCAAATAAATATCACACCAAACATGAGATTTGGAAGTCCCAGGTTCGAATCCTGGCCAAAGACATTTTTGAAATATTATAGTATTTTTAATAGTAAATTGGTATATGTATTTATAAACAAATACAACTATACATAATTATATAAAACAGTTTAGTAATTACAATTATTATAAATATTTTCAACTGTTTATAAAAATAAATAATATAATAAATAATTTAGTATCAAAAAATTGAATTAAGTATACATTATAAATTGTTGATAATAAATGATAATAAGCACTTTCAACAATTCATGAAAGTACATAATAATTTAGTAACAGGAGAAACAAATTAGAAATTATTACAATTTTATACGTAAAATACGTATAATATATTATGTATATACATCACTTTTATCTCTATATATATATCACTTTTTTCAAAAAAATACTAATGGGTACATAAAAACGACCTAGTGAATTTAAAAATTGGGATAATAAATTTGAAACAAGAAAGTTGATGTCATATTCGGTGAAAATGTTTGGATAACATACCAAAAAGTCAATATTTTATTTTCATAAGGAACGAAATGATAAGGGTGGTCTATTTCCGTATACATCTGGTATGTACAGTTTAAAACTTAGGAGTGCCTTGCGTAAAGGAACATAAACAAAAAAGTACATTTTTTGATGACTGAAAAAAATATTGCTCCACGTGTAAATTTAAATAAGGCTTGAGATTCAATAATTGACGATTATTTGGTAAAATGTACAAAGCAACAATAATCCCAAGGAAAGAATTTTTGGAAACCATAAAATAGTTTACTATAAAACAAGGTACGACGCCAAAACGGAATAGAATCGAATACCTTACAAAATAAAAGAAATAATTTGCAGCACTAGATTACAATTAAAACATCACTCTCGAAGTTTATTTCCTAAATACTAATAACTTTGCAGAAAACAATTATAATTCTCATGTTGTTAAATTTCAAGTGGTATTAGAAAAATAATTTGTGGAAATTATTATTAAAAACGAAAACGTCATTTTGCAAATTCAAATAATAGGAACGGGGTAGACTACTACAATACATAATAGAACACATAAAGCTTAGCTTTGCTATTAGAAACCCGGGATTGCATACTATTCGCGATTTCGGATTTTCTAGTAAAACAGTATCGAAAATCTAAAAATTTCTGTTTAGTTTGGCGAATATCACGAAAAATTGAAATTATCTAAAAAAATGTTTCAAACAAAAGTTGCTTATTATTTTTCATAGATTGCGAATCTACCTTAAAAACTAGATGAAAATTAAAATATCAATCTCCAAGTTTGTTTTACAAATATGAATATTTAATAATTTAGATGTTCCTAAATTTGTAAGTGGGTTTAGAAATAATACTCCTACAAAATAATTACAATTAAAACAATTTACTTCAAAACATTTAAACGAAATCAAGAGATATGACATAGAACGCCAAATTTTGTTCAAATTAGTGACTATAAAACAAACCGAAAGAAAACTGTGAAAATTCTATTATATTCCCCCTGCATTGCAAAAATTCACTTACTACAAAATTGAGACAAAATTACAAAAACAAAACTATTTGTTGTCAGTTCTTCCATATGTAGCTCAAAATACAGGGTGCTTCTAAACACGTGTTAATTAGATAAAAATCCAATTTCTTAAAAAAAACCATTTCGTACATTAGTCAGGTACAATTTCAACTGCTCATTTTATAATTTGTTGTTGTTGCTGTATTTCTTCTTTTATTAATTCCGGTAATAAATGATCCATATAAAAAACATTCAATTTGGAAAACATCTTCTCACAAAAAGCATCATTTCTTATAATTTTTTCATAAACCATACCTTTTGGTGACCATATAATAAAGAAGCAATATAACTTTTTTAAAATGAACAGTTGTCCTTGTACTTGATAATAATATGAATGATTTCTTTTTAAAATTACATCGAAGTTTTCATCAAATTCAGCAAATTTAATTTTTTCTGTTCTAATTGCTTCTTGGGGTGTCATATTTTGAGCTAAATACGGACACTTGATTTCAATAATTGTGTTTTCGTCCAAAATGCCGTCAGGGCTAGCAGCCAAAAAAGGATAATCTTCATGTACATGCAAACCTAGTTGCTGCACATTTTTACCAATTACCTCTTCAACATTTTTAATAGCCTTTGGTTCGTTCTCAATTCCATAGTTAGTATATTTGTTGCCCAAAAATGTGGGAAATAACAAACTTTTTACAACTTTAGAACGGTCAGTTTTTTCTCGAAGTTTACAAATTCGTCCAAAATTTGACGCTGTAAGTCGTTTTCTTCTTTCTTCCATCCAATTAGGATTACTCTTTTGGCCAATAGTTAATTCGGGAATTTTTTCTAAATTATCGTTAAGTTTTGATAAATGTATTTTTAAAGTGTAAATAATCTTCTGCTTCAATTTCCAAAAACTTATCGGCAGAGGGCCCGTAATCGTTTTGATTCTCATTGTTTGTGTTATTTTTGATTATTTTTTTACCAAATTCAAGCCTTCTTTTACCTTTTAGGTAGTCTGTGGGAAATGTGTCTGTTAATATATTTTTTAGTATGTTTTCCCGGACTTCTACTAGTTAATGCTTTATGTAGTAAACTATGATATTTTCCCTCACTATTATAAGAAATTGTGGCTAAATGACACCTTGTATTATAAGAATTTCTTGAGGTATAATTTATCCTTTTCCCACCTACAAATTTCGCTACAATTGTATTGTAATGCTCAGCGTAATTGTTATTTTTGTTTAAAATCAAACTTTTTGAATGAAATTTCAATCTATTGATTGGTGCAAAAATATCATCGAGTAAACCACAATTTTTCATATTATCTATTAAATTATTGTCAGTCACGTTTTGTTTTTGACAAAAATAAGGGGAACAGTTTTTATGGTTTCCAAATATATGATAAGGGATATTATTTAAATCTTGTTTTAATAGTGCTACTTTGGTATCAATTTCGTAACTCTGTTTGTTATGGTAATTGACCGCACATACAACCCCCGAACGAAATCTTATAATGTTTTTTTTTAATTCCTGACGGAGATCGTAGCTCACCAGTTTTCCACAAACACTTCGTTTCTTTTTACAAATATCTTTTAATTTATTGCAAAAATTGCGAAGTAAATGGTTTTTGCATTCTATTTTTGTCACGGGATAATTACCATATGGTCTGTTTTCGCAAATTCGTTTATAGACGCTACTATCCCCGTCAGCAATTAAAAATTTATACCGTAGACCATGCATTTCCATACTTGTTTTAAAACCATCAACAATAATTTTGCTTTCCATACTAGCAGATGATTCTGTATGATTTTTAAAACAAGTATGAATTTTATCCGGGTATAGTTTACAAATGGAACAATATTTGTTTTTTACCCCAATAAACAATACCTTGTTTGTTTCGGATCCAATAATACAAGCAACTCCCGAATTTGCGTTGTAATTAGAACCATAGGACCGTTTTGAATAGGCCCCATCAGCGATCACATAGATATAAGGAATTCCATTGTCAATTTTATTTTTTTCAATCGCGATTTCCTTTTCTTTCTTCCCCGCTTCTAGCATTTCTTCCATCGCACACATACTTTTTCAGAAATTCCATTTTCAACTTTTTTGAAAAGCTTGTCGCTCATTGGAGGGATATTTAAAGTTGATACAATTTCAGTCAGTTGCGAAAATCCTCCACCCACACTTAGTACAGCTGCAACTGCTGCTTCATTCACATTTACGGTTGTTGATGAGGGATCGTTAGTACAAATTCTGTCTTCCCTATTGCACATCTTACATTTTATCACAAATGTTGAAATCATACCATTTTTTAGTTCATTTATTATTTGTAAATGTTCATTTCTGCAACTAAATAATTCCATGTGAGGAAAGTTACAAATCGCCGTAAAAAAATATTGGATGTCTACCATACGCCGACCAGATAGTCAAATTTCTAAGCTATAATATGAAAAAGAAATTAGGCATTGTCTATTTGTAATTTTTATTACCTATTCTTAATTTTTCTGTAGTCTAGATTTTCTTCAATTTGTAAAGGTCGATTATTTTCCACAAAATTGCTAGTTTCGGCAGTGGTATCTCTGATTATATAAAAAAAAGGATTTAATTTGTTATATTTTTAATAATGAAAGTCAATTTTATACCTTGCAGCTTCATGGATTTCCGAATCAGATATATTTGATGCGATTTCATTTTCAGTAATCAAATTACTGTTTTCAGCTTCAACTTCAAATTCAAATGGATCTTCAGTTTCGGCAGTGGTATGGCTGATTATATATATAAAAAAAATTAATTTAATTTTATATATTTTTAATAATAATTAAAATAATAAATTGAATAATTAAATTAATCGGTTTACCTAAAACTGGTTGTGCTAACATTAGCATTATCTTCATTACTAGTAGATGGATTAGATTTGCAGAAAGTACGTACATGTTTCATTCTTCTTCTAACACTTGGTCTTCTACTAATATTACCACGATCTTTTCTACCCATTTTAAAATGGCAATTGAAACCGTTTAAAAAGTTATAAGAACAGTCCAGAGTAAATAGCAGAAGTCGTCAACAAAAATTACAAATTTCCAGCGAAAGAGTTAAATAAAAACCAAAGAAAGTCAAAAGGGAAAAGCAAAAGTCAGCAGCAGTCGGTAGTCAGAATAAAAGAAACAATTTAAAACGCTCGCGAAAAATGTGCAGTTGATAAGGAAGTCCTAAACAACTGAATACGCAGACCAGCAAGTAAATCCAAAATTGAAATGAAAGCGCATGTTGATGAATAAAAACGCATGACCACGCCTCGGTTATCGTGCGACGAGGCGCGATGCGGCTAGATAGAAATGGACAATTTGTGAGATACTCATCGACCACAAAATTACTGAAAAATACCAAACTTTGATGCAATGCTACGGTCACATTTTTAGATATATTTATTAATTTCAAAATATATTGTTTAAATAATACATTAAACTATTTGATAGCATGGACATAAACTTAAAAAAAAATTATTGACTTAGATAATATGGTCCAAAGAGAAGCACTTTTTTGCACATTTCAAGAATTTTTTTTGACCATTTTGAGCATTAAAATTAAAAAAAAGGGTTGTTATCAACTAATAGGAAACGCCTTCTTGCACATACAAGTTTATGTATGTATGTATGTTATATGTATGTTATATGTATGTTATCATTGAATAGCCCGTCGAAAAATAATAAATGCATGTTTATCTGATTTTTGATTCTTTTGATTTCTGTTCATTTTTTGTGATTACAGCGCCATCTGTCGCGAATGGAAAAAAAATTTTCGGACAAATCGTACGTACCTTTTGACGTTGAATCCGAATCTGCGATAAAAAATGGGTGTTCGTATTTAAGATTCAAAGTTGCCGCCGGCCCTGCCCCCAGGGGCGGATTTGCCAATAGGCTAGGTAGGCTGAAGCCTACGGCGGCAAATTTTCAATTTTTTAAAATGTGGCAATAAAATTGTTTTTAAAACTATTTTTAGTGTTTTTTTAGGCGGCAAAATATGTTAGCCTACCGGCGGCAGAAACCTAAATCCGCCTCTGCCTACCCCCAGTGGGTGTCGGGATGGGAGTAATTTAGTACTAACATATGCCTCCCTCGGAGAGATAAAGTTTCGATCTGGCAAATTTTTCTGTGCGATGCGTATTTTTCGAGATAATTCCATTTTCCAGGTTAAAAAAATCACAGGGTGTCTCAGACCACCCGTCCACCCCTTTTATTTTGAGAACGCCTTGTCGTACAAGGCTGAAATAAAAAAAATTATTACCAAGGCAAACCCGAAGAATCCATTCGTGCACTTATTTTTTTCCGGAACAATCCGGAAGTACCCGGAACCGGAAGTAACTTTCCATTTTTAAATGGAAACATAGGTCGAGTATGGTATCGTTTGAAAGGTCTTTTAAAAAGAAACAACTTTTATTAAAATATTTTTATAATATCTTGCATAATTAACAAATTAAACGAAAAAAATATGCAAACAAGTGACCATTGGTCTCTTAAATTATGGAAAAATTAAATCGTTACCATCATCCAGAAATGGGCAAGAGAGAGATTTTTTTAAATTGAAACTCTTTTTTGCGTTTATCGCTTTATTCGTTAAAAATAATCAACATTTTTTTATTCTTTGAATTAAGGTAAATACATAACCTGAAAAAGTTGATTATTTTTAACAAGCGAAGCAAAAAATACATGTTTCCATTTAAAAAATCATAATTGCCTCTACCCTTATCCATTGAGGATGTGAACTACCCCCGATTGTAAAAGATGTTAGTTTAAAAGGGAGACTTTAATAATTTCTGAATTGATAAATTCAGAAACCAACCGAGAGTAATACAACATGTTTAAAATTGAGTGGGTTTGTTGGGATTACGGTTATTGATACAAATTCAAAGACTTCATTTTAACATAACACTTAAAACTATTTATTTACAAAATTAAACATACAAGAAAATAAAACAAATAAACACCACTAACATTAACAAACACTATAGAAATTGATCTAATTGTTCTGACTGTTCAATTATTATTCTGATTCTCCTAATCCCTTAAAATTTCAGCCCTTTTATTACTTAAGCCTAACCCAAAATCGCGTCATACCCCTAGGAGCTTTACTTAAGTATTTCTAACAACCAATGACAAGAAAACTTTAGAATATTAGAAACTCCCTTTTCTAACTGAATTAGAACGACCCTCGCAAGGTTTAAAATTTATTAGTTTTACTCTGGATGTTTTAATGCACCCATAATGTTATCCACATGTTCCAAAAATATTTGTTCCCCATTAGGAATTTATTACTATTCTTTAAGCAGCACCACTTTAGAATTAAGTGCATTTGAGTTCTTTATTATTTATTACTTCCAAATTTCTAAAAATATTGAATTACTGAAAATAAACATCTCCCGGTCAGATTTAATCTTAAGAACTTGCGAGAACCTTTCTACTAACTTACAATCTTTAACGAAATTGATTTACTAAATAAACTTTGATTAAATTTTGAAAAACCCCAAATAATTACAAGTCGCTAATTTAAAGACGCTCACAAGGATGATGGTAGTGTTTTATCTTTTCCATAATTTAAGAATCCATTTGTCACTTGTTTCCTTTTGTTTTTCGTTTAATTTGTTAATTATGAAAGATATTAAAAATATATTTTAATAAAAGTTGTTTCTTTTTAAAAGACCTTTCAAACGATACCATACTCGACCTATGTTGCCATTTAAAAATGGAAAGTTACTTCCGGATTGTTCCGGAAAAAAATAAGTGCACGAATGGATTCTTCGGGTTTGCTTTGGTAATAATTTTTTTTATTTCAGCCATGTACGAGAAGGCGTTTTCAAAATAAAAGGGGTGGACGGGTGGTCTGAGAACCCTGTACATTATATTATGGATGTTATTTAAAATAATATTTAAGACAAAAAAAAAACAAATTTTCTTCTTTGTTGGTTTTCTTCTATAATACTAAAACGGTAAGAAAAGGGGGAGGTGTTTTTTTTCGGGGAGGGTTGTAAATTTGCGTGCTCGCGGAGGAGAAAATTCTAAGAAAAAAGTTTAAATGACATTTTTCGATCGGAAAAAATTCCGCCGATCTACAGGGCGTTGAAGAAAAAAGTGTTTTTTTGAAATTTCTCGAAAACGGCCGGGGCGATTTTCGAAATTTTTTTTTTATTTTCTTCTCCTCGTCCGTCCGCATCTTTTTTATACGAAACTTTTTTTTCTGCGGCGCGCCGTTTTTTTGCGGGACCGGATTAAATTTTTTTTGATAAAAACTCCACTTTGAGGGAAAATTAAACATATGTTATGTCGGAATCCGACAGAAAGGCGCGTACCGGCGTTTTCGGCGAAAAAATCTCTTTCGAAGCTATACGGCGCCCAGAGCGTACCCTTTAGATTAACGGGTCAAACGGGCTCCCGAGTCCGCCCCCGCAAAATTTTTTTCCCCGTTTTTCGACGATAAAATAAAAACTAAGTAAAATTTTTCAATTTTCTCTTCGGATTCTTAAAGAGGAGGACGAGCCGCATATAAAAAAAAATTTTTTCGTTCAAAACTTCCAACAGGGACGGATTCAGGGTCAAAACAAAAATTTTTTTTTATAAAAAATCCACTTTGAGGGAAAATTAAACATATGTTCCCTCGAAATCCGACATAAAGGCGCATACCGGCGTTTTCGGCGGAAAAAATTCTTTCCAAGCTATACGGCGCCCAGAGCGTACCCTTTAGATTAACGGGTCAAACGGGCCTCCGAGTCCGCCCCCGCAAAATTTATTTCCCCGTTTTTCGACGATAAAATAAAAACTAAGTAAAATTTTTCAATTTTCTCTTCGGATTCTCAAAGAGAAGGTCGAGCCGCACCGAATAGAATTTTTTTTCGTTCAAAAATACCACCAGGGACGGATTCGGGGTCAAAACAAAAAACACGATTTTTTACGGGAAAAAACACACTCCCATTTTAAAGTACTCCTCCGAAGGCGCTCTAAACCTCAAAAATCGCTGCACGTGACGACGAGGGACCATGTTCGGAGACGGTGAGTATCTATATACGATGAAGATATCTTAAAAATTAACGTCACACGAGCCAAATCAAAATTTTCCGTCTTTTTGCTGTTTTTTTTTGTCATTTTTCGGAATATTTTCCTTATTTTTTGGTTTTCAAAAAAGAAAAAGGACGCAATCGATTTGAAATGGCTTCCCGAATAAAACGCATTCAACATTTTTCAAAAATTCCCAAATTTGACTTAAATATTTTCTATAATACTAAAACCGTAAGAAACGTAAAATGTTTTTTTTTCGTATAGAGTTGAAATTTTGCATGTATAAAGAAGAGAAAATTTTAAGAAAAAAGTTTAAATGTCCCTTTTCGTTCGGAGCGCCCCGAAAAAAGTTATTCCCCCCCCGAACGAAAAATTGAATTCATCCCCTCACTGTCTGAAATTCTCCCCGAATCGCATCAAATTTTAGTATGTTATAGAGGACCAAATTCTATACAGGATGGTTTTGACCCGTCCGAACCTATCTATTAAGGGGGCGGAGATACAGCCCCTTTTGTATTTTTACCCCAAATTCGGACGTTTTTTGCGACGAGCCGCTAAAAGGGCAGTTTTTTTAGTCAGATTTTAAAAATTCTGATTGCATCGTGAAGAGGGATGCCGATTCTAAGCGGGGTTAGAATCTAAAATTTTTCCGAGCACGCTAACACTCTGAAAAAAGTTCTCGAAAACGGTCATTTTTCTCGCTTTTTTTCCGGTTTTCGTCGGCGTCAAATTTGAAAAATCGCAACCCCGTCCGGTTTTATAGGGGAGCGACGAAAATTGGCCCCTTTTATTCTCACATCCTGGGGATGAACCCAGGCCATTTTTAAGTCTCCAGGAGTAACCGTGTGGCGCCCCGGCGCCGAGACGCCAAGAGTACAAATTTAACGTTTTTTCGGGCGGCAAATGTGCTCAAACTGTACCCCTTATATTTGAGAATCAGCAGGTGCAAAAAAATAGCGGGTTTTCGATTTACAAACTAGACACACGTTATTATGGCGATCCGAGCCCTTTTTTTGATATCTTGATTTTTTGTATTAATTTGGGGCCTTTAAATTTGCATTTCGTTTTTCTTGCTTTTTCGACGCGGACTTTGAAAATTCGTAACTTTTGATAGGGTCGGCTATTAAGGACGAATATTTTTTATTTTGCTTATTACATTCATATTTATAAGCAGAAAAATCAACTCCGCAAAATTTGAACCCTTTGTTTCAGAAAAAAATCGAACGTAAAATGTTCAAAAAATTGCGCTAAACGCGGCCGATTGGTACTACCACTGTAGCCCACAGTTTCCAAAAATCATTAAATTTTTCTACACTGCCTTATAAAAGAATAATTTCTACAACGGGTAGCGCGTAGGAAATTTTTATTTTCGAAGGGGTTCGGAAGTTATGCCTAAATCAACTGGAAATTTTGAATTTTGAGGCGAGTGGCTCCCGTCGGGCCATTTTTTAACCGATTTTCGATTTTAAAGGTTCATTTAAATCTACCTCCCGAGCTAAAATCGCACACGCACAGGTTTTTTTGAATTTCCAAAAAATAACGAAAAATTATTTTTTTTAAGATCGCATTTAAAAAAGTCGTAATTTTTGACGCGTTTCGGTCTATTCAACCCCTCAAATTTAATTTTGCCCCAGCGTAATGTACATTCTCTGAAAGCTTTCAATGTTCATTTTACGACAAAAAAAGAATCACTTCGTTATCTCTTTTCGTTATCGAGTTATGGCCGAAAATGTTGCTAAAACATGCAAAATTTCCGTTTGGAGCGAAAATTGCGGACTGAATTTTTTCACTTTTCAGAAAATAATTAATATCTTCGAAACTATTACCACCACCCAGACGATTGATAGCTTAAAATTTGCAGCGACACCTCCCCCGCCAAATGCCGTAAAAGTTTTAATTTTCGGTTTAAAATTGCGTCGTCCAGGGCCGTCTTTGTTCCAAAATTTTGCGAAAACTTTGCGAATTTTTTCCAAAAAAACTGTTTAGCCGATTTTAACCAAATATTTTGTAAAATGCGTCTATCCATGGTGTTTACCGTTGGTAAAAATTTAAAATCGCTAACTTTTACAGTTTTTGAGAAAAACAATAAAAATCGATTTCCATGAAGAATTTCAAGCCCGTAGCCTTAAAAATATTTCAAAAAAAATTTTTTCGAATTTTTTCAAAATCGACCCCGCAAATGAAAGATAATAGAAAATGTATCAAATGTACGGGGTCACTTGCCATCTTCACCCCCTAAAAAGATTTTACACCCCAAAAACTCAAAAAAATTAAATTTTTTTTAGGTAATGTACCTTAAAAAATTATTAAATTTAAAAAAATTAATAAAATAATATCGATAGTTTTTACAAACTTATCTGTACTAATTTTTGTTTCTTAATTTCAGTTATTAAGCTAAATATGATTTTTTAACAATACACATTTACTCATTTATCAGAATGCCATATTTTAAATAAAAATTCATATCTTTTGAACAAAAAGTCGTGGAGCCTTGAATTTTTTTTTTATTTTTTTCTAATTTCTTTACACTACATTTATAAATTATTAACTTTTAAATTGTAAATTACTTCGCTATCCCTTTTCGTTATCGAGTTATGGCCGAAAATGTAGCAAAAATATGCAAAATCTCCGTTTGGAGCCAAAATTGCGGTCTGAAATTTTTCACTTTTCACAAAATAATTAATATCTTCAAAACTATTGGAACCACCGGCACGCTTAATAGCTTAAAATTTGCACCGTCACCTCCCCCACCAAATTCCGTGAAAATTTTAATTTTCGGTTTAAAATTGCGTCGTCCAGGCCCGCATTTGTACCAAAATTTTGCCAAAACTTTGCGAATTTTTTCCAAAAAAACTTTTTAACCGATTTTAACCAAATATTTTTTAAAACGCGTCTATCGACGGTGTTTACCTTTGGAAAATATTTGAAATCGCTAACTTTCATAGTTTTCGAGAAAAACAATAAAAATCGATTTCCATGAAAAATTTCAAGCCCGTAGCCTTAAAAATATCTCCAAAATTTTTTTTTACAATATTTTCAAAATCGACCCCGCAAATGAAAGATAATAGAAACTGGATGAAATGTAGGGGTCACTTGCCCTCTACACCCCTCAAAAAAAATTTACACCCCAAAAACTCAAAAAAATCAAAACTTTTCTAGGTAATGTACTTTAAAAAATAATTAAATTTTAAAAAATTTAATAAGATAATATCGATAAGCTTTACAAACATATCTGTACGAATTTTTATTTCTTAATTTTAATTATTAAGCGAAATATGAATTTTTCAAAATACATATTTACTAATTTATCAGAATACCATATTTTATATAAAAATTCATATCTTTTGAACAAAAAGTCGTAGAGCCTTGAATTTTTTTTTATTTTTTTCTTATTTCTTTATACTACAACCCAAAATTATTAACTTTCAAATTGTAAATTTGAAACCCGCATACTTGTTTAAAATACTAAATTCAAAATTAACAAGATCTACTTACTTGTTCTTAACTAGTCTATCCAAAATCCTGATCGAGCCAAGTTCACTTTATTTAAACTTATTTAAGATGAGGAAAGTTCCGTGTCTAGGCACCGAGGCACTGAAGAGGGGGCCGCTAGTATTATTTCCGAATTAAAATAAATTTTTACCGGAGTCGCTCGAATATACGGTTTGGCCAACCCCTACCACATTTACATCATTCAAGCTGTAGAGCCACCTGCATTCTTTGTTTAGGAGTCCCCGCCCTCATTATAAAAATAAGAAAGTACTCCAATTGTTACATTTATATAATTTACAACCCAAAATTGTGCCATATTCTTTGCAAAAGGAAATATGATACCTTATTATTTATATTGTGTCTATTCTCTTTTGTTTTATAAAAATTTAATTTACCAATATTTTAGTATACCTGGTGTAAATAAAACTAGCAGGGTCACTCATGTCATTTTTTTTTATGAAAGCATTTTTGGTTTTTTTTTGTAAAGAATGTAAGGAAATCCTATCTTACAAAAACTATTCTCATATGCTAAAAATACGTAAAATAAATTATTTTTATAAAATTTATTGGGTCGTCTTTAAAATAGATTTTTTTTAAATCCAACCGTCACCCCTTACTTCGTGAAACCCCACATGTATTTATTATTTTATAATTCTTTCAATTTATTTTATCAACAACAACTAATTTATAGATAAATTTGAAGTTTACCCTACCTATTTGGGGAATCAGTAATCGGAAAAATATCCTCTATCTAAAATGGGGCGGTTCTAATATCATGTAATTTCGATTATTATACTATTATGTATACATACAGGATGTACAAAATTTAAGAAAAATGTTTTAAATAAAAGTTGTATTATTCTTTGTGGCGAATTAATTACGAATAGTGCCATGACCTTGGCCAGCAGATTGAAGGTCACCCCCGGATGTAATTATAATAATTATTATTATAATTTGGTACTCTAATCCCTGGAATTTTTTCTTCGCAAGGACCCTAATTACCCCTTTGAGTCGAGTCGAGGAAACGCAACGTAGCCGTTATCAACTTCGGATGAAAAAAAAACATTCTTTATTTTTTTTTTTAATTTTCGAAGATATTTAAAACAACATCACAAACTTTTCTAAAATTGTTTTAAACTATGTACATAAAAATGGTATGTTGCATTTAAAAAAATAAAGTTGATGTTATTTCCGGTAAAGCCGGAGGTGATATTAAAAAAAATAGTGCATAAAATGTGTTTTCTTGAAATATACAACATTTCAAATTTTTATTTTTATAAACAAAGAAATTATAGAGGTGACTCATGTTTCGTTTATATTAATCACGGTATACAGTGGCGTTTCCAGCCAACTGATCTAGGGGGGATAATTAAAAAAAGATAAATATACAGGGTTTCTTAAAATTCGACCGACAACGCTTAGCTGGAGATAGTAGACCTAATGATAAGTCCATATGACCAAATTCATTTAAATAGAATATGCACCCTTTCAATATTTATCGCATTTCTTATATCTCGTTTATTTTGAATGCCTTTATAAAATTTTCCGCACAAACAATTGAATTTTTCTGACACTGGTAATTACCCAATTAACTCCCACTTAGGGTTAAATATAAGCTGATATTTTAAAAAACCCTTAATTACTCTTAGAATTTGTAATTGCATTTAAATTAAAATTTTGGGAGTTGGGTCCGATAAAAGAAAAATCAAATCTCAGTCACTTTGATTTTTATCACTGAAGACTAAACATTTAATTAGTGTAGTGAAATATCAAAGTTATTATTACCGAGTTCCATTACAAAGTTGTTTTATGTTTATAATTGTTCTTTTTTATACGTATTTGTATTGATCTTAAAATGAATGTAATTAAAATTTTATAGGTTATTCTAAACTAGGCACCTAAGACGCCCATTGATTTTGATTTTTTAAATTTAGATTGTAGTCATTTTCTGTAACCTTATTTATTTGTAGCTGCATAATAAAGTTTTTTATATCATTATTTTGTATTTAAAATTATATACCCAGAAGTACATGTAAAGTGTAAAATAAAGCGACTTGCAAAATGACGACACTGACATTTATAAAAATAAATTTATTTAAAAATTTACTTTTATAACCAAAAGAAAAATATATAGCCCGTTTATTGTCCGACTTTTTCACGAATGCGGATAATAACTAGGCACGCCAATTACCAAATTACCGCAAGAACCGAAGAGCCCAGTAATCCCGAATAGATTATTGCTTGTCTCTTCCCTTGAACGGCGGACGTTTTTATTGATCGCAAAATGATCCTATAAGAGAGAGTGCAGTTGATGGATACAACCTTTCATGGCATAAGCCATCTATCTTATTTTGCTTGAACTATAAATCGTATCAACTCTTGGGCTTCCTTGTTTTAAATCAGAGCCAATGAAAAATAGGCTGAAATGCATCCTTTTTTTAATAGTGGAGCCGTCTAATCCGGGGAAATTTTGATTTGAGGTATTGAAAGATAGCTCCATCCTTGTTCATAGCTTTTACACAGTTTTTCATGAGTCCCAACTTTATGTGAAGAGGTGGCAGAAAAATTTTGTCACTTGGCACTAAGGGTTCTTGAGATACATTTTTAAGTCCAGGTGTTAAGCTTTTTCTTTGTGGCCAAGTTTTTACTTTGTAATGTTTATCTCTGGCGCGACCGTCCCACTCACATAAAAAACAGCAAAACTTGGTGTATCCTTCTTGTAATCCAGTTAGGATAGCTACGACTTTTAAATCAGCACAATTATTCCATAGGTACTGAGAATATTTTATTTTTTCAGGTAATACCTCCAGATAATTTTGTTTCATGTTAGTTGCATGTGCAAGAGGCACTGATGAGTATTTGTTGCAATTGTGGAGTAAAACAGCTTTCAAACTAATCTTCGAGGCATCAATAAAAAGGTTCCATTCATCTGAATTTTCAGGAAAACTCAGTTCTTGAAGTAGCCCTGAAGCATTATTACAATATACTAAATCACCTTCTTTGGACAAATGACTCGTAAAATCTTCTTGTGCGAAAATATGAGACTCTCGTACTTTTATCCAACAAATTCCACTGTTTAAATCTTGATCCGAGTAATTGAGCCTTCGATTTTGATAACCCTAAGTCTCTAACAAGATCATTTAAATCAGATTGTTTAAGAAAATAAGGTTCTTTTGATGGACTTGAAGATCCAGATAAAGTGCATGATGATGATGTACTAGTAGAAATAAAACTGGATTGAGACTGTAGATCAGAAATATTTTTATTTTCTATCTCCTCGTTATTCTTTGGAGGTACTGGAGGTAAAGTGTCTGCAGCGCGTGGAATTGGTCTCTTTGCAGATGCAATGTTCAAATATATAATCTTATTTTTATTTTTTTTCGAGAATCCTCGTGTTGATGTCATGCAGAAATAACAATCATTCTCGTGATTCTGAGGTTCCAAAGCATTGGCATTGTAAACGGCATAGATTTGTGACTTCCTACAAACCAACCTCTTAATATTCTTGAGCAACTATTACAGCATATTTTTGGCAACTAACTTTTATCCCTCTCATCGATAGAAAATCCAAAATAAAGCTGATAAGCTTTCTTAACCAGGTCAGTTATTGTATTTTGCTGTCCTTTTATGATATATTCACCACAAATGTAGTAAAAACTGTCCGTGGAAATCTTACAAGTTTGCGGCATTTTATAACCTAAAATTAAATTAAAGCGGCAAAATTATGGAATAAATTCAATAAAACTGAAACCATAGGTTTCTCAAAAAAAAGTTTCGAATAAAAGTTGTTTGGTTTAAAGGTATAATCACTAAACATATTTTTATTTTTTATTTCAAATTTTTTTTCAAGGTCATTTCAAGGTTTTTTCTAAAAGAAATTTACAGCTCTTCAAAAAATAAACAACTTTTATCTAAATCATTTTTCTAAACCATTCTTAGTTTTGAAGTTATACCGAGTTTAACATTTTGGATCGTAAACTTTTATCCCATTGAAATCAAGTGTACTTTACCTTAAAATGTAATTATGTGATGACGTCATCATTTTGAAATAGCAACAACGTTTATTTGAATTTAGCATTTTAGATCGTAAATGTCTTAAAACATAATTATTTTGTCCGATTAAAGCCAAGTGGGACTTAAAATGTGAAAGAATCTACATTAGCATTACAAACAATAAACACAAAAATAATACACTTTTGAAATTTTTTGAATGTTGTATAATGAATTTCAATCGTATTAAATTGATTGATTTTACAAAAGGCATGATTTTTGGCTCGACCAGCGTTTGCTTAAATTTAATAATATCATTTTTATTAATCGCCTTGCAATAACGTAAGCAAATAAAATAATGGCTCGCTTAAATGAAACTCAACGGATTGAAATTTTGATTCTCGTTGGATGCGGAGATAAGACCAGAACTCAGCAAGAGGTATGCACTATGTTTAATGCAAAGTATCCCGGTAGACCTATCAGCCAATCCACGGTTAGTAAAATCGAGAAAAAATTTAGAGAAACTGGACATGTTAAACATATTCCAAATGCCAGGCGTCCTGCTAAACTTAGGGAAAATGTTCAAATTGATATTTTGTTAAGTATTGAGGAGAATCCTCATAGTAGTTCTCGACAAGTTGCAGCAGATAATGAAATCAGTCAGCGATCTGTATTACGTTTTTTAAAACGAGAAAAGTACCATCCTTATAAAATACAACTAGTCCAGGAGCTCAATGAAGATGATCCCGATCGCCGGATGCAATTTTGTGAAAATATGCAGAATTTATGTAACCGCAATCCACAATTCCTTCGCCAAATCGTTTTTTCGGACGAAGCCACTTTTTCCTTAAATGGTGTAGTGAATAAACAAAATTGCCGGTATTGGAGCAGAGAGAATCCTCATTGGATGAGTGAGGATCATACTCAATACCCTCAAAAACTTAACGTTTGGGCAGGCATAGTTGACAATCGAATAATTGGCCCTTTTTTCTTTGAAGAATCACTCACGGGGCAGAGGTATCTAGAGTTTTTAAGAAATGATCTTGTACCTGCCCTAGCAAACATATTTCCGAATGAAAATGATCCTGACTTACCAAATCCTAGCATCTGGTTTCAACAAGATGGTTCACCTCCACACTTTGCACGTCCAGTACGGGAGTTTTTAGACACCTACTTTCCTGGGAGGTGGATTGGCAGACGAGGCCCGATGGAATGGCCCCTAAGGTCCCCTGACATAACACCCCTTGATTTTTTCTTGTGGGGATATTTAAAATCCAAAGTCTATCTAAACAAGCCACAAGATCTAGAGGATTTAAAAGATTGACTTAGGTACGAAATTCGTAGAATAAGTCACGAAGTCATTCGCAATGTTCAAGAAGAATGTGGTCATCGGTTTGCCTATTGTCAAGAGGCCGGTGGATGGCAATTTGAACATCTGATTTAATAGAATTATGGGTTTGATATGAATTACATTATTTTTTTATTAGCTGTATTTAGTTCAGTTTTTATTAGTATTAAAATGCTTTTTTAACATCCTTTAAGAAGCAGAAAAAACGTTGTTGCTATTTCAAAATGATGACGTCATCACATAATTACATTTTAAGGTAAAGTACACTTGATTTCAATGATTTCAATGGGATAAAAATTTACGATCAAAAATGTTAAACTCGGTATAACTTTAAAACTAAGAATGGTATAAAAAAATGATTTAGATAAAAGTTGCTTATTTTTTGAAGAGCTGTAAATTTCTTTTAGAAAAAATATAGGTTTGCATTTAAAAAAACAATGTTGACCTTGAAATGACCTTGAAAACAAATTTTAAATAAAAAATAAAAATATGTTTAGTGATTCTACCTTTAAACCAAACAACTTTTATTCAAAACTTTTTTTTGAAAAACCTATGGTTTCAGTTTTATTGAATTTATTCCATAATTTTGCCGCTCACTGTATATAAGTATAATATCAATTTTTGTGCAAAACTTACCAAAATATTTGATATAGATCGTAAACAATCAGAAGATAACTTTTCAACTAACAACTGTAAATTCACAGCATATACTGCGCAAGCGCATACGTACTACCATAAAATTCACTTTCGGCACTTTCCTTCTTTCTCTTACGATTTGTTAAAACCTATTTTGTAAGTATGAACTCTGTTAATAATATTGATGTATAAAACAAATTCAAAAAAACTTAAATATATGATATTTAAAAAAAAATCAAATCACAAAATCTAGACGTGATAGAAAAAATCGGCCAACGGGAACAGATTCAGAGCATCAAAATCTTCATATTTATGTTATTATTTTATGAAGGAGGATTTTGTTGCAGACCAGTGTAATTTGTATATGTTTTAAAAAATGTTATTGTTCTATATTCTCTAATAATTATATTTGTTTATCATATTTTCATATTTTATTATTTTTATATTTTATTCTTATTATATTTTCTTATTTTTATATATTCTCATTATACTTTCTTCTTATATTGTATTGGATCTAGAGGAGAAAGCACCAGTCTTCTTTGATTTAATAGAAAAATCAGTTATGGAGGTTAAAATGCTATTACAAATGCAATTGCATATTTTATTGGATTTTAAACCAAGCTGTAACTTTAAGGTTACTCTGTGTATTTGGAATTTATAAATTTATAAATTTGTATTAAGAAAATATACCACAGGGCTTAGTCTTAAGCCCGACACCAAAGAGTTTGTCTTAAGCCTTCTTCTGTGGAATATGCTATAAGATAGCCAGCTAAAAATCGACGCCCCAGATCCAAGTAAAATTCTTGTTTATGCAGACATTTTCATTGTATTCATATACAAGACGGAAGTGGAAGTTGAAGAAAAGGCAGACACAATCAAAAGAGCCAACGCGTGGAAAGGACAATATGTAGAGCAAGTGGCCCCAGAAAATATCTTCCTTATAGCCAGGAAAAAATAAGAGAAATAAACATAAATAAGTATCATGGGAACAATCCTAGAAGCAAACGTACATAAAGTATTTAGGTTTCATACTGAACTACAAACCGTTATGGTAGAATCTCGTCAAGCACACAGTTACCAAACCAGACAAATGATTGTGGATTTGGAATTACTATAAACAAATTTGTATTGGCAGAAAAAATATTATAAAATAATGCTCACATAAATAAACGCATAAATTCAGAGACGTGGAATTCGAAAAATTACCCCATAAAAGCAAAATAAAGAAAATGATAAATATCAAAATATTTGTAAAATAATTTCTTTTAAATTTTTTAATTCGCTTAACAGTTATTTGGTCAATAGCAAAGTCATTTCGATAAACAAATATATATTAGCAGAAAATTTAGGTTAACATTCTTATAGCTGAAAATACCAACGGGAAATATGCCAATAACAATGAAAGACAAAACTTAAAACATGAATGTAGAAAATGATCAACAATGTGCAGCATTCGGGTCCAATTAAACCGTGTTCCATACTGCGAATGGCATTTTGCTATTGATAAAATACACGACTTTAAACTAATCTTTCCTGATACATATTTGGAACAAAAATGGAATTTATATAAACAAATTTGTACTAGCATAAACACTATTTAAAGAATATAAATTCTACATCAAATGCATATTTTATTGGATCTTAAACCAAGCTGTAACTTAAAAGTTACTCAGTGTATTTGAAAATTATATACAAACAATATTCGTATTCGTTTGCTAATTTAAGGCACTTTAGTCGAACTAAAGATATATATAAACAAATTTGTATTAACAAAAAATACCACTAAACTTAGTCTTAAGCCCGATACCAAAGAGTCTGTCTTGGGACCGATACCTCGGGGCTCTGTCTTAATCCCAATACCACAAGGCTCTGTCTTAGGTCCTTTACTATGAAATGTGCTATACAATAGCCAGATCATTATAGGCAAGACTGAGGTAGAAGTTATGGAATACGCAAACAGACTAATCAAAATAGGCAACACGAGGAAGGGACAAGATTAACTGAAACTGGCCCCAGAAAAAATTGAAGCTATCTTCCTCACCAGCAGGCCAAATAAGCCTAACCATTATGGGAACAATAATAGAATGCAAGCCTACCATGAAGTATGTAGTATCATATTGAACTACATATTGTCATTCCACCATTACAAATAATAGTAAAGGTAGCCAACTAAAAATTGACGTCCCGGATCGAAGTAAAATGGTGATTTATGCAGACGACATTTTTGTTGTAGTCATAAACACAGAAGTGGACATAACAGAAAACGGGAAGAATTATAAACAAATTTATATGAGCAAAAAAAAACGCTTATTTAGGTTCTAATCCTTATATTTGACAAAAAGTAACAAAGCAAGGAACTGTGACGAAAATTTGTTCGACATTCCACCATTATAAGTGGATGTGGATCTAGACCAGCAGTCTTCTTTGATTTAATAGAAAAATCAGTTATTGAGGTTAAAATGCTATTACAAATGCAATTGCATCTTTTATTGGATTTTAAACCAAGCTGTAACTTTAAGGTTACTCTTTGTATTTGGAATTTATATAAACAAATTTTTATTTACACCAAAATACCACAGGGCTTAGTATTAAGCCGGATACCAAAGGTCTTAGGCCTTCTTCTATGGAAAATGATCTACGTTGGGCCAACTAATAATCGACGCCCCAGATTATACCCAAGTAACAAGGCATGGGAAATTTTCCGTGTTTAAATAGACTTTACCTAATTAGGGAAAATTGACGTAATGTTGCCCTAAATAACGACTTTAAAGGCATTGAATTGGGCATAAGTTAAGGCATATTTACCTTGTGGATATTTTTACTAATAGGGCGAATAAAAAGTTAAATTTACCATTATTTGCCCTAATTTATTACTTATTGGTTATATTTCTTCAAAGTTGAAAATAGGGAAATTCGCCAGTAAAATTTACCTTAGTATTTTACTTAACGACGCCATTAAAGTAAAAATGTGCTGTAGGTCAAATTTATAGTAATACTTACTGTAATTTTACTTTTCAATGACTATTAGGGAAAAAATACTTCATAGTAAAATTGTAGTAAATTTGGTTACGTTTCCTTTAATGGTAAAATGTCCTTATTAGTCGATAGTAGGGTTATTATAAATTTCAAATAAATTTAGATTAATTACTTTGTAGTCAAACTTACTAGGTTGAAGGACTTAAGGCATATTTTTTTGTAGGTATTTTATGTATGTTCCTTCATAAAGCTTGGTAAAAATTCCAAGTCTGATGAAGGAAAATATAAGTGATTTAGGGCACTTTTAAATTCAAAGGTATCGAAATCAGAAGAACTTTCATATAATCATATCCACTACAATATTATAAAAAATACAAGCAGGCGATACAAAAAGAAAATAGTCATTCCACTTCCAAATTTATAAACGCAAAAGTATTCATAGAATATAAATAAATGAAACCATATTCAATGATTCAAAAGACACTAACGAGAAATTGCTATAAATTTTTAGGTTATGTTGTTATAATTTGCCCATACGACATTTCTGCCCAATTCGTGCCTTTAAAGTTAAATTTACTTATTTAGGACAAACTTACTTAAAAGTATTATTGACTTTCAGGTAAAAAGTTCCAATTTAGAGCCAAATTACTATAAAGTCAAATTTATAGGAAATTTTTACCAATCATCAAGGAAAAGTTACCTAATAGGCCAGAAATTCCTAAAATTTCACATCAGGTAGATTTTAGCAGTAAAGCCATATTTATTATTACAAAATATAGGTTATATAAAAATGTATGGAAGTTTAATAGGTATTTATAAATTAAATTAAACTTTATTTAAACAAAAAGTTAACAAATCATACGATGATTCTTTGAAGAAGTATTTAAAAATTAAAATTATAAATATAAAGTTAATACCAAAAAAAATCTAATATAATTAATAACAAAATTTATTTTTAAACAAAGATTTTGGATTAGGGGATTGCATTTTTTTAAAGTAAAATCGATCAGTTTGACAAAAAAATTTTTGTGTCAACCAAATTTTAAGCTTCTCGACTAGTTCCAACAACACCCCGAACTCTAAATAATAGTATTTATTAGTAATAAGCCATCATGGATTCTTTAACTTATAATAAAATTGATGTCACCAACATATTTCATTCGACGAAATAAGAAAGTTGGTAGCCGTGAGCCAAAATCATATTCATTACTGAGGTTAGGAAATATTTGGGAAATATGTAGTAAATTTTACGTTCGTATTAAGTAAATTTAACGTAATTAACTTATAAGTAATTTCCCTATAAGGCGACACTTAGGGAAATTTTACGTCGAAACTACAGTCAATTTTTCCCCAAACACGTAATTATTACGGAAAATTTAAGTAATAATAACGTAATTCTTATAGGGCACGACGACTTGACATACCCAAATTACGTAAATTTTACGTAAATTACACCAAAATTGTTAGGTGGGTATGTTCTTATTATACTGTATTTCGATTGCAGCAAATAGCCAAAATGTTCAGAATAAAACCTTTATTGTACTAGGATCTCCTTGTTCATTTTGGAAGGGACTAGCGCGACTCAATGTAAATTAAAATATGCACATTTTCCTTTAACTTTAAAGAAGTTAAGTCTTGATGTTTTTAGGGTCAATACTACTTGTCATTATAATTATTAAAAGTAATAATTATAATGACAAAAATTAAGGACTTTTTTGTTCTATAATTTGTATATGTTTTAAAAAATATTTTTGTTCTATATTTTCTAATAATTATATTTGTTTATCATATTTTCATATTATTATATTTTACTATTGTTATATTTTATACTTATTATATTTTCTTATTTTTATATATTCTCATTAAACTTTCTTATTATATTGTATTGGATCTAGGGGAGGCAGTGCCAGTCTTCTTTGATTTAATAGAAAAATCAGTTATTGAGGTTTAAATGCTATTACAAATGCAATTGCATATTTTATTGGATTTTAAACCAAACCGTAACTTTAAGGTTACTCTGTGTATTTGGAATTTACAAATTCGTATTAACAAAAAATACCACAGGGGTTAGTCTTAAACCCGATACCAAAGAGTTTGCCTTAAGACCGGGAAATTTTGAGCCTGAACCTTTCTCGAAGATGAAATGCGCCTAAATATTATTTTTTGGTTAAAATTTTTTTTGCCATGTATAAATGAATATTTTACATAACCTTACGTAAAATTTAGAAAAATATATTTTTAAAATAAAATTGTTTATGATTTTTTAATAGTTTAATACGATATAATAATGTTAAAAATTATATTAAGAAACTCATAACATCATACTATTTAAATATGATGCAAATTGAAAGTTATTTTTTGATTATTTTTGAAGCTAATCGAAGAGTTCATTTTAAATGGGGAATTTAAATTTGGCGCGCGAGTTAAAAAAGCGAAAAGCTAAGTGTCTTTTTAAAAAGGATTTTAAAACGTTTATTAGGTCTTGAACATTGAGTAAATAAACCGACAGCGATTTTAGCATGTAATTTATTACTGATTTATAATTACAAATTTATTTCTTATATATGAATTTAAATGCTGACATAGAATAAGCTGGGTGTGGAATTTGGTGACATATAACTCTTCCCTCCTTAAGATGAAAAGCAGGGGGCTGTACGGGGTGCTGCAACAATTCCAATTTGTTCCAGGGGTATGGTTTCTGGTGTGGGTACTGGATCTCTGTTCGGCTGTTGTTTGCGTCGTTTGAAGATCATGAAACATATTGTAAGAAAAATAATAATGTATATAGAAATTGTCCAGATACTTAGTGATGTGTGTATTACTGGGGCACTGTTGTTTAATTCGTTCGTTAGTAGATTCATCTGGCCCAGAAGTGGATGGATGTCGCTTAAATCGGTGTTTACTAACTTCAACGGGGTCATCTCTATTCTTCTTCTATTATTTTCAAAGACGTCTTCCGACTTCGGGAGTGATACAATCTGTACTTCTTTTCCCGTCTTCTGGTGTGCCTGTAGAATGGTGTTTTCAATTTTTATCTTGCAATTTTCTTCGGTCTTCAGGAGAAATGTTCCTTTGAGTGTTTTTCTTTCTTCTTGGTCTCCACATGATATTAAGATGGTCGTTTCCTTGGGAAGAACTGAAATCCACGCGCTGTCTTGTATCTTCTGGATCTTTATTTCTTCGATCTCGACAATTTCTGGGTTGCAGTTGTTGTAGTTATGCGTATGTTGTATAAGGTTCACCTCACACGGAGCTTGAGATGTGATCTGGTAGATGTTCTTGTGACATATGAACATTGCTCGGCTTATCTCCTTACATTTTTCATCGTCCATTGCATACTTTGACTCATGGGTTAAAAATTATTTGTTGTGGGGGATTATGATTTGGTATAAGTTGTTTTTAAGGGCTACTGGAAGAGGGCACAATTGGTAGTAATCGAATGATTTTCGGTCCACCAGTGGTATTAGCATAACAAATATAATTTTGTTTTCCTCGATGTAACTTTTAATTTCCAATGCAGCTTCATACCTTTGTAAATTATTAAGACTGATTTCGTACGGTAGTTTTGCATCGTCGGATTCGAATTTCTTGATTTCCTTTAGGTCATCTAGAAGATCATCGGCTTCTATGATTGACGTGTGTAGTGCATTTATTCTTGCAAAAGCTAATGCATCTTCTAAGGATATAAGTATTTCATAAATGATGCTAGTGGACATAAATAATTGGTTATATATCGAGTTGAATGTTATAAGGGTTGAAATTTCCTCATCTGGATGCTGCATAGCGGACACCAACTGATTTATTTTTGCTTCCATCGCTTTTTGATTGATCAGGAGTTCTTCGGTTGTCTTGTTAAATTTTTCGATTGCTCTTGTGGTGAGGGAGATTTGTTTATTTACCAGTATTTTTGTTGTCCTTTCTCCTGATTGTAGTTGTTGAATTGCCTTACTATAATTTTCAGCATCTTCCTGGTCCAAATTTCCAGTAATAAGTTTGATTATGCTGCCCATCCCATTAATTATACCGCTTTTTCTCCTTGCGTCTCTTGCTGGTAAGATCCTTTTCAGTATTTTCTCAATTTGGCTTATTCTATTATTTATTATTTGTTTATAATTGTAGATACCCTTTTGGTAGATTTTCTTATCCTCTAATTTTGTTATTCCCAATTTGTTTAAACTATCTCTAATGTTTCTAGCTTCTAATTCTAATCTGCTTAAATCTATGGTCCTGATTAATTTCCAGTTGTCTACGACGTTGTGTGCAATTACGAGTCTGACTGGGAACAATCCTGGATTATCCTGGATTTTCTGGATCATGCTTGATTCGATGTACCAGGGGTAGCATCTGTAACAACAGGGTGACGTAAGTTTCTCAGTGCTCACTTCGGCTGTGTAATCTGCGTTTATTTTAACCAATTCCAATGGTCCCTTGAATTTATTGGTTAACTTGTTCCTATTATTGCTACGCACCTTTTCATAAACTGTTTGTCCCAAACTAAAAACGGCCTTCTTTGTTTTCGTTATTTTTCTCGATGACCTTTGTTTTATTTTTCATGAGATTTTCTTGAACCTTCTCATATAGTTTTTGGGTTTTTTCTTTGTGTGCCTGTACGTATTCTTGGTAGCACTGATGGGTAAAATCGAGATTGAAAGGATTTTTCGTATCTAGATGTCCAAACACTACGTCGTTTGGTGTTTTGTTTGTAGCGGAGTGAATCGAGTTATTATATGCTATGATTGCATATTTGATTAGTATCTCTATTGGGTCTTTGTGCTGTTGCCCTAAAAGTCTCAGGTGTTCGATGAGCGTGGAGTGAAATCTTTCTATTATTCCATTTGATTCTGGGTTATGTGGGGTGATAAAATGTGTTTTTATTTTATGTAATTCCAACATTTGTTTTATGGTGTCGTTTGTAAATTCCGTTCCATTGTCTAGAGTTATTCCTCCTGGGATGCCATACATTCGGAAGTATTCCAAAAATGCATTAGCTATACTTGTAGAATTTTTCGTTATTATTTCAATCGCCTGTCCCAGTTTGGAAAATGCATCTACAATTGTTAGAAATATTTTTCCTCCTACTGCAAACGTATCTGCGTGAATATGTTGAAAAGGTCTTTGATAAGTTTCCGTGAGCATTAAGGGTAATTGTGGTGGTCCTCTGTCGTATTTGCTGGTTTTGCAGGTGGGGCATTTGTTGATGTTGTTTGATACACTTTGTTTCATATCTGGCCAATAATATTTTATTTGTAAACGTTTCAGAGTTTCGTTGATGCCTCTATGATTTGTCTTGCCTTCGTGATAACACCTAATTAAATACGTTTGTTCATCCTTGTCCCATATCACCAAGGATTTTCTTGTACATCTTATAATTTTGGGTCCATTGTTGTTGAAGTGAGCTATGTAAATTCTGCTAATAGACTTGTAAATTTCTTCATCGCAGTATATATAGAATGTTTTATTTTCGCTCATGTATTCTCGGATTAATGTCAAGATGTGGTCTTCTTGCTGATGGTTTGGTAATTGCACGTATATTAATGTTTTTGTTTGAAATTTCTCCACCTTAACATCAAATTTATCTGAGAGAACCTTTTGTATGTGTACTTGATTTTGTTTAGAGTCTATTGCCTCTTCCAAGATAGGTATGCCCACATCTGGTTCAGCTGTATCTGTTGATTGTACGCTAAACATTTCCTCTTCTGTTTCCATATCCATAATTCGGCTTGTGTTTTCTTGTTCGTTTAGATTCTGCATCACTTGTTGTGGACTTGGTGTCTGTAATTGTCTTGATGTTGACGGTCCTTCGATTTCTGCCAATAATTGGTCCAATTCCTCGTCGGGATTCACGGCGATGGATTCTGTTTCGAGTGCATTTATTTGTAGTCGTGATAACGCATCTGCATTTGAGTTTTGTTTTCCCGGTTTGTAAATTACTTCAAAGTCATGTTCTTGTAATCCTAAGAAGTCTAAACGCCATCTCGTCAACTTGGAATATGGTTCCTTCAAATTAAATAACCATGTTAATGCTTTATGGTCTGTGAATATTTTAAATTTTTGTCCAAAGAGGTATGGCCTGAAGTATTTTACAGCCCATACTATGGAAAGTAGCTCTTTTTCTGTCGTGCTGTATTTACATTCGGTTCCTGATAGTGTGCGGGATGCATAGGCAATTGGTTTATCTCGACCTATTTCTCCCTGCGAATGTACTGCTCCGAGCGCGACGTTGGATGCATCAGTTGTTAAGATGAATGGTTTGGTGAAGTCTGGATACTTGAGAATTGGGTCGTTTGTTAAAATTTGTTTACATTGATTAAAACAATGTGTGTATTCAGGTGTCATGGTGATCTTCGCTCCCTTTTTTAACAATTTTGTCATGGGTTTTGTTAGTTGTGCGAAGTTTTTGATGAATCGTCGGTAATACCCTAAAAGTCCCAAGAAACTTTTAATTTCGGTGTTAGTTTTTGGGATTGGATAATTCAAGACAGCATTATTTTTTTCCGGATTTGGTTTTACTCCATTCGGTGTTATCAAATGTCCCAAATATGCTACCTCTTTTCTTAAAAATTCTGATTTGTCGAGTTGAACTTTTAGTTTTGCTTCCCTTAATCTGTCAAAAACTTTCCTGAGATGATCCAGATGTTCTTGTAAGGATACTGAGTAAATTATTATATCGTCCAGGTATACTAGGCAGTGTTCGTTTTGTAGGCCTCTTAACACGTTATCCATTACCCTCTGAAAGGTTGGTGAGGCGTTTTTGAGCCCAAAGGGCATCCGTTTGAACTCATAGTGCCCTTGTTCCGTTGAGAATGCTGTCTTTGGTATGTCGCTTGGATCCATCTCGATCTGGTGGTAGCCTGAAGCTAAGTCCAAAGTTGTGAATAATTGGCTCCTTCCTAGTTTGTCCAAGATGTCTGTAATGTTGGGCAAGGGATATATATCGTCGATGGTTTTTTCGTTGAGGCGTCGATAGTCAATCACCATCCTCCATTTTCTTTCACCAGAGGCGTCCAATTTGTTTGGAACTATGTGTACCGGGCATGACCACGGGGAAGTGCTTGGTTGAATTATTCCTTGCTCTAGCAATGATTTTACTTGTTTGGAGATTTCTTGTTTCTGAATGGGAGCTTGTCTGTAACTTTTTGTATATTTTGGTGTTTCGTCTTTTAGATTCAGTTTGTGTTTCACACTGTTGGAGAACGTCAAGGGTATTTTCTCGTTGTGGAAGATGTTGGCATAGTTGTTTTATAGCCTTTTGTTCTTCACCGTTCATGTGTTGTATCCTTAATTTTGATAAATTTTCCAACTGGTCTTGCTTGAGGGTGTTCAGTTCTTCATCATCGAATTCATCCGTCTCCATACATTCGTAATTATTTAGCTCATTTATTTTGAACGGTTCCACATTCATCGGTATTTTTATTTCCAGGTTCACGACCTTGTCTGTTGCGTTAATTGCTGTAGTAATCGCATAGTTTTGTTTTGCGTAAATAATAGCAGCAGGCATTTCTGCACCGCACGGGAATTTTTTATAAGTCATTAGTCCCGTCCCGGCGTTTAATGTTACGGGTACCTTGACCACTGTGTTGCATCGAGATTGCAGCGTCAGCTGATAACACACATTTTTTCTGCTGTTCGTTGCACCTAAATTATTTGTGTCGACGTCGTTGTAATAGATCGGGATTTCCGCATTTCTTGTTTTAAGGATTTTTGATTTAAGGTCGATGTTTGCTTCCAAAGATTTTAATAGGTCCATTCCAATCAGTCCATCGTATTTTTTGTTGAAATCAAATATATAGAATTTATGACTTGCCTTTGTTTTAAATATTGTTGGTAGCGGTATTATTGCAGTGTAGTCATGGTAACATACGTTGTGCGCTGACTTTATTGCAAATTGCTCCCACTTGACAAATTTTGAATAAAAATTTTCGATTAATTTTGGAGAGATGAGTGTTTTGCTGGAGCCTGTGTCCAACATGAATTTCGCTTTTATCTCTGGGATCAGAATGAATGGAAGCTTGCTGTCCGAGTTGTAGTTTAAGTGAATTAGCTCGGGTTGTTTGACGCCGTAGCTTGATAAAAATTCTGAGCATCTGGCATCTCGTTAAGTGGCTCGTAGTAGCATTCTTCGTGATTTTCACTCATGCTGCTTCCTTGCTCGTCTGGGTAATAATTAAAGTTCGCATTTTCTTCAGTTTCTGGTCCCTCTTGATAGAATAGTTCCTCTGAAATCCATTTTCTGGTTTGTTGTTGGTTGGTTGGTTTGTGGGGGTTGATTTCTTGTTGATTGTCTGGAAACACGTGTATTTCCTGAGGTGGTGTCCATTAGTTCGGGCACATTTCGTTGGAAGTTCGTCCTTGGTGTAAATTGTTGCGAATTTTGTGCGAAATTGTACCTGTCAGGTGTGTAGTTTGCAGGGCGACTATTTGCAAAAGGGTTATGCTTTGCAAAATTACTTCTTTGTGAATTATTGAAGTTTGTCCTGAATTGTGGGAAGGACGTTTGTGATCGATTAAAAGTCTTGATACGGTGGTCTTGTAAATTGTCCTGTAGCAGATGGACTTACTTTTGGCAAGGGGCGGAAGTTGCGTTGCTCGTTTATTGGTGTATTCCTGTTGAGCGTGTAATTAAAGTTTTCTTCTTCGATTACAAGGCTCATCGCCTTTTCAAGGTTATCTGGTCGTTGCGTTCGGATGACGTTTCTTAGTCCTTCAGGTAACCCTCGTAGATACGTCTGAAGTGCTACATCATCGTAAATTCGGGATTTGATGGCCCTTGTATTTGCATCTGGCTCGGATAATTTTAGTTTGGTGAGGAGCAGTCCTCTTACGTCTTGGCATCTCATGCCGAATTTGTATGGTGGTTCGCCCTTTTGAGGTCTTAAATCTTGAAGGTCCCTAGCCAGGCATTTTTTGTCTCTTTGATCGCCAAAGTAGTTTTGTAGTAGTAACTTTAATTCGCCCCAGTTTCGGGTTTCTTCTCGGCTTCCTATTAATAATAGGGCTCTGCCCTCCAGTTTCGAAATGATTACTCGTAGGAGATATTCGTTGATTGGGTCTGCTGGGTTTGTTGTGTTGCAGAAGGTTTCCAGCAGATATTCGCAGGCTGATAAAAATATTGGTAGTGTCGTTGGTTCACCATCGTACTTAGGGATTACGTCCAAGTGATTACGTGTAATGTCTGCTACAGTTATGTTAGGCATGTTGTTATCTTCGTTATGCAATTTTAAATTATTTACCACAAGTTTTACCAAATCTTCTTCGTTTATCATGAATGGTAAAAATATTTAGGAAATTAAAATGCTGGGGAAAAATAAAAATGGAATGAGTCTTACGCTAATAGAAGTAGGCAAAATTTCATCCTTCTTCTTGTTGTTGGTTGCAAAATTTGATGCTGGTTGATGCTGAGCTTGAAGCACACGTTTTTCGTTGATAGCCGGTAAATCGTTGAAACGAACGTTTTGGAACAATTTTTATTTCACTAACTCCGACTATCCTACCGACTGCGCCAGTTAAGATCCACGAAACGCTAAGTGTCTTTTTAAAAAGGATTTTAAAACGTTTATTAGGTCTTGAACAATGAGTAAATAAACCGACAGCGATTTTAGCATGTAATTTATTACTGATTTATAATTACAAATTTATTTTTTATATATGAATTTAAATGCTGACATAGAATAAGCTGTGTGTGGAATTTGGTGACATATAACTCGCGCCAAATGGATCGATACATCGATTTATAGTTCAAGCAAAATAAGATAGATTGCTTATGCCATGAAATGTTGTATCCATCAACTGCACTCTCTCTTAAGGTCCCCATACACGGTAGAACATGCTAACGAACATCTACGCTCGCACAAGTTTGCGAAGTGCATGTTCGCAGCTTACATTTTCCCACACACACAGGAACTTGTACGTGGATATTTAGTTTGAAAAATATCGGCAATGGATGAAGATGAATTAAATTTAATTGCAGTGGCGTGTGCTTGTGCACTAAAAAAACAACAACATAAATTAAATAAAAAACTTCAACCGCGAAGAAAATGGTCAAAGAATTGGCTTTAGGAGAGGAACAAAAATCCTTTACAAATAATTAGCTCATAATACCATAAATGGGGAACATAAACTTCATCCGCACCGGCACCTGATCTTTTTGAATCGTTAATTTTTTTAGTTTTAGCTATTGATTTTCATCTTGATTGTTAATTTTGTAGCATTTGGATCTACTTGTTTAAATTTTTCTAATAATGTTTTGTATGCTTCATTTTTTAAGTCCCTATTTAAATAGTCCTTTGACTTACATTTCCATAAGCATGGAAAATATTTGTAAATTTCTATGAATTCACTTAAAAATTCTCTTGTGAAGCATCTTAGATCCGCCATATTTAGTTACTTACATTTTAGAGTATTTTAAAATAAATTTTTACACTGCAATGTCGCAAGTCTCTGGCAAAACGTAGGTTTTGGCCACAGACAGGCGAACATGTACGCGCGCTCATGTTTCCACGTACAGAAAACATGTATGACGGACTTTTTTGAAAAAACGTCCCCACACGCGGGCGAACATGGACGCGCGTACAAGTATGCCCGCACATGCTCGTCTTTCATGTTCGATAGTGTATGGGCCCCTTTATAGGATCATTTTGCTACCAATAAAACGTCCGCCGTTCAAGGGAAGAGACAAGCAATAATCTATTCGGGATTACTGGGCTCTTCGGTTCTTGCGGTAATTTGGTAATTGGCGTGCCTAGTTATAATCCGCATTCGTGAAAAAGTCGGACAATAAACGGGCGCCATTTGCATAATAATAATTGGAATTTGGACGCGAATTATTTTATTAAAACTATATTTTGTTTTTCTTTTGGATATAAAAGTAAATTTTTAAATAAATTTATTTTATTTTATTTATCGTCATTTTGCAAGGCGCTTTATTTTGCACTAACATGTACTTCTAGGTATATAATTTTAAAATAATGATATAAAAAACTTTTTGCACTTCCAAACAATAATGAGCCATTTTACTCTCTTAATGGCAGAAGTAAAAGTAACACATTTACTCCCAAGTATTCATTTAATCTCTAGGGATTAAAAGTCCCATAACGGTTCATTTAATCCCTTGGTATTAAAAAAATTTCGTAGTTAGATATTACAAACACAGATGGCGCGCAAGTTTTTAAAAATAATTGTTTCTGAATTCTGAATTATATTTGATAATTTAATAGGTAAGTCTATTTCTAATATTACTACAATAATTTTTAAGGTTTTTTTATTTGGGAAAGGAATTTATTATAGTTTTTTGTCATAATTTCAAAATATTTTATTTACAAGATATTCTAACCTCTAAATTGTCTTGTATTATTTATTAAGATATCTAATGGTTTTATCTAATGTAGTATGCTAAATGCTTATATTTATACAATTCAAAAGATTTTTGTTAGTTGTTTAAGTTTCTAGAAGATAAACGATAGAATGTTCCATCATCACTCGGAAGTTCATCCAGACTGATCCGTATCGAATCATGGTATAGGTACTTAAAACTTTAATATTTAATTTATCATAAATTAACCGATCATTTGATTTTAGGTTTCCGATGTGCTTCAAAATTATACAAGATTGGAGAAAACAACACAAATTTATTAATAGATATGTACATTTACAAATTAGTAAATATAAATATGTACGTTTACTCTAACATTACAATCAATACAATTTTTTAGACCAAATAAAGGAGGTACAACTTGTTCAATTATTTTTTTAATAAGGTGATGGTTATGTCTGGCTCAGTAGTTATTTGCATTCGAAATAACCATTGTCCCAAAATTGAAAACGTTTGTTCAAATAATTAATTGGAAGTGCAAAAAATTTAATATGCACCGCTGGAGCAAAGTGCATTTAATCCTTCGTGTGGTTGTTGCCCTCGACTACGTCTCGGGCAACAATTTCCACACTCAGGATTAAATTACTCACTTTGCTCCCTTGGTGCATAAATAACTATTATTATGCAGCTACAAATAAACACCGTAGGAATCGAACCTGCTCTACCACTGAGCTAGTTGGTTTTGAATAGAAAACTACACTTTTGAGGATATAACTTGAATAATTATCTCAAACACATAATAAAAAAGTAAAATCTTCGAATTTAAAAATAACTCGTTACTAATTTCAATGCTTATAGATATCCAAAGTTGTCTTGATTCATAAAATCTTCGAATTTGAAAATAGGCAACCAAAGTTGTCTTGAGTCGTAAACTAAACTCTTAAGGAACATATACCAAACACACACAAGATAAAAAATCTGTTTATTTCTTGTTGGGTAATATAAGACGAAGTAATGAAACACATAGTGATACAAATTTTCGGAATGTTAACCAAGGCTAAAAAATGTAATGATAAATGCTTAAAATTCACAATATTTTCCTACACATACTTTTTTCCTTCGAAAATTTGTTGTATTTTTGCTAAAAAGAAATTGTTGGCTTAATTAACAAGTTAAAAGTTATAGATTTACTTACATTTTAGGCTTCTTTAATTTTTTAGGGTTATTTATTTTACTGTATCGTCTTAAGTACAACATAGGGATTCAACTATTAATCGCTACTTTACGACATAGACCGGGAGCCAACAGAAAAAAACACGTATGAAAAGCCCCTCGATGAATTTTTTTGGGATGATAACCAGTGATATACTCTGTAGGGGAAGACAAGTATGGCATACTGTGGGTGTCGCCTTTGTGCTTCGCAATTTTTTGAATTTGCACAAAATGGACATACGTTTGGGGAATAAACCCCCAGCTGATTCATATTTTATATTGTTCATTAGTGTGCTTAAGTACTCGGGAGTTATTCGCCACACCGATTCGGTGTCGCAAACAGTCCGCCATATTGATTTTAACGTGTCGTTTCTTGGATTCCATTTTGGATTTTATGCCCCAACCTAATTTTTATGTGTAAAGCAAGATTTTTGATTCTTCTTTGCGATAGTCAACATGCCATACTGTTTCGGTGTCTCCAAATACCCCCCATACTTATACAAAATGTCATTGTTTGGACTATTACATGTATCATAAGCCCCAGTATGGCAGCCAGCATTTATTATCTCCGAGTTACATCCTGAAGATTGGTGTACTGCCATACCGATAGTTTGTAGGTAAAGTGGCGCCATACTGGAAAAATATTTTTTTTCGCAACTTTTCATAATAAGATTGGTAAATGATTTAAAATCATTCTATTATTTATTATAATAACTAATAAATGAAGGAAAGGGTTTACTTGTAAACATTTTGAAACTAATTGAGAATAGGTAATATCATTTATTAAAAATAAATATACATTTGATAAGTATAATAAGTTCGAATCAATCATCTTCACTAGAGGTTTTGTTATCACTGTCACTATCTTCATCTGTTTCTACTTTGGTGTTGTAGTCAAATTTATCAAAATCTGTATATATCTCATCCTCTTTATTGGAATCTTCATCCACAGATGACACATCGTCGTCAGAGGTAACAATTTCTGTAAATGTAATGAACCGATTATATTTTGCAATTTTTAAAGGCTTATAAAAGCAACAGCTTTATTTATTTATTTGTTATAATTGTTATATCATATTTAATTGTAGTTCACATTTACCTTCGTCTTCATTTGATTGATCATCCTGTTCATCTGTCTCTTGGCTGTTTAAGCTATCAATTACTATTTCATTGATTGTAGTTGGCATTGCATCTCCATCAAACCAATGAAAGCTGTAAACGCCATCAGACAATAAATATTAAATATGTACTTACTCAACGTTTAAATCGTCAACAGAATTTGCGTCGTTTTTTACGTCTGCCGAATCACATGCATCCCCCATAACCATTTCTGAAACTCCCGTACCTTTGGAAACTTTTACCTCCACAGGCTCCTCACGTGAACACTCAGCTATTTGTAATTCTTCATAACGTTCTTTATGTTTTTTACCAATAGCGTTGAAAGAACGATAACAGGACACATGGTAGCCAATATGTTCATCAACTTTATCAGGTAGGTTTTTATCCTTGTCTTTTAAATTACAAGCAATGCGTATCTTCAAAGATTCTTGGCACTTTACAAACGTTTCTTGCTTAAATGAAGTAATAGTGGCATCACAAGATTCACAAATAAAACACTTTGTTTCGTCATCACTAATATTTTCGCTCATAATTATAACTTACAACGCTCACTTTTGACTTAACTAAAAACTAATGATACTTATGATACCGGCTAGCGCGTAGAGCTCAAATAAAATGTAAATATCGCAGCTCTGTCGTCTGTCGTGTGAAACTCGACCGTACGTACTTCGCCCGACGAACATTGGTTTCTGCGCATAGGGTTTTTACAAATTTTACATTTGAATTGAGCTCTATTTTTTCGTCCTCACCTCTCTCGCTCAGGCCCGACGAATATGCCTCTTCGATCTTTGTCATAACTCTAACAACAAATAAATAAATATTTTTTATCTTACTTATGATCTTATACATACTAGTAACAAACTTTTAAATGTAAGTATTTCACGATAGCGACATCCAATCGGTATGGCACGCATAAATTACCCATGTCCATATTAAAAACTACTCAAAATGCAATTTTCGGTGAGGGGGCTTATGATACATGCAATAGTCCAAACAATGACATTTTGTATAAGTATGGGGGGTATTTGGAGACACCGAAACAGTATGGCATGTTGACTATCGCAAAGAAGAATCAAAAATCTTGCTTTACACATAAAAATTAGGTTGGGGCATAAAATCCAAAATGGAATCCAAGAAACGACACGTTAAAATCAATATGGCGGACTGTTTGCGACACCGAATCGGTGTGGCGAATAACTCCCGAGTACTTAAGCACACTAATGAACAATATAAAATATGAATCAGCTGGGGGTTTATTCCCCAAACGTATGTCCATTTTGTGCAAATTCAAAAAATTGCGAAGCACAAAGGCGACACCCACAGTATGCCATACTTGTCTTCCCCTACAGAGTATATCACTGGTTATCATCCCAAAAAAATTCATCGAGGGGCTTTTCATACGTGTTTTTTTCTGTTGGCTCCCGGTCTAACACGACTACGATTGCGGTACGTACGCTCCGTTTTTTATACTTTACGGACTCGCTCTGTCATTGCTGGACTTGCGGTTTTTTTTAATTTTTTTCTGCTGAGGTAATAAAATTGGCATATTACTTTGTTGCACGACATGTGTGAATTATGAGGCGTCAAGTTTTCTAGGAGATAAAAAATAGGATATGACGTTACTATATATAATTATTTCTAGGCGCACCAATAATATTAGTAATTAATGTGCGCTTTTTTGTTTTTTTTTTTTTAATTTATATGTTGATACCATTTTTAATGGTTACAAATAAATCAACACTTTACTAATAAAATTAACATCTAGCGTGCGCTTTTTTCATTTTTTTTTTTAAATTTATATGTTGTAACGGTTCAAAATAATGAAGCAATAATAATTGTAATTTTCTGAATTATTATCATTAATTTTCACATCAAGGAGTAAATTGGGTTGCATAACTTCACATTTTCAATCCTTCTCGACCATACCTGGAAATAAATAGTTCGTTAGTTTAAAATTGTTTACAGTGGTACTTACCAGTGGCGAAGCGTCCATATATGCAACGCATGCAGTGCATGCCCTATCAAAATGTGTAAAATATCTAATTTTATGTTCTTAAATTAAATAATAATATTAGATACTAGATACTTTAGATATTTTAAATTATAGGAACAAATTTTGTCAAAAAAAAATAAATGGCGAAGGCGCCGTCGCGGGCGCACGCGGGCTTTGTATGCACTCGGAGTGATGCAGTAAGGCAGTATAAATTCCAGCGAATGGACGGAGCGAAGTCGATTGGAATTGCCAGCCATAAGTCTAAATAACGCTGCGAAAACTTGTAAATGCATGCATACTCGTACATGCATTCGTCGCACACGGCACCGGTTAGTAGTAAATTCAAATTCTCCTGCAGCGGTTGCTTTAAAATGGGTGACTCTGAAGTAAATAGGGATGAGAATGTAATAGCAAAATTACTTAAAAAATCATTTGGTTCTTGCAAAATTACTGAAAAAAATGAAATAATTAATATAGGTAAACCAAAACCAGAGCTACCCGAATGTAAATCGATAATTTACATTTTTTTAAAGTGCACATAAATATTTTGATATTTTCCATTTCAAAAAAAGACCCCCCCCCTCCCCAATTTTTTTAAAATTTTATATTGTGTGCATGCCCCAGTGCTAAAGTCACGCCTCGCCACTGGTACTTACCTTTTTATCACCTTTGTCATAGGTTCAGCATTGGTGAATAATTATTTGCTGTTGAGATTTTTATTGTCTCGTTAGGAAATAGTAGGCCTGCAAGTAATAACTTTTAGTCATAAGATCTGATAATATTAATGTAAATTAAACAAATAGTTACTTACATTTAGTGGGGTGTCTTTCCACAATTATAGGGGTTTCAGTCCACTATTTACACCGTTCACGATTAATTAACATCGACAAATTTGGTTTGTTTACATTGCTCGTTGCAGGAAATCAGCAGCTGTGGTAATATTTTTTTTAAATTTGGTAATAAGATTCATACTGCCAATTTTTCCTCGGGAGATGCTGCCCTCTGATATCGCTATTTTCAAATAAACTATTGTTATTACAAATTGTCCCGGATTTCTAGTTGGCGTGGTTCACTTTTAGTCTGCAGTTGTAGCATGAGCATTAGTTTGCAATTTTGTGAATTTTCCTAAGTGGTGTTTCGCACTGGTTATTGGTGATTTCTTCCTTGGTGGATTTGAGTTGTGGAAGTTTTCGCACAGCGATTTGGCTGGATTTCATTACTAGTGGGAATATTTGCTGTTGTGTCACATTTTGGGGATTCGCCATTTTGCAAAAGGTATGATGATGCTTAATCTTGAATCATCCTTCGAATATTAACACCGATCCTTTTAGTTTTCGTTGCATCGCAGACAAAGACTCCGTTCTTGACGAGGAATTGTATATTTTTATCGAAGGCCGTTTCCATCTAAGGTAAATTCTGAAAATAATGTAAACCATGTGGACTTAGGTTTTGACTTTTAGGCCTTTTTGTATTGGGTCGCTGTTTTGATTTTCTGGATTTTAAACCCGTTGATGGACATTACTTTAGTCTTCATTGCGAGGGTTTTAATTGGTTGTGTTGGGAAAAATCCGAAGGTGCACTCAATTGGAGTTTTTGTAGCTGACAAAGGAGCTGAGTAGATGGTGGTTATTCTGGGAGCTGGTGTGCAGTTTTTATTCGGAGCTTGTGAAGTACCAGAGCCACTTGGCATCATATTCTCGTCAGCTAAAGGTGGGAAATTTCCTTGTGTTACGCTCTTGTGATTATCTGTTTAGTTTTGTTAATATTCAAGTCAAGTCACGAATTTAAATCCCATCAGGATATTTAGCGCATTTGATATAGGCGCGTCAATTTGAGTATTTTAAAATTTTATTAATTGTGTGGTTCCTTAAACCGTTGAATTTTCGATTAGAAGTAATATAGTGACACTTAGTGGTAACAATACTTGTCATTACTTGGTCAATTATCAGAAGTCATTATTAATTCATATTATTATTATTTAAATCTTAATTGATATTGAATACCTTTTGGTATCTTATTGCTACTGCAGAGTGTCTCTCATGATATTGCGTATTTAATTTGATATTTTTTTTGTACATTTGTGAGGGGAGCATAAGCTTATGGTACCTATAATTATGATTATTTGTTTATTTAATTATTTAGAAATCTTTACCAGTGGTCATAACAATACTACTAGTAATAAATTGTTTCACCTTTAGTTTACAATATACGGTGGTACTCGTGTTTGGTACCATTCATTTTATAATTTACCTGCCATAAAATTGTAAGTTATCATACAAACACGTGGCGCCCTAATTTTAGATATTTTGTTGAATACAGCCCAGCCCTTCTCCACTTATATGCTGGCGGCTGATTACAACTAATTGTCTAAAGGTGAATTTGGGAATTTAATAAATATGTTTCTACATTAAGAGAAGTTTTAATTATTTCTTTCTCCTCCTGCGTCTCAATGTTATTACCATTTTTAAAGGTTCCAAATAAATCAACACTTTTATTAATTAAATTATCATCTTTTACAATTTTTTCAGGGAGATTGAAGTTTTTTTTTATTTTATATGTTGATACACTTTACTAATAAAATTAGCATCTGGCGTGCGCTTTTTAATTTTTTTTTTAATTTTATATGTTTTACCATTTTTAAAGGTTCCCAACTTTTAATAATTAAATTAACATCTTTTACAATTTTTTCAAAGAGATTAAGGTTTTTTTCTTATTTAAAAAAACACAGTTTTTATAAAAATCTTTATTTTTTAATTATAATATTTAGTTTGAAGTATTTTTTACTTTTGTTCTTCTACAATTATTTAAAAATTGATTACATTTATAAGTTGATTTTTTTGTGTATTAACTAAATCTTGGCTTGAATTTTTTAAACTATTTTGACATAGTTCTAATGCATCCATCAATTCATCATGAGCGTCTAGTTCGTTTGTATACAAATCGTTGCATTCTTCCAAATTTAAATTATATTCTTTGTAAAGATTTAGAGATGTATTATAAAGGGTATTTAATTCATTTTGTGAATTTTCAATTTGGTCTTTGTAAGATTCACATGATGATGATGATGATGGTGTTGAAGTTTCGTCAGTACTTTTTACATAGTTAAAATAACTTACAAAAAGTAATATTAGTAATATCGACGATACTTTATTCATTTTTAGTGCACACAGTACAAAGGTTTACAAAACAGTAGTGACTTAAAAAATTTACTTAAATATTCTTACAACATTTGTGAGGGGATTGTATTTAATTAAACGATCGTAAATAATGAGACAAAATGCTGTAGTATTGGAAGTCATATTCACTGATGTTTCGAATTCTAATCTAATATCTACGCTGCCTGATTTTAATGTTTCGTTTTGACGTGAACAATCAATTACATCGGAGTGGTAGTCTTAAAATTTGAAAAATTTATACATGGTTTGCCATCAATTTCGTTATAATAAGATTGTTGAAATTTACATTTTATGTAATACATTTCATATAAAATAGAGTACTGATAGTAGTGGATATTTACCGGTTCTGGATCATCCACAATCCACAATTTGGAAGCCCCGCCTCCCATGTCAAGTCCCCATAAGGAGTGTGACGCCCACCCACCACCTAAATCCCTCCCACCTGAGCTCTGATTGGTCGATTCTCCCCTCCTTCCTGACCCTAAGCTCCTCATTCTTGAGCTCCTATTGGTCCTCCAGTTGCCCCACTCTAATTTTATTGGACGGCGGCCATTTTCCTAATTATTACCCCAAGTACGCTGATTGGTTACCTGCTTAAGTAAGTGCTGCCATCTGCGAATCGGTAGCTTAAGTTACTGATTCTAATGGCGCCATCTGAAGTTTGCGGCAAAGCGCCAAAGCTTAAAAAAAACACTCGCCACCGTGAATCGAAGCCACAGTCTTTGTTTTGCGTTTTCATAATTCCAACGACTAAGCGGTTGTGACCACCAAGCAGTTATCATTTCTTTAGTTAGATATATATATCGTATTTTACCTGAGACATTGGTATGTGGGGTGATTAAACTCATAATGTGTGTGTATAAATTTACCTTTATTTTAAATATACATACTTACAAAATATTTACAAAATACAATATAAACAAAATTTAGTATGATACATAATATTAAATAAAATAATTATTTTAAAATTATTCTAAAACTAAAACTATAATATACATGTACATGTACATATACATGTACAAAAATAAAAAAATAACATTTCAATTAAGTATACTTTGAAGAATCTGCATCATTATTTGGTATATCGTAATGCCCCCAAGCAAGAGTATTTACTCTGTCTTGACAAATATAACGCTTATCATCATTACATGATAATGCTACCTTATTTTGGGTTTGGGAGAAAATTGTGTGATAAGTGGATTTGAATAAATTTTGTTTCTTATAAATTTTAATATTTTGAGGATCAAATAGTGTTTTTTTTAAATCATTTTCTGTTATTTCATTTTTAACAACAGACGTTTTTATACCTTTCACTTTTTTAGTCCACTCACCTACTACATCAAATGCATACATTTTGGGACGTAATCCTAAAAATTCAAACATTATCTTCCCACAATTTTCATCCTTCATTAAACCCAATACTGCTTTATTAATTAGTGGTATTTCGTAGGGATTACTTAAATCAAAATTTGAAGTATCAAACATCTCATTGTTATGCTTTATGTCCATATAAAAATCTTCTGTCTCAATATATAAAATAAAGCTGTCTGTATCCATATAACAAAGCTTAACTCTATTTTCATACTTTATTTTAATGAAATTATAATAAAAATCATACATTAAAAATTTTGAAGTTTTTAACACCGAAAATCCCACATAAATGGGTTTATTATAAATTACTTTAAGTTTTTCTAAATGTATGGCAGCAAAGTTTTCTGAAAATATGGTTGCACTTTTAAAATTAAGTTTGGCAATCATACTTTCAGCTCCTTTACGCTTTCCAATATCTTTCCAATGATTTACCAATTGAATATCTCTTCTTTTATCAACATTCTCTAGAGTTTTCCCAAATATGATGTTATTCATTAATTTATAAAAATCTTTATCAAAGTCATTTTTAGAATTTTGTCTTAAGCTGGTATTCAAATAAATATATTTCTTTAACCAACTATTTTGTTTAAAACATAAAACCTTATGTATTTTTTTAATTTTTAGGCCATGAAATAAAGCTTGTTTTAAATTTCTATAATGAATTACATACTTTTCTTTATCATATAAATTTACAATAAGCTTTTTGGTGTTACATTTAGAATTTGGAGGCGAAATATTTTCAGCTAAATGTAATTCTCTTGGGTACTCAATATCGACTTCGAAAAAGTATCCAATTGGCGAATCATCAGAAATATTTGAAATATCTTAAACGTCAATCTCACCTCCAGATAGCCATTTAAAGCCCCCAATAGGTAAGTATTGAGACATTGCCCACCCGTATAAATTGTTGGCGTCAATGTATGCTAAATATGATGATGTTTTTTGAGGATCAAATTTAGACATGTATTTATTATTCGCCTTCGCATGACGTAGGCTGCACTGGCAAATACCCCCTCTTAAACCTTTCTTTATCATTTGATACATGTCTAAATCAGTTATTAATTCCAATTCTACATCACTATATATAAGCTTAGCATCCCAACTAAGCCCAGGAGCAGTATAATAATGAGCTGGATCTAAGTCATATGTATTCATACAAATTAATCTAAAATTTTCAAATATGTCAGCCAAAAGTAATACGTCAGTCTTAAGATATATGTTTGAATAGTCTGCTAAGTTTTTACACGAAAAAGATGTCCAAACATTAATTGCATGCCGGTAGTCATCTTCTGATATGTTTGAATTAGTTAATGAATTAAAAAGATGATTTTTTTCAGGTAATTTTTCATCTAATAATTTTTCCATTGAATCTAAATAACTATACGGAATTTTTTAGTAAACAATTTAAATTTTTCCAAAACATTAAAATGTGTTTTTAAATGATAAAATTTTTCAGCTGTCAAATTTTTTGCCAATTTATCCAAACTATAATTCATAAATTTAAATGAATCTAAAAATCTTAATCTAATGTGTACATTCTTCATTTTTTCATCTTTATCCAAATACATATCAACTTTATTTTTTTTCGAAAAAGAAATATATTTTTTTTTGGTTTGTGCAATGCAATCAATCTTTGGAAAATCTTTATAATTTTCGTCATCCTCTTCATCGTATTCGTAATCATCATTGCTACAAGTAGGGCCCATTTCGTCATTAGTCTTATTGAGGATACTATTTGCATGTTCACATAATTCTTTTATGAAGATATGACTATCATATCCTCCCAAATTATGAAAAAAAAACAGGTATAAAATTCGGTACCTTGTAATTTAAATTGCACCTTTTATGAGCGGGTCCAATAAATCGACCTGTGAGATGACAATGATCAGCTACCCTATCATCATCCAGAATTTTACCACATATATGACAGTCAACTGTTGCATAAAATACTAATTTATCTAAAGGATCTAAATTATTCATTTTAACTATCGGTTTAAGATGATTTTTATATATTATCAGCCTTTCGTATTATATGGATTTTGACGCTCACCCAAATCCATGTTTTGAGAATAGGAAATATCGTGTTGTTTACAAGCCGCGTCCAAAGGATTTACGCCGAGGTCTTGCCGATTTAATCTTTCCTCCAATTTTGTACCAGGTCCGCAATACTGAAACCCGGGAATATGCAACTCAATCGGTAATTTATTTATTAGCGTGTTGATGATTCCTCTTCCAGCGTGTGAAGCCATTTGAAAGATTTTTTTAAGAAACAATCATTATATATAGATACGTCGATACTAAAATTTGTTAGTACGATGGAAACTGTAAAACAAAAAGATACCCTGGAGATGATAAACTTAGATGAGTATGTGGGTCAAGGATTAAATAAAGTGAAGAAGAAACATGGCAATTTATTGCCAAACTCGATTCGAGCAATAATATGTGGTCCCTCGAATTGTGGAAAAACGAATGTTATGCTTAGTTTAATCTTTGATCCAAATGGTTTAAAGTTTAAAAATATATACTTGTATTCAAAGTCATTGTACCAGCCAAAATACCAGTTACTTAAAGAGGTTATGTGCTCCTTGCCCGAAATTGGATTTTTTCCTTATTCGGAGAATACCGAAATTATTAACATAAATGATGCCAAAGAAAATTCGATTTTTATTTTTGATCATGTGGCCTGTGACAATCAACAGAAGATGAGAGATTTTTTTTCTATAGGTCGTCATAAAAGTCTCGATTCGTTTTATTTGTGCCAAACTTATACCCGCATACCTAAGCATCTTATCAGAGACAACGCAAATTTCATCATATTATTTAAGCAAGATTATTTGAATTTAAAGCATGTTTATAATGATCACGTGGGTGGTGATATGAAATTTGAAGAATTTAAGTAATTATACTCGCAATGTTGGAACGAGAAGTTCGGATTTTTTGTAATTGATAAGGAGAGTGATGTTAACAAAGGAAGATATAGAAAATATTTAGACAGATTTTTTACAAAACTTGTTAGTAACAATTAATCCTTTATCGAAACAAGTCATACGTAGACCTGATAAAACCTGTTCAAGACCTGATAAAACTTGAAAAAACCTGTTCAAACGCTGATAAAACCTGTTCAAAGCTGATAAAAAGCTGATAAAACCTGTTCAAAACCTGATAACACCTGATAAAAAGCTGATAAACCTGTTCAAGACCTGTTAAAAAGTTGTTATAGGTCGTACACCTATTTATTTTATTGATAATATCTTGCCAAAATGAATAGGAAAGGCGTTGAGGTTAAGAAAAGTTTAATTACAATTCAAAACGACATTAGGAGAAAGGTCCTTGCCTTAAAAATAGGACGATCTGATGCAGAAGAGCTACTGGCTAAATCTTATAAGCCAATCTTAGAGCCATTAAAAAGAATTTTACATCAATCAGATAAAATTACAGTTAAAGCTGAACCGAAGGAGGAACCGAAAGAGGAACCAAAAGAAGAAAAATTGGAAGCGAATAATGATGAATCATTAAGAAATTATAAACGAAAAGCTACTTCTAACAAATATAAAGCACCTGTTAAAACACTTAAATTGACAGATACTGTATATGAGGATGTGGTACATGATGATTTGTATGATTATGTATTTGAGGAGGAGAGACCATTCTATCAATCATATCTTGAAGATGTAAGACCTGAAGTTTATGATCAGTTTTTAGAACAATTTGATGAACTTCCAAAGCACTACATTAATGGTTTAATGAAAGATACACAAGATGAATACGGAAAAATAGCAAATTGGAAAATCTAACTTTGTGTTAAATGGTGCAGATTTGATTATTGAAAAGAAGATCTACAAAGGAACCCCAGGTCTTTATGAACTTTTATTTAAGAAAGATCCTGAGGGATTTAATAATAATGATAAAGAAGCATATAAGGAAATATTGGAAAAGAGTTCTGCTCTGAGAAGAAACGGTGATCCAAGTCAGCAAATTAAAGGTTCAAAGTCTTACAAATTTCAAAATATAATAAGACCTTTATTTGTCGAACCAACTCTTCGAAACCGATTTCGGACTTACATCGGTCCTACAAGAAGAGCATCACGAAATAGAATTGGTACCGGCTTTTTGAAATTAACACAAAAACCATTGAAATATGTTTACTGGGATGACCCTAATGAGCTTGTAGATCGATTGTGTTAATTACATTCGTCAAGAGGGGTGGGCAATAATTCTCATGAAAACGAAATTATTAGAATTGAGGAAGAACTTAGAGAGGCAAATTTAATTTTATAATTCACATAAATAGGTGTGCTAAATCAAAAATATCCAGTTATCATTTATGATTGACATCATGAGCGTCGATAAATTTGAACGTCACTTAAAAAATATCAATTCGATAAAACCTGGTCCTCCAGGTCCAGGCTTTTTGTTTACCAGAGATGGGAATTTTAATCTTGAAAACAGACGATTAACAGAACTATCAACACCAATCGATTCAATGGATGCTGTAAATAAGAAATTCGTTGATGATTTAGAATTAGAAATAATAAAAAAAAATAAATAACTTAAAAACTACTTTAAAAAATGAGCATAATGAAAATATAAACAATATCTTAAAAGATGTCAATAAGTCCATGAGTAAGAAGATTTCTAGTTCTGAGATGAAAACTAATCAGCTTATAGGAAATTTAGAGAAAACTCTCGACTCAGTTTCAAATAAACTTCTCTATCAGATGGATTCAAAAATCGAGTATAGTAGAAACTAAATCGTACATTCACAATCAATATTTATATCAAGAAAAATGAGCGACGTAAAGCAAGATATTGTAAATTCAAAGACGAAGAACTATTATAAAGGGCATTGATGATTTATGGCAAGCGGATTTAGCTGAATTTCAACTTTACGCACGGGAAAATAAAGGATTCAAGTATATTTTGGTTGTTATTGATTGTTTTTCTAAATACTTATGGGCTGTTCCTGTAAAAGATAAAAGTGGATCCACCATAACAAACGCGATGATAGCAATATTTAAAATGGGGAGAAAACCTTCAAATTTGCAGACAGATCAAGGCAAAGAATTTTACAATAAAAACTTTTTAAAACTTATGAAAATCAACAGAATAAATCATTATTCAACATTTAGCATCATGAAGGCGTCTATTGTTGAACGTGTTATTCGCACATTAAAGGAAAAAATTTACAAACCCTTCAGATTAGCTGGAAAGTATAAGTGGTGTGATGTTCTGGAAAAAAATATCGAATCTTACAATAATACTAAACACACAACAATAAAAATGAAACCTGCTGACGTTTCAAAGAAAAATGAATATATTTTATTAAATACAGTTTATTCTCATATAAAAATAGCCAACTAAATGTTGGTGATGTTGTAAGAATTAGCAAGCAAAAAGCGGTTTTCGACAAAAGTTATTTGGTAAACTGGACCACTGAGATATTTCGTGTAAAGAAAATGAATATAACCAATCCAATAACGTATTTATTAGAGGATATGCAGGACCAACCCATAAAAGGAGCACTTTACTCGGAGGAATTACAAAAAGTTAAACACGAAGATGCATATCTCGTTAAAAAAATTATTAGAAAAAAGAATGATAAAGTGTTTGTCAAGTGGCTCGGGCTTGATAAAACTCATAATAGCTGGATTAGCAAAAATAATGTTTTGTAGTGTTGAACTTGTTTTCTTGGAACCAAGCACGATTTATTAACTTACTTTTAATGTTATTAAATTTAAATAATTTATTATGATAAAAAACGTTTACTTATAAATAAATTTAAAAATAAAATTTAAATATGCATTTATTTATAAAAGATATAAAAAATAAGACATAAAAATTAAATATAAAAATTAAACCTTAAAATAAAATAAACATATTGTTACGTCTTGGATGCGGGGGGAAAAATGTGCGGCTAATTCGGATATGGATGTAATGGACGGTAGAGGGTTCAAAAATATTGATAAAATCTTAGTACAACATCTTCGTCAACTTGTCAGACCTCCCAGTGTAAGCGACAAGACTCCAAGTAGCAGAGAAGAAGTTTTAGAATCCAAAAGAATTGCATCACTGCGAATATATGTTGCAAGAGTAATAGAAAGACTTCGTGATTTTAACATGTTATTACTTCATGCATGCTTAGATCTTAAATATTTATCAATAATTGATGAAGTAGTGGTAATAGCATGCGGTTTAATAAATTTACAAACTAGTTTAATTAGATATTAAATTTGTAAATTATAAAATCTGTTACGCTTCCCCCTGAACTAAAAGATGTGAATAATATGGATACTCACTTTTCCTCAAATATCTCTCAAATTGATCCTTGCAATGATTTGGTCCACTTCTATGACACTACTGAAGCTCTCCCCGGTAAAGTTAAGTTTAGTTTTACTGAAGTAACTATAAGTGAGCTTTCAGATATTATCTCCGGGATCAAACCTTGTCGCCATGGTGCTGATAATATAGATGCGAAGATGATCGGCATTTCTTATCCTTATGTCTCTTACTACTTAGTTCACATAATTAATAGCTGCATCAATCTATCTCATTTTCCCAGCTATTGGAAAACATTATTATAGACGAGAGAGACTGCAGTAATTTAGATAAAAAAGAGAAGAAAGCTTTAGCGCAACATGCCATAAAAATGCAACATAAGTTCGATTTTGAGAAAGCAAAAATTTTGGAATTTGAAACAAATTTGGAAAAGAGGAGGATGTTGGAGATGGTTCATATAGGAAGAGAGGAGAACGCAATAAATTTAAGGCCGGATACGGAAGACCTTAGTAAAATATATACGTTCATACTAAATAAGATATAAAAATTATAACGATAGAAAATAGGTTTTAATTATCACTCTGTATATATAATTATCAAATTACACGCATGTTAGATGGGTTGCATTTAACAACAACAAATGCGTAATGTCAATGAAAAAGGAAAAAAGAAAAAAGATAGGTTAACGTTTAAGTTAATTAAAAAATACAGTTACCGCATGGCAATTAAATTTTTAAAAAATTAAAAACTGAGGATTTTAGTCTGAATACACAAATGAAACACAAGGCGGTATTGAATGAATCAAAAATTGACGATTTAAGGTTTAATTTAATTTAAAAAAAAATTAAAGTGTTAATTGTTGGAGGAGGAAGGATTTCTAAGACTATTTGCAAAGGAGGTATGAAACATCGTTATATTAGAACAGTACCAACGATGTGTTCAGTGTTGGTTGTACAAATCCGATATTGTGAAGCTTTTTTAAATACCTGTTAGATGTTTAAGGTAATAATTTGTCTAGTAATGTAGTGTAAATGTTTTTTTAAATTAAATAAATTATAGCTGTGAAGAAGCTCTTAAAAGTAAGGGCGTAACGTCAGCTAAAACAACAAAAGGTGTGTGTTTTTTATTGTCCTAAGGAGAAGAAAAGTAATATAATTTGGAAGTCCAAGGACGAAAAAATTGAAGTTATAATAGAATATTATTCAACGAGCGAGGAGTGATAGTCATTATTCACGAAAAGTGAAGTTGGGAAACGAGCCGCTAGGCGAGTGTCTTAAGAGGTTTGAGTGAATAATGTCTAATTCCTCGGGAGTAGAACACTATACTTTTTCTACGACTTTTTTTATTTTTGGGCAGTTTTAGGAAAATTTATTAAGGTTATTTTTTGAAATTTTAACAATTAGATTAGCAGCGCCACCCATGCGCCACCTCTTTATTGCAATGTGAACTAAAAAGCCGTGTAGTTAAAGAAATGCGACTTTCTGATTGGTCCAAAATGCGTGTAAGAAAGTAAAAGCGTGGCGGAAAGATAGGGTATGTTGATAATGTATAGCATTACTTTTCTGAAAACAAACAAATAATATACGTATTATTCAATGGTCGTGAAAAAAACAATTTTTGTTGACTTGATTGTGTTGAATTAATATGTATCAATGTTAACGTTTCGCCTTATAAAAACACATAAACCTCTTTTATCGAATTAAAACATTTTTGTACCAATCGATTCGTAGGCCGTTCGAAAATCATGTATAATTACATAAATGTTTAACAAAAATAACATTGGCTTACGTTATACTATTAGTCGCAAATCAACCTGAAATTTCGAACACTTTTTTACGTATGCCACCGGTTAAGACCCTTGCGAATCGTATGGCGGTGATTTTAACAATTAATCTCATCGCAATGGATTATATATTACAAGACCATACGTTATACTATTATCGCAATTACCTTAACATTTATACACACATATACAGGTGTGAAGATTGTCAGACCCCCGCGAAATGTATACCCTTCGATAATTGTGCATTATATGCCAAAAGCTGTTGAATTTCAAAAGGGCATACGTTATACAATGATTCAAATTCAAAAGGGAAGCGCTAATTTTGCTAATTTTGCTTGTTGTCAATATATTTATAACTGCTAAAATCCTAGGGAGCATACATTATACTATCGTTACACTTTTTGATGGACTATTATGGATTCCATAATTGAAGGTAAGAAGTTGTTTTGTTTACTACTTGTTTTTGACTGATTTAGTACAAGTAATAATTAGTTAATAAATCTCTGTTTTCGTTAGTCTTTTAAAAATGTATTGGAATGTATAAACTTTAATTCAATAATATTTTGAAAATATATACAATTAAGAACCAAACTCTTAAAAAATGGGCTGCGGAAGTTTGAGGGTTTGATATTTATGATTTTTTTTAGGAGACAAGGTAATCACCCGAAAAATGCTTTTTGAGACTTGGAGGGCTTCAAGAAAGAAAACTACATTAAGAAGTTTACTGCATACGTCATGAGTTTTTACAATGTCGTGAAATGTGATAAAATAATTCAACGTAAAATAAAATTATTTATTAGTTCCCTGTGTGCCCAAGTTAAGCGAAAGTGGCATACGACTTCTAGGCACAAGGTAGAGTTTTTGGAAAAAATGAAATCCCGCTTAAGGGTAAAATAAAACTTATGCTGAAATCGCTTTAGCTGCGGAATCTTCGGTGAGAGCTGCTGAAAAAAGGTATGCTGCTGATTTAATAAAAGAATTGGCATTCGTATCTCCTCAAAGGGCGACAAAAAATAATCGTGCTCGAAACTTATTTTCTATGGAAAAACGGAAAATTACCCCAGAAAAAGCTATGATTGTGAACAACAAGTAAACCAAACATCAGAATATATCAATAAGAAAACAAGTAAAATAGTTAGGATATTCAGTTTACCCATCATAAGACTTAATTAAAGAAGAAAAAGGAAAGTGCTATCGATAAGAAAGTGCCATTACAATAACGGAAAGTTCAGCGGAAATTAATTTGCAGTATTTGTTAGATATAACAATTCAAAGAATAGCTATTGTACAAAATGTTGTGTTGAAACGGGTTTCAAACGATTCAACCTTAACTTTAATAAGTAAGTGTGGTTGTGATTTAAGTTCTGCTTAAACCAGATTTAAGCAAAAACTGGAAGGATCTGATACTGATGAAAACTTATAAGCAATTTCCTTTGTACCCCTACAGTTAATTTCTTCTAAAAATGGGACAAAGGATGTTATTTGGCAAAACAATAGAGCATCACCAACCCGATTTTGTCGCATCATTTCTTTTCCCTATAAAAAAGAGACGAAGGAAGTAATACAAATGTAAACAAAAAAAACTGAGGATAAAATTTCCAATTTGGTACAATCAAATGAAATGGAATTAAAAGTTTTTCATAAAATGGTTTTAACCATGGTGGATGGAAAAATTTGCAGTGCATTATCACAGTACAGCTCTTTACAAGTTTGCTATATTTGTGGTGTCACACCTAAAGAAATAAACCATGAAGAAAAGTTAAAGCAAAAAGTGCCCACAGAAGAAATGTACAGATTTGGAATTTCACCTCTTCATTCTTGGATTTGATCTTTCTAGTTTATTCTGCATCTTGCCTACAAATTGGACATTAAGAATTGGCAAGCAAGAACCGCTGATACATGTATAAATATATAAGAATGATTTCATAATGAAATGGGCCTACTTGTGGATATGCCCAGGGAATCTGCAGGAAATACTAGCGATGGAAATACTACTCGCAGATTTTTAAAAATTGTGAGAAAACTGCATAAATTACAAAAATAGACTATAATCTAATTTACCATTTCTAAACAATACTGGAAGCTCTATCTAGCGGTTTTGAAATAGATTCCCATCAATTTGGACTATATTCCGAAGAAACCAAAAATAAATTTTTGGAAAATTATGGATGGTATTACATGCCTACAATCATTCCTAAAATTTTAGTACAAATAGAATGGTGTCGCTGGTGCTTTAAAAGTAACGCGGCATCCAGGGTGTAGCAAGCAGCAATGCAGTCTTCTTCATTGCACCTTATGAAGAGGACTCAAGTGAGCAGTATGTGATGCTGATGAGTGCTAATAAGCACGAAACGCAGCGTCCATCACTCTGCAAACTTGTGTAATTGCTGCTTGCTACACCTGGCCACTTTGCAAACTTGTGTAATTGCTGCTTGCTACACCTGGCCACTTTAAAGGTAGATCTATGGAATTATCCTTTCTCTGATTTTTATCAAACCAAGATCTACATCATCGATTGCAACTTTGTTGTAAATAATTTTTATTATTCTTAATATTTTATGTATATAAATTTATATTATTACTAGATTTGTATTTGTAAATATATATATATAGTATACCGGGTGGAAATGAAAACCGGGTCACCTCTATAACTTTTTTATTTATGAATAGAAAAATTTCAAATTTGGCTATGTTCTATGGTTCAAAAAAACAAACTTTATGTGCATTTTTTATTTTCGAAATCACTTCCGGTTTCAACGGAAACACCATGAACTTTGTTTTTTTAAATGTAACATCCCATATTTTTATTCATGGCTTAAAATACTTTTAAAAAAGAAGTATTTTTGAAATATTAGTTTTTATATTTTGCGAAAAAAAAAATTTTTTCAAAAAAAAAAAAGGTTTTCGAAGTCGGTGAAAATTACCAAAATGCAAAATAATACCCCTACATATGGGGTACCAAAATAATCGTTATAAAATCCTCTTTTTAAAAAGTCGAATGACCCGGCATCATTGCATTTAAAAAAAGTGAGATATTTGATAAAATCTTCATTAACTAAGTTTAAAAATTAATAGTTCAAAAACCACTTAAATTTTTTTTCAAATTACAATTTTATTTAGGTATTTGAATTATTTAGAATTAGTTTTGGTACTTTTCACCGACTTCGAAAACCTTTTTTTTTTTTTGAAAAAAATAAAAATTAATATCTCAAAAATACTTCTTTTTTAAAAGTATTTTAAGCCATGAATAAAAATATGAGATGTTACATTTAAAAAAACAAAGTTCATGGTGTTTCCGGTGAAACCGGAAGTGGTTTCGAAAATAAAAAATGCACATAAAAATTGTTTTTTTGAACCATAGAACATAGCCAAATATCAATTTTTTTTATTCATAAATAAAAAAGTTATCGAGGTGACCCGGTATTCATTTCCACCCGGTATATATCTTTTATTGACTAAATTTCTAATAAAAAATTATTAAATTGCAAAAAGTTATTTTTACCTAAAAATAATTTAATTACGTACCATTAGGGTTTATCAGTTCTTAATTGAAACAAATTTGGTTTCCAAAAATTCGTATGGGTTTTGTAATTCGTTAATTATTAATAATTCCAAAAAAAATTTTGTATTCTAAACGATTTGAAACTTAGCAGATTAAGAGATACAGATTAAATTGGCAAAGAAACTGAGCGAACAGGTAGAAGGATTAAGAATACTTAACGTAATTTAATGACAACATATTATGTTACAGTATTATGGTGATTGGAAAACGACTTTTAAACAATTTAGAACAATGAAATGAAAAATATGTAGGATACAAAAATATGTATTATACCCATTTTAAAATTTTAATGTATATTGAGTACTTACCCCAAAGGGGTTTTGTGTAATCGCAAATCTTTTATATTTAACTTGTATGATTTTTATAAAAGGCCAGATAACCTATTTACCCTAAAATAGATATGTAAGATTATTTATATATTTATTATTATTTGCTTTCTTGATTATTAAAGCAAAATTATTCCTCACTATATAATTATTATTATGTACGACGTTTTGATTCATTGACGCAAGTTATTTCATTTATTGCTTTATAGTAAAGTTTGCATACACTCAACCTAACGAATATTGATCCTTTTATATTATTCTGTATACAGGGTATTTCTTTTTAAAAGATATAATTATTTTACCTGTGGTCAAAACTGTTCGTTTTCTTTTTGTTTAACCTCGACTAAAACATCTTTAAGAGAGCAGTTCTGGTTCTGAAGTTTAATTTTACGTGATTAATTTTAAATCACATGGCGCCCAAATTCTAGTTATAGAACCTTGCCCGTCTTCACTGAGTTAGGCAGCCCAGCGGGCCAATTCTTAAATTGTAGTCGAGATATGTCGCATTCGAGAAATCTCGAATACAAATCTCGTGCACGACATGTAAACTCAATTCTTGAAAACCATTTGAGACTCAAGCATCAAAGTGTCGTGTGTATGTTTAGCAACATCGCAAATTCAGTCATACCAATAGAAAATCTAATCAGGCATATTTTGTTGGTTTAAGAGTAATTTTGTTGAATTTAAAAAATATATAAAAAAGTAACAAGAAAGATATAAAAAATAAAATAAACTCAACAACATAATAAAATATGTACAACATGCTTCACCGAAAACTGGTTCGCAAAAGAAATGCCAAAGCAGCCAATAAGCAGACGCTTTCGTGCGGCTAGGAACATCCCTTAGTCGGTGCTGAGATTAACCAGGCACTCCCCGACTTTGCGATTCAAACAACTTTACTTAGAATTCTACCTGACTACCTTTACTCACAATGCGATGCGCATTGGTAACGCACAGCCAGGGATTGTCTGGCCATTACCACTTAACTACTGAATAGCGGTGGGCAAGACTAAGGTATACTCAAGCCGCACGAAAGCTTCTTATTGGAGCTGGCATATCTTTTATGTACCAGTTTTCGGTAAAGCATGTTGTACAACATTCTAAACAATGAATACGAATATCTGATGGTAATTTAATAAACTGTTTAAAGGCATTAAATAAACAAACATTTCTACCTTTATTTGTTTTGATTGAATTTGATTAGATATGTTTTTGTATTAAATTTATCAATTTATGAATAACCTTTTATTAATTTTAATGATATTTATATTAATTACAGTTTATGAATTTTTCTTGTTGAATACAACTAATCTCATTCTTTTTACTTTAATTTTAAAGACAAAGCAATTCTTTTAATGTTTGTATGTGTATAATAAAAGCCTTTATTTAAATGTGACAATTAATATTCTATTGAGTTAGGTTAGAAACTCATGAGACAAATCCATCTTGATTACTTTTAGGCACTTGAGATATCTCGATCGGAAATTCTCGAATGCGAGATGATCTCAATGGCTCAAGAATAGCATTTCACGATAAGTAATAGAGATTAGCCGATATCTCTCATGCGACATCATCTCGACTGATTTAAGAATAGGTACGCAGGTAAGGAAAAGCATTTTTCTCGAAGTCTGTTGATTGTTGGTTTTTTTAAATTAACTTTTGTGGTGATTATTTTTATTTCTTTCTTTAAAAAAAGGCGTAACATCTCTAATAGCAAGCTATAATAATATGCAATAAAAATTGGCCGTTTGCTATTTAAAAAGAGATAGGTATGGCAACATTCATAAATATTTCGTCACTAAGAATTGTACAACTTTTATTTGAAACCCTTATCTGTAAAATACTTTATTTGAAAAATAAAGAAGCGTTGCCGAACTGAAGGTATTGAAAATTTAAACCCTTCTAATTTACCAAAGCATATTTTAAAATTCAATTGTCCAACGTTCATTATTTTTTATTATTTTACGGAGAGTTAAATCTTTTAATTAAAGACGTGTATATTAAAAAAAAAGTGTAATAAAATCGATTTAATTATAACAATTTCAACAAACGCACTATTTTTTTTTTTTAATTATAAATATTTATTACATAGAGAAAATATTCAAATAGTCATAAAATACAAAATACAAAAAAAATTGATAGTCATTATTTACAAAGTACTTACAAAAAATTGATCGTCATAATAAAAAAGTTAACTAAAATAAAAATAAACATGTATTAACTTAAATTGTAATTAAGGTCAAAATCAAAATTTATTGTTTCATTAAACAAACAAGCAAGAGCCGAAGGATCAAAATTACATTTCAGTAATTTATCAAAGTTAATATCCTCTTCTTCGATGGGTGTTCCATCGCATTTTGAAGAAATGCAGTCATATTCTGATAGCGGTGGTGTAATGTTTACATAGTACCTAGCGTTGGGGTCCAAAGGGTTTGCTAGGGTTATCACTTCACAAGTAGTGTCTGTTTCCATTGGGATATTGATATTTGCTGATTTGTCTATTGCTTGTACATTACTGAATCTACTATTATCTAAATGTGTAATGGCAAGAACTTTATAAGAAAAAAATTTCGCTGGCGTTTCTGTTAATTTTGTAGATTGAGCTTTACTTCTTTTCTTCTTTTCCTTCATTCTTCGGTTCTGAAACCACACTTTTACCTGGTATTCAGGGACGTTTATACGCCTGGAAATATTTATCTTCCTTAAACGAGCTAGGAACTCATCGAAACTCCCTTTCCAATTCTAACAATTGGAAAGATGAGTATTTAAAGCGATTACGCCTTGTTGACGCAGTTCTGATCCCTGTTGCTTTAAGATCTGTAAAAATATTAAAGTTTCAATAATTTAAACAGATATGATATAAAATTGAATAACTTTCCGAATAATTTTCAAATGCGAAGTTTAAAATTATAACGAAATAAGCAAAATAAATCTATTTGAAAAAAAATGGCAAGTCAAACTTAATTAAACGAAAATAGGTATTAATGTGTCGACATATTTTATTTAATATTAAAAAATCGAATCAAGTTTTATGAAAATAAAATATATTTTTCTGGTTTCCGGTTGAAAATGTTTTAAAGAAAGTTTTTAAAGATTCAGAATAACTTGAATCGGAAAAATATATTGTTACAATAAATAAAGTTAACTTAATTTATCAAATTACCTTCACGTTGAACAAAATTTTGCTGGAATAGAGGTGGTCTTGGCTGCCGAAGATTCAAAAGCTGAAACAAAAACACCATATTATTAAAAATGTTTTTCCAAATCCAAATGTTTACTGATTTAATGATTAAGAACAAACAAGAAACAAATTACTTTTTTGCAATTTAGTAGCGGTGCTTTACCAAATACTACAGCCTTTACTACTTTAATAGCCATAATAGAAAAAGGTGACTTCTTTACACAGAAAATTTCCTTAGAAAAGTTATTTTAAATTTATAATAAAAAAGTGACTTTTAGGCTTCATTTGAAAACGTTAAAAAACTCAAGACTGCTGAAACACAAAACTAAAGAGTTACATAACATTTTCATATATTGCAAAGTGGATTTAAAATTATAAGAGGTAAACTTTTATGAGAAACATACCTGCTGATTTTCAATGAAGCTGTATTGAAATACAGAATTGCTGGAACTTTGTAAGTTGGGTATAATACTACTAATATTATAACTCATCTTGCACTTTTTAGCTTATACGTAGCTAATAACTATGTACTTAATAGGTCGATTAGTTATAAAACTCTGATAACAAATTTTGGGATGCAAACATTATAAAGGAAATTTTCATCTACTTTATGAGCATGCGCAGTTGTCTTAAACGCAATTGACCAATAGTAAAGCGTCTGATAACTAGGGGTGGGAGGTAAACGAGTTTCACAGAAATTGGGGAAGGGGTGGTAAGGGTAGGCTGAAGTGGATTTTCAATTCGTAGCAAAAGGTATCAACCTTAGTTTTTCGATTTATTTGAATAATATTAATTTTTGCAATTATATTATTATGTATACAACTTAAAAAAAAAGCAAGTAGTGCTTAGGTTTTTATTAACAATACTTAGTTTTTAGTGGTATTTAATTTATATGATGAAATTATAATTATCGATTTTTTAAATAATAAAATTTGGATTTCAAACGAATAATTTAAAAGAATACAAAATGTGTATTGTATAAATATTAAAAAAAAATTTTCTGGCATTTTTCCAGCTCATTAATGTAATGACTTTACAAGGGAAGTGTGTCGTACGATCCGAACCTTGTAAGGCAGGGGTGGGCAACCTACGGCCCGCGGGCCGTATGCGGCCCGCGAAGAACTTTTCACTGGCCCGCGAAAAAAATCCGTAAATACCTATAATCCGGCCCGCAAGGGCCGGGTCAAAATTCCGTATACGGCCTGCGAAGGACTTTTTGCCGAGCCGCGAAAAATATCTGGTATTATATGTATTTTTGTAATCCGGGCCTCGAGGGGTGAAACATATTATTTCTTTATGGTAATTTTTGAACGACGTATGTTATTTCTATTAAAAGTACGCCTTATTTTTATTATGTTCTTGATTTCTTAAACAAAATTTTCTGCAAATCACGTGTCCACGTAGTGCAGGTGCACTCCTGAGATAACTTATTTCAGTTTCAAATTCTTGTAGTTTGTGTGTTGTGTTATTTACTTTTATGAAGTTAGTTTATTAAGATATTTAGTTCTTTTCGGTATTTTGGTAAACTGTCAGGTAAGTACATACTACTTATTAACAAGACATTTTTAATTCATTCGTCCAGTAATTAACCAATTGTTATTACCTATTAAAATTGATTTATAGAACTTTATATGTATATTTATACATTTTTGCAACGTTTTTGTTTCCGTCTGTACTTCTTAATATTATTCAGCTTGATACCTGTATAAATAATAAATTTATTTTATTTGTAGTTCAATTTCCAATCAACAAAAAACAATTAAGGAATACATATAAAATTCTATAGAAACATGTCAGGACCATCATCTAGTAAAATAAGAAAACTTGATAAAGAATGTCGAATTTTTCAAGAAAAATGGACCAATGAATATTTTTTTATTATGTTCAAAAATAAATGCATTTGCCTGATATGTAATGAAACAATCGCAGCATTAAAGGAATATAATTTAAAAAGGCATTATAATTCCAAGCACCAAAAAGAATTCGACAAACTCATTGGCCAATTAAGGCTGGATAAAGTTGAAAAATTAAAAAAAAGTTTGACTAGTCAACAAAATATATTTTTTAAGCAAAGTAATGAAGAAAATGATCTAGTTCGGTCAAGCTTTGTTATTAGCGAACTTATCGCCAAACATTCCAAACCTTTTTCAGAAGGAGAATTTGTTAAAGAATGTTTAACATCAGTTGCAAAAATTTTATGCCCCGAAAAAGTTAAAAAGTTTAATGAAATTAGCTTATCAAGAAGGACAATTACTAGGCGTATAGATGAAATGGCTAACAATGTAAGAACATCTCTAGAAACAATTTCCAAGGAATTCACATTATTTTCAATTGCTATGGACGAAAGCACTGATATATCAGATACTGCACAATTAGTTATTTTTATTCGTGGGGTCTCTGCAAATTTTGAGATTACAGAAGAGTTTCTTGCCCTTCAATCAATAAAAGGCACCACAACGTCAGACGACATTTTTCAAGAAATTAAAATTGTTTTTGAAAAATTTAATCTACCATGGGAGAAATTAAGTGGCGTAGCCACTGATGGCGCCCCAGCGTTAGTGGGATCTAGGACGGGCGTTGTAGCTAAAATTAAAGAATTATTAGCTTCAAAAACTATTGATATTGAAAATTTTTATAATTTTCATTGTATTATTCACCAAGAAAGCTTGTGCGCAAAATCAATAAAATTTAACAATATTATGTCTGTAGTAGTGTCTTGTGTAAATTTTATTAAGGCAAGAGGTTTAAATCACCGCCAATTCCAAGAATTTTTGGAAGATTTGGGTACCGAGTATGGTGACTTAGTATTCTATTGTGATGTTCGTTGGTTAAGTAAAGGTAAAATGTTGAAACGATTTTATGATTTAAGGGAGGAAGTTTATTTATTTATGGAGATTAAAGGAAAAATTGTAAAAGAGTTAAAAAATCGCCAGTGGTTGTGTGATCTCGCATTTTTAGTAGATATAACTAGCCACTTAAACGAACTAAATATTAAATTACAAAAACAAGGACAGTTTGTGCATGAATTGTTTGGACACATCAAATCTTTTCAAAACAAATTAATGCTCTGGGAAGATCATATTAAAAATGGGAATACATTTCACTTTTCTACACTAGCGCAATACCCAGAATTTAATAAAGATATATTGGCAAAAGAAATAAGTTCATTAAAAAATGAATTTATTGAACGTTTCCAAGAATTTCGAAGGCACGAAAAGGACTTTGAAATATTTTATGCTCCTTTCTCTATCGATGTCTATAAATCACCACAAGTTTTTCAAATGGAGCTGATTGATTTACAAGAAAATTTGGAGTTAAAGAAAAAATTTTATGAAGTGAGTTTACATGACTTTTATACAAAATACTTTCCGAACACATATCCAAATATTCGACTTCACGTGGCAAAAACAATGGCGCAGTTTGGTAGTACCTATCGTTGTGAGCAATTTTTTTCAAGGATGAATCATACCAAATCCAAAAACAGGTCAAGAATTACTGATGCGAATTTGGAAAATGCCTTATTATTGTCTGTTTCCAACATCGGCCCAAAAATTGATGAGCTATCAAAGAAAATGCAGCAACAAATTTCACATTAAAATTTATTGTAGGTAGAATACAAATACGAATTTCAATTTATTTTAAATTTTAAACATGTATTGATATTTATTTTTTCTTTGTTAATATTTTATAAATTTATATATTTTCTTATGTTTAAGTGTATAGACAAGATATTTATTATCAACCATTATACAGAATGAGTATAATACTAAAATGTTTGTTTAATTTTTTGTTTTTATTTCAAATAAAATTTGTCAATAAATATAGGAGAGCTCAATACCCCCTCAAAAATATCCGAAAAGTAGAAAATTATGCCCCACTAGTAGCGTATCTGACCTAAAATACGCTTATTTAACAAACAGGTTATGATAAGTCGTCGATTTTTACGAATATTTAATAAAATACACATTTTTTTTTGTCCCCCCCCCCCTTCCTTTTTGCCGCAATTTTTTTCCTGCGGTCTCATGGCCCGCGGTAAAATTTTTCGGACCTCAAGTGGCCCGCGCTCCCAAAAGGTTGCCCATGCCTGTTGTAAGGGTTCCGATTTGCTAGTCTATTGCTGATTGTCGGGAGTAAGGTGTGTCGTACGATCACGAACTCCGCAGAACTGGCAATAGGCATCTTGCCCTGGTATTTAGTAATAAATGTGTTGTACGATCCTGGACTTACGATACCAACCCCGTGGATTTCCAATTCTCAAGGACAACGTGCCGAGAAGCCTTGGTCTTGAGAGGATATCCGCTCCGATTTCCCGTACCTCTAAGTAGATTCCCGTAGTAATCCTATCGTAGTATTTGTAACCGTACAGTCATACACGCAGTTCCATAACTTGCGAGGTCGCTCCCGAGACCGTTTGATCGCATTTTTTATTGTAACGGGACAATCCATTTGTTTTTATTCATAATTTTTGGGGAAGCGCTGTATTTATCCAGTGCTGTAGAAGTAGTTTAGTTTGGATTATTTATATTGACCTTATTATTTTGTTCCATCTTTTCTTAAATAAATTACACATATAATACTGTTGTATTTGATTGCTACTGCCATCTTCACTAAAAATCCCTGGATTATTTCTCCACTGAGTTACCCGAGTGGGTCAGCCCGGCCACCGATTCTCCAATCCATACGAACAAGTTTCGCATACTTTTTCTGTCAGATTTCTAACAGTTTCAATAAGTGGTATTCTCCAGCAGCGTAAGTTGAAGCGTATACGGAAAGTTGCGAATGATATGAAAGAGTGGGTATATCCCACACAAACGACCACTCGATAGTTAGCGCATGCGCTTTTCGCGTTAAATTCTGACGATTGATTGTAAGAGTTGTATCGTTTTAGGTTATAAAAAAAATATTTATTTTTTATAATTATACGAAAAAATCATAGATAGAAAAAATGGCAGCCTTAGATAAACAAATACATTTAGATGCAATTTATGACTTGGAAGGGTTAGAAATTGATGCCAATGTTCCTAATCGAATATTCCATCCAAGTTATAATCCTTTTGTTACTCTATACGATAAAAGGTTTATTACACAAATTAGAGTTTCAAAAGAAATGGCTGAAGAGCTAATTAAACTTTTAGGACCAATACTCGACCCTCCAAGTCGTCAGCATTAGATGCATCGGTAAAGGTATGTGACGTGTTCCGATAATTATTGAATCAAAATATTTGTCGAAGAGATGTTATCAATAAACTACTTTTAAATTTATTCTTCATTTTTAGGTTTTAACCGCCTTAAATTTTTATGGGAACGGGTGATACCAATTGAATATTGGTCAGAACATTAACACCCCAATATCACAATCCTCAGTTAGTCGAAGCATCAAGAAGGTAACTGATGCGTTATACTTGCCCCACATATTTTCTAGATTTATAAATTTTCCAGAAAATATTAAAAAATAAGGGCAATCCAGAATGTGTAAGTTAGTTGTTATCTCATAACAAACCAGTTGTAAATTAAATAATAATCAATCGCAGAGATTTTTAAGAAGTTCGTAAAATTTTAGATTCTATCAGCGACACAGGTTTCAGGGGCCATCGGTTGTATAGACTGTATACATATTGCAATTTATCCACCCAAAAGAGACGATATTCTATATCCAGAAAATATATATGTCAATCGGAAAGGCTATGATTCCTTAAATGTCCAGCTGGTAAGAATAAACAATAGTTATGAAATTGAAATATATGTAATAATATAACTATTTGGTAGATTTGTGATGCTGATTCAAGAATATTAAATGTAAACTCCCGCTTTCCTGGAAGCACCAACAATGTATTTATTTGGAACAGCAGCCATGTACTTCCACTACTAAGATTACTTCACCAAAGAAATTATGGATCATTTCTACTACTTGGTATGCAGTCTTTATTATAATTTTTGTGTTTTGTTCATTATATTAATTTTATAATTTTTAGGTGATTCTGGTTATGCCTTGCGGCCGTGGCTTTTAACACCAGTTCTCAGTGCTCAGCCCGATACTCCAGAAGGAAACTACAATAATGCCCAGATGAGAGTGCGGAGTGCAATTGAAAGGTGCAACAGAATATTCAAATTAAGATTTTGTTATTTATTACAATACCGACTTCTTTATTATGCACCAGAAAAAGCTTCAAGTATTGTTAATGCCTGTGTAGCTCTTCAAAATTTCTATATTAATAGAAATGTTCCTATGTCGGATGATGATTATGAGGAAATGGAAAATTTTGATTTAGGATATTCAATAATGGAGAACCTGCACTAGATGTTCTAAATCTAGAATTAGTAGCAGGAAGAAGAGTACATCAGTTAATAATTCAAAATTATTTTACCGATGAATAGTTAATTAACAATAAAAATTATATTACATTTATAAATAGAGACGGGTAATGATGAATTTGTTTTGAATACCACTAATAATTTCATCGAAACTTATTAACCAAATTTCATTAGGACTCAATTTTGCCATTGAACCAGTACTTGATAAATATCCAACAGTACAATTAATAACAGAAGTAGAATATTGTTTACATTGTAAGGAGTTAGCAGCCAACGACACAAATAAATTAAGGGCTAAAATTACGAACAGCATTACTAACTACTTACAGTTTAAACAAAACACACACAAACTATCAAAAATCCAAATAAACTATGAAAATGCTAAGAAATTTATAAAAAAAGATTGTAGTTCTATTATTATAATAACAAAAGGTGATAAAGGGAAATAATGTGTAATAATGATAAGAGTGATTATGATAGTAAAATGGAAGATTTACTTAACGAAGATAATTACATAGTAATTAAAGAGGACCCATTAAATAAAACAAAAACTATTACGAATTCATTAATAGATGAACTTTGGCAAAATTCATATATTAATGATATAGAAAAAATGTTTTTAAAGACCCCTAAATCCTATACCACCAAGAATTTATGGACTTCCTAAAGCAAATAAAACTAATCTTCCACTTAGATCAATAGTGTCATGCATCAATTCTCCTAACTATTATCTACAAAAACATATTATAAATATTTTAAACAATTTAATACCGTCTTTTAAATTTAATGTGAAAAATAGTATCGAAATTAAATCTAAATTATCGAATTATAGGTTAAAGGATAAACAAATTTTAGTCTCGTTAGATTTAATATCTCTATTTACGAATGTCCCAAAAGAACTAGTGGTAAATATTATTTCACAGAGGTGGGAAGAAATTAGGAAATTCACTGAAATATCTCTATGAGAGCTTTTTTGAAAATAACTTTTTTAAGTATAATGAATCATTTTACCAACAAAGCCCCATTTTCGCTAACCTAGTGATGGACAATATTATTAACCAAGCTATTAAAACACTTGACTTTAACATAGACTTTTTTCAATTATGTGGATGATTGTCTCACAATCATACCAGAAGATAAAATAAATCATGAGTTAAATGTGTTTAATTCTATCAACCATCATATTCAATTAACCATGGAAATCCAGAAAGATAATAAGCTACCCTTTTTATAATTGTTACTTATAAATGAAAATCCTAATTTGATGTGTATTCCAAATCCTAATTTGATGTGTATTCCAAATCCTAATTTGATGTGTATTCCAAACCGAGTGAGACATCTATAATGTTGAATTATAATTCTTCCCACCCCTTAACACAGAAAATGAATAGAGTTAAACAAGAATATAGAAAAATATTGAAATTTAAATTTCATGGCATCAAAAAAAATAAATTAATTAAAAAACTTACGATAAACAATTGCCCATTAAAGTTAGTTAATCATATTATAAATAATTACCATTCTAGTGATATAGAAACAAACTTAAATCAAACGTGGAATATGAGAAATAATACCCGATATTATAAAATTCCAAATATCAAGGGCTTATCCCAAAACATTAGAAGAATTATAAAACATGAAATATCAGATGTAGCGTTTTATAATATTGAAACTAATTACACGCTTTTTTCCAAGTTAAAGGTAAAATTACCACAAGAATTAAGATCAAATATAATATATGAAATAAAATGCAAAGACTGTTCGAACTCATACATTGGCCAAACCAAACAATATTTAAAAAATCGGTTGTTCCAACATGAAAATGATTGTAAAGAAAAACATAGGAATAAAGCAGAAAAAACTGCATTAGCTTCACACCACTTTAATAACAATCATAATTTTAATTTTGGTAAAACAAAATTTTTTAGATAATGAAGTAAATTACAACAAAAGACTTTTAAAAGAAATGATATACATACAAACAAATACTAATTAAAATAATAATAAGATTTATTACCATTTGATTACGTTGAATTATTAAAACTTACAACTGTGTAATGTAACTTTAAACAAATTATCTTATGTTGGCAATATGTATTGTTGGTGATCCATGATGCTCCAATACTACAATTCACATAATTGTTAACCACAAGGTTTTTAACTTTAAGGCGATAGGGAATCCAAATAAATGTATCAAATTTAGGTGTTTGCAATAACATTCCTATTCGGTTAATAATCGGGCTAAATAAAAAATTCAAATTGCTTATGAACGGGCGGGATGTATATTAGTCCTGCAAGTTGCCCTTTTTTCTTTTTTTTGCCCCAAAATGTTAAAAAAAAGTATGCAAAAATACGCTCCACTTTAGAGCGTATTTTTGGCGTTATTAATTTTTTTTTTAATTTCTCTTAACTTACAAGACTAATGTTATGTATTATTTAAACAATTCAGTTGGAAATTTATAAATATGTTTAAAGATATAGCAATAGGAATGTAATTTGGAAGACGCTTTTTAAGTAATTTTTAGAATGAAAATGTTTCTCGGGAACTTATTTTCTCTGTCTTTCCGCATCTTGCCTTATCGCACGCTGACGGAGGGGTGGTGTCAGCTACGATGCGCACATCAAGCATACAATTAATTTGTTGCTGTTCACAATTCACTGAAGAATTTTTAATTTAGTTGGTTAGGTTTTCCTTATCAACTGCACCTTGTTTTCGCTAGCGATTTAAATTGTTTTATTTCTACTTTTATTACACACTGATGCCGACCACTGCTTTTGCCTTTTGACTTTTCTAATTTTGATTTGATTTTTCGTTATTTTTTAGAAATTCAAAAAACCCTGTGCGTAAGCGATTTTGGTTTGGGAAGTAGATTTAAATGAACCTTTAAAATCGAAAATCGGTTAAAAAATGGCCCGCCGGGAGCCACTCACCTCAAAATTCAAAATTTCAAGTTGATTTAGGCATAACTTCCGAACCCCTTCGAAAATAAAAATTTCCTACGCGCTACCCGGTGTAGAAATTATTCTTTTATAAGGCAGTGTAGAAAAATTTAATGATTTTTTGGAAACTGTGGGCTACAGTGGTAGTACCAATCGGCCGCGTTTGGCGCAATTTTTTGAACATTTTACGTTCAATTTTTTTCTGAAACAAAGGGTTAAAATTTTGCGGAGTTGATTTTTCTGCTCATAAATATGAATGTAATAAGCAATATAAAAAATATTCGTCCTTAATAGCCGGCCCCTATCAAAAGTGACGAATTTTCAAAATCCGCGTCGAAAAAGCCTAAAAAACGATGCGCGACTTGGAGTGCGCCAAAAGTACATAAAAAAATGAGATATGAAAAAGGACACCTGCCTATGCAACAATAAATGGAATGCCGATCACTAATCTCAAAACCGCGATTTTTTCGCATCGGTGGAACTCGAGATGAGACTCGTATAGATTTGGTACTTTCGCCGCCCGAAAAAACGCTAAATCTGTACACTCGGCGTGCGGGCGCCGCGACGCCACACGGTTGCGCCTGGGGACTTAAAAATGGCCATGGTCGATCCCCAGGATATGAGAATATAAGGTGCCAAATGTCGTCGCTTCCCTTTAAAACCGGAAGGGGGTGCGATTTTTCAAAGTTGAGGCCGGCGAAAACCGGAAAAAAAGGAAGAAAAAACGACCATTTTCGAGAATTTTTTTCAGTGTTAGAGTGCTTGGAAAAATTTAAAATTCAAACCCCGCTTAGAATCCGCATCCCTCTTCATGGTACATTCGGAGTTTTTGAAATCCGACCAAAAAAACTGCCCTTTTCGCGGCTCGTCGCAAAAAACGTCCGAATTTGGGGTAAAAATACAAAAGGGGCCGTATCTCCGCCCCCTTAACAGATAGGTCCGGACGGGTTAAAACCGCTATCTTCAGAATCGGCTTCGTGATAAAACCGACCGTTCTAAGGTTGTGAAAAGTTTATTATTTCCTAAATTTTTGGGCAATAAATATACAAATTATGGGATCGAAAACGAACCACGAGCCATTACAAACTTTGAAGAAGTAATAGGTAAGGATGTGCAACAATTGGGTTTGTGGATTACCCATACTTGGCGGCTAGCCCTGATGGTATTTTGGATGAAAATACCATAATAGAAATTAAGTGCCCATATGTATTACAAAAAATGACACCCCAAGAAGCCATTACAACAAAGAAAATTAAATTTGCAAAGTTGGATGTAAACTACGAATTGATTTTAAACAGAAACCATCCATATTATTATCAAGTACAAGGACAACTGTTCATTTTAAAAAAGTTGTATTGTTTCTTTATAATCTGGTCTCCAAAAGGAATGATTTATGAGAAAATTTCCAGAGATGATTCTTTTTGTGAGAAAATGTTTTCAAAATTAACTGTTTTTTATATGGATTATTTATTGCCAGAATTAATAAATGAAGAAGTACAACAATAAAATGAGCAGTTTAATTGCACTTGATTTTAATATGGATTGATTTTATGGTTTCCAAAAATTCTTTTCTTGGGATATTATTTATTGAAAACAATTTGAGGTACAAATAATAATGTTTAAATTTACAAGACGAGCAATATTTTTTTGAAAATCATCATAAAATGTACTTTTTTGTTTATTTTCCATTATGCAAAGCACTCCTAAGTATTAGTTTAGAGTGTAATAGAGCCACCCTTATCATTTCTTTATTCATGAAAATAAAATATTGAATTTTTGGTATGTTATCTAAATATTTTCACCGAAAATGCCGTCAACTTTTTTATTTCAAACTTATTACCCATGTTTATATTACGGCTTCCAATTTGTTTCTCTTGTTACTACATTTACATTCTTTTATACTTTTATGTATATTAGTTGACGGGGTTTATAAATATATTATTATCAAAAATTTATAATAAACCTAATTCTATTTTTTTGTTACTAAATTATTTATTATACAGGGTGGGCCAACGAAAACGAAACAGGCGAGTTTTGAAATAGTTAATAAAAAATTTTGAAAAGCGCTCGGACAGGTCAACTTTGGTTTCGAGGGGGACATATTTTGCAATAGAAGTGATTCAAAAATCCATTCACCCCTGTGCCCTATGGACACAACCCCTAAAATTTTAATAGGGATGGTGGGGTAAGTAATACCTTGTTAGAAAGATCTTTTTACTTAGAGTAACATACAAAAAAAAAGTTAAATCGATCGATTCGTTTTAAAGATATTCAAAATTTAGCAAGTAGAGATTTCATGTCTTTTAAAATTGTGCTATGAACACCACGCCTTCAATTTTAAGTGTTTTGATGGGGTAAGTAATATCGTTTCGAGGGGGACATATTTTGCAATAGACCTGATTCAAAAATCCATTCATCCCTCGCCCTTTGGACACAACCCCTAAAAATTTAATAGGGATGGTGGGGTAAGTAATACCTCGTTAGAAAGATCTTTTTACCCAGAGTAACATGCCAAAAAAAAAGTTAAATCCTTCGATTCGTTTTGAAGATATTCAAAATTTAACATGTAGAGTTTTCATGCCTTTAAAATTGTGCTATGAACACCACGGCTTCAATTTTATGTGTTTTGATAGGGTAAGTAATACCACCTGGGAAAGATCTTTTAACCCAAAGTAACATACAAAAACATGTAAAACGCAATTTATTTTCATTTTCTACAAAAGAGAGATTTTAAAAAACAAATTTAAATTTATTCGAGGAATTGTTTAAAATTTTGTAACATCTGGAACAAAACAATGCAAAACATAAAACGATTTATAACCACATTGAGATTCTTTTTATCAGTTGTATTTTGTATTAGTATTAGATTTTCATCGTATTAAAACTGTTTATGACTAATTATTAGAAATCAACATTTAAAATTTTGTGAACTTCTGTAAAAGCTTCTGCTAGCAATGGTTTATACAATTCCAGAAAGGGTTGAATTAATCACTTTTTATTTTAAAAACGATGAGAATGCTCATCGTGCAGCTAATTTATTTAATGAACAACATCCAAACAAACATTGTAACCGAAAATACGTTCTGGAGTTGGTTGCAAAATTTAAAAATACTGGTTCTGTTGGTAATAAGAAACGCGATCCTGGTAATGTTCGTCCAATAAGAAATGAGGTCGTTGAAATAGGTGTTTTGGGACAAGTTGCTGCAGATCCAACTTTAAGCACAAGAAAACTGGAGACTGTGACTAACATCACCAGAACAACCATTCGCCGAATATTGAAAGGTCACAAATATCATCCCTATAAAATTCATTTAATTCATGAGTTAAATGGAGATGATTTTGATAGGCGTCTGCAATTTTGTGAGGTGATGACGGAACGGATAATTGCTGATGAAAATTATCTTTATAATATCTGTTTTTCTGATGAGTGCACCTTTTTCTTAAACTCAACCGTTAATCGTCATAATTGTCGATATTGGTCAGATGAGAATCCTAGGGTATTTCATGAAGTTCACACTCAAACTCCTCAAAAATTGAATGTGTGGGTTGGAATTTTTGGAGAGCGTCTTATTGGTCCTTATTTTCTAGATGGCAATCTAACAGGGGATATGTACTTGTATCTACTTCAAAACTTTGTTCATCCATTTTTGGACAATATTATCGAAAATGACGATCGTTATTTAGAAGACCATCTGATTTTCCAACAAGACGGAGCCCCTCCTCATTACACACGGTCTGTTAGGGAATTCTTGGATACGACGTTTCCTGGGCAATGGATTGGGCGTAGAGGACCTTTGGAGTGGCCGCCGCGACGTCCCGATCTTACTCCCCTTGATTTTTTCCTTTGGGGGCATTTAAAAAGTAAGATTTACGCAACGGAACCAGGATCTCTAGCAGAGTTACGACAGAGAATTATTAATGAATGCCGAGAAATTACTGCTGAAATGTTACAAAATGTAAGAATTCGCTTTGAGCAAAATTTGTACGTTTGCATGGAGGTTGGTGGAACTCAATTCGAACATTTAATAAAATAATAAAAACATCCTTGAAAGTGTCGGGATCGATGGGATTCTTTAAAGTGTTAAGTTTTCTTCAAAAAGATTAGTTAAGTTTAGTTTGGTTAAATAAAAAATAATGTGCAATACTGTTTTATTTTGAATTCTTTAAAACAAACCAATCGATTTCACTTTTGTTTTTTTGTATGTTACTTGTGGTAAAAAGAACTTTCCAAGGAGGTATTACTTACCCTATCAAAAGACTTAAAATTGAAGGCGTGGTGTTCATATCAATGTTCATTTCATTGATATGGATCACCAATCGTTGAGGAATTTTCGTTTGGAAAAGTGGTGTTCATAGCACAATTTTAAAAGGCATGAAATCTCTACTTGCTAAATTTTGAATATCTTTAAAACGAATCGATCGATTTAACTTTTTTTTTTGTATGTTACTCTGGATAAAAAGATCTTTCCAACGAGGTATTACTTACCCCACCATCCCTATTAAAATTTAAGGGGTTGTGTCCATAGGGCGCAGGGATGAATGGATTTTTGAATCAGCTCTATTGCAAAATATGTCCCCCTCGAAACTAAAGTTGACCTGTCCGAGCATTTTTTCAAATTTTTTTAATAACTATTTCAAAACTCGTCTGTTTCGTTTTCGTTGGCCCACCCTGTATATTTTAATGTACAGTTGACGAGTTGACAATATTTATAATAATTGGAATTTTTATTACTAATCTGTTTCATATTTTTATGTACAGTCGTATGTATTTATAAATAAATTTATTATCAAAAAATTGATTATATTCTATTCTCTTTGCAACCAATTTATTATATATTTTTATGTACAGTTGAACATATTTATAATAATTCAATTGTCTTTTTTGTTACTACCTTTTTTATATTATATGTACCTAGAGTTGAAAATGATTATTTTATTTTTTAATAAAATGTGTTTTTACCATTATGTAACTTTCATGCCCGACCCCTCAGCAAGTAACCCTTAATTGGTCAAAACAAAATAATTTTGATAAAATTAAAAAAAATTGGAATAAAAGAAGTTAAAAAAAAATAATGAAGTGAATTTTGAAAAGAGTAAAAGTTGATCTTGGAAGCGTTAATTAACGAATTAATTAATTAATAGGTTCTTTTAAATAAAATAGGGTTAGAGTCGGTGTGACATAATGCATAGACCAATATTACTGAAAGTTGGAATATATTGCTAAGTAAGGGAAGCGCCGTCCCGTTTAATTAAGTGCGAATGGTCAGCTATGAAGTTAAGATTTTCACAATAAAAGAAAATAAACTTAAATGTTCTCACTTACTTGGAGTATTTTTTGGGCAATACTTAACCCTTCTAGTCTCTCTGCTCAAATTTCCATTCACTCTTTTGTTGATCACAATACAATAATCACTTTTTAACTGTTCTAAATTTATGGTTGGTTCTTTCAATATGGGATAAACTATAAAGTAAAATATTTGAATTATTTACCAGTATAAATATATTTAAGAAAAAAAAAGTAAAAAAAGAGGTTAATATTAAAAAACTTGAATAAAACAAAATAATAAGAATAATAAAAAAATTGAATATAAAAGAAAAGTTAAAACAATAATAAAGAAACCTTAAACTTATTAAAAAAAAATCTAAAGTAACAATTGAACAAAAATAACCAAACCATAAAGTTAGACCCCACAAATTAAAGATTAAAAAAAACAAAAAAAAAACAATGAAATAGAAAATAACTGACACAACGCGGAGAATGAAATCTGAGCTTCAGCGGGAACTAGCTGGGATTTGCGAATTAACCAAATTTCGAGATGTCAGAGGTTTTTATCAATTTTCCCTAGGGTGGGAGTCTTCTTGTTTAATTCACTCGAGTGGGAATGAATCGACCAATCAGAGATCGTACTTAAAGGTGGTCAACTTCATGGTAGGGTTGTGCTAGGAATGAAAATCACCCTTATCTCAAGCAACCCTGTACACTGGTACAAATGTACAGTGGGTTGCCCACGACTATCAACAAATAGGGCTAAAATATTAACATCTAAATTTTCATTCCTGCACGTTTTCTAAACATACAAACTCCAAAATCCAACAATTATTTTGGGCGTTTTTTAATAAATAGGGTACAACACTGAAAATCTCTGGTTATTTTTACAATTTCCATATTATTTTGGGATCATTTTGTTCTGCAAATAATGGCGCTTCCTCTGAAGTGAACAAATATTACATTTTACAATAAAAAATTATTAATTTTAAAAATAAAAACAATTAGGGGTTTTCCCGTCTTTGGGGCGCCTGTCGTTAGGCGCGTCGGACTTTGGGCCCATCATAAGGTTGTAAAATCTCCGTCCTTTGCTAAATCCCGGCTAATTGTCCTACGATCGGTATTCAATTTGGAGATAAAATATTCCAATCGTTGAAAGGTACGATGGTAATTTTGAATGGTTACAAAAGAGGTCTATATAAACAAGTCCTAAACGCTTACTTAAGAAAAATCCCAAATTGTTTTACAATGGCCAATTAATAATCCCAAACAATATTATTGAAACTCTAATAAACCAAAAATTTGTTTGAGATATCCAATATCCGCAATTTGGATTATTTACAATTATCTTATTTTTATTTATTAATTTATTTTGGTTTTTTTTTGACTGGGGCACGGGCGAGAAGGGCGCGCGCATCCTGTTAAATCCGCGCGCTTATTTGTTACAACTGTTTTTAAATAAATTTTTGTTTTTTTCTGAAATATCTCAAAAGTTTAGAATTGGTGATTGCAAAAGATCATATTATCATGTCAGTCAGTCAGTGCTTAGCGTAATTGAGCGATTACTAATATGCTAATAACAACTTATGCGATCGTTTATTAGTAAGTTTTTTATTCGCTTTACAATTAATTACACATCATTCAAGTATCTCACATTCTTCTATCAATATTACACAATTCAATTATTATTGAATCAAGTAGAAAGAGTGACCGTTTTTGTGTTAAAATTACAACAACTGATTTTCCATGTATGGGGTGCCCCCCTTGTACCACCATTTGTTTGATGAATAGAAAAACTACGAATAGAAAGGTAATATTTCTTAATTGTTATAATTATTGTATATTATTGTAAAAATATTGTTAATTGTTATAATCACAACGATTTATTTAAAAAAAAAACAAAAGTTAATTCATTATTAAGTGTCATATTTAAAAAAAAATAGTTGATAATATTGTATTTTAATGTTGTCATTTTTATTGTAGTTCTGAGGAAGGAGGAAACATAGCCTCCGAATCGTCGACTCTGTTAAATAAAGTTTTATTGAGATTATTTGAAGTTCGATAACGGCATTTATTTACCTTTAAATTTTATTTCATATAAATAAAAAATTGGTTCTGCCATCTTTTTTAATTTTCATTTTTTTTTAAATGAATTTTTTTTTACTAGCGGTCCGCGGGATTTTTCACGAAAAAATTCGAGATTTAAAGTCCTATTTTATTGGCAAAACTCAATTGAACTTTAAAATTGTACGCTTACCCGCGTAACCTCCAAGAACGCCCTGCGATTGGTCGCGGCTCGGATTACGTCACTACCCATATAGCGCAGCCAGCGCTACTGGCTCCTATGCAGTTGATAGTTCTTTACGTTGATTATTGTCGTGATTATTATTAAGATCAAGTAAATAATATCCATAACCAATTAATAGGGACTGACATGGTTGAACCTAGATTCGTGAAGCCAGATTCTACAAATTTACCCATTATAGATATTTTCACGGTGGCGGAATTCATAAAAAATGACGACAGATACAATGCGGCAGAAATTCGTTTGGTGAAAGCATCATTGTAAGTCATTAGTCCATTAATGCATATTTTAAATATAAACAGATAAAATTCCACTTTTCATTTATTACCTTTTTTCCTTCTTAGTACATACGTAGATCAAGCCGCGAAAATTATGGGGATGCTGCTATTGGCTATGTGAGTTTAAGAATGGATTCTTTGAGTTGCACAATAAAAGGAAAAATCTGCCCAGAACACCGAGTGAGAAGAAATGCAGTTTGTAGTTGTTTATGTTACTACGAACTTGAAGCGTACAAATTCCCAAGATTTTTAGGCGGAAAATTTGTATTGACCACAATCATTTTAGCTGTAGCCTGTACTATCATGTTTGGTTTTTGTGTATTTCTTTAGCCTCTCTGGTAATAATTTCAGGACCACACCACATTTATTGAGGGTAATTTTTCACCTCAGTTGATGATAAGTCAGCTCGTGTGAGGAAAGTAACTTGTGGACTTATACCCTTTATGGACTACACATCAACTGGGGTTACTTTCACTTAACTCAATTGTAACTCAATGCGTAACAACGCTAAATATTGGATATCGGTTATCTGTTAGGGTTCTTTTGCGCAAAAGCAACGTTTCGTAGTCTAATAATAACTCGTCAAATAATTTTTGATTGTCATGTTTATGATACCAATCGATTCATATTTTATGTCTTAGCTTAATATCGCCAAATTAACTTCATACTTTAATTGGTTTTTGAGAATTTTTACCGTAAAGAAGAACTTTCTCAAAGGTCTTCAAAAATAGACTTAATGTTAATATTTTTTAATACTTTTGCGATAATTTGGTCCTGATAAATAGTAATAAATGCTACAAAAGTATCCACTCGTTTAGGAGTTAGAGCTAAGCCTGTAGCACCCTAATTAGCATAATTGAAAAGTGACTCTTAAGCACGGGTCACACTAGGCTGCTTGCCAGCCGCGAATTGAGGAAGCCGCTACTGCCAGCCGTCAATCAGCTAAGTATGACCATAAAACTCGCGGCTGGTGTCGCCAGCGAGCCTTTGTCGGCGACTGGCAAAGTTGGACATGTTCAACTTTTTGGTAGGAGGCAGCGGCGAGTATGGATCACGTGATCACTCGCACTCGCTGGCACCGGCCAGAAGCGAAGTCTGACCATATAGCGCGCGAGCGATTCGTTTTAAATCTACACGTGCTCTTTTCATTCAGTGTTGTTTGGGTAAACAAACAATTGAGTTTTTAAACCAATTTCAAAACTACCCATGTTTGTGGGATGTATCATCAAAAGAGTATTAAAATAGAAATGTTATAGAAGCATCATATAATGAACTACTGGAAAAGTTAGTTCTTGCAGGGATTCCTGGGACAGTTGCGTCAATAAAAAAAAAGATTAAAAGTTTACGGGACACCTTGCGTAAGGAACTTAATAAAATTAAAAAATAAAAAAAATGTGATGCCGGTGCAAATGAAGTCTACAAACCAAAGCTTTTGTGGTTTTCAGCTGCAGAAGTATTCTGGCATGAAGCTGTCTCTTGTAGAGAATCTTCTTCGAATTTGGTAACCAATTTCCAATAAGTTTTATTATAATTTTATTTATTATTTTACAATATTATTACACTGGCAATACATGTTTTACAAAATATTGAGAAAAAAGGTTGTATTATTAAAGAAAAATATCAGTTATTTTGACTTCGAAATTGAGAAAAGTATAGCAAATTGATTGAAGAAATCTTTATCCAAAGAGGCATCTTCTTAGTTATTTTGATCTCCGTTACTGTATTCTTAATTTTCGTCTTTTGCCATTTCTGCACTATTATCATATGGTTCTATACCAATTGACGTCATTTGCCATGGAACTGATAAACATGTCATGAACTGATGCATGTATCATTGTCCTACCTGTTCTCCAGTTCAACCATAATTATTTGAAAAATACAAGCGATTTATTGGGGATATCAAAGTCGGTACATCTCGCCACGCTCCTGGGATTACAACTCCCGTGTCAACATCTTCATTGTCCACAGAACCTTAAGGAAAATATGTTCTAGGAGAAGTCTGACGTAACCAGTTATGGAGAGCGCAAGCTGTTTTCACTTAAGTTTCTGTGGTGTCTACTTGAAGCGGAATGGGCGTATTAAAAACGCGAAACCTACTTGCCAAAATGCCAAATGCGTTTTAAACAACCCGCCTTGCCCTGGATAACCGATAATTGAAGACTCTCTCTTCTACTGTTAATCCTCTGTGTGAAAATGGTTTCAAACCGTATGATGTCAGGCAAAAAGCATCATCTCCTACGCAAAGTCCTCCTTTTGGCCAATTTAGGAGGTTTTGCTCAAGTGCTATTTTTGGAGTGGAGTTCTTAAAAACTGTACTGTCATTGGATCTACCATCGTGACCAACATCTACCGGGTGGAAATAAAACTAGGGCCACCCCTGGCATTTCTTTATTTATGAAAATAAAAAATTAGAATTTTAGTATCTTATATGATCTAAGAAAACAAATTTTATGGATCGAATAAATCTTTTATTTTACTTCCGGTTTATCAGGAAACGGCACCCACTTTCTTATTTTAAATGTAACCCCCTGATTTTTTCTACGTAAAATCAAACATTGGTTAGTTTTAAGTATTTTTATGACAAAAAAAATTATTTTTTCAAAACTTTAAGAAAAAATGTTGAATTTTTTTTTGGTAAAAAACCTACAAAAACTATTTTTAAATAATACAAATACGTAAAATAAATTGTAATTTATAAAATTTATTTCACCGATCTTGAGATATAATTTTTTTTAATTTTCAAGAAGGGCTCTTTGGAAATATCTTTACTTTTTTAAATGTGATGATATAAGGGTCACCACCTAATTAAATAGAGGGTTTTTTTCCGGTTAAATAGTTTTTGTAGGTTTTACTCAAATTTTTTACCAAAAAAAATTCAAATTTTTTTCTTAAAGTTTTGAAAAAAATATTTTTTTGTCATAAACATACTTAAAATTAACCATTGTTTGATTTTACGTAGAAAAAATCAGGGGGTTATATTTAAAATAAGAAAGTGGATGCCATTTCCTGATAAACCGGAAGTAAAATTAAAAATTTATTCGATCCATTAGATTTGTTTTCTTAGATCATATAATGTACTAAAGTTTTAATTTTTTATTTCCATAAATAAAGAAATGCCAGGGGTGGCCCTAGTTTCATTTCCACCCGGTATATATCTAAAACAATAGTCCGCATCTACCATAGCAAACAATACAAAATACTATAGGTTCCCTTGTAGTTGAAATACAACGATGTTGAATTAGGAGCCCTTTTAATTCGAATGTGTTTACCATCCAAAGCACCGCATCAGTAAGGATATTCAACAATGTTCCACGCCTGAATCTGAGCAACCTTTTTTAAATGATGCCAGCAGTGATGCTGAGGACATGACTGAACAGGAAGCAACACATTTTCAAACGCCTGAACCATAAAGTCTTTTGGAACCTTCACAATTTGTTACTGCTACATCTGCATCGACAAGAAAGCGTCCGTTCTCACAAATGTTACCAACCCCGCGGACATAGTTAATGAAACGGCCACCAGGTAATAGACATACATCGACTAAATTTGAAAATGCGGTAAATAAATTTCAAGAGATAGCAGAACTGGCTACTGCAGAGACAGAAGATCAGTATGATCAATTTACAAAACATCTCGCTTCTCAATTGCGGGAGCTCCCTCTTAATAGTTTTATTTTACTTCAAAGTAAAATCCAAAAACTAATCACCGAAGAGAGACTCGCTTTTTTGGGTGGAAATAATAGTGGAAACAGCAGTTCATATCAGGAAGTTCAAATAATATATACCGAACCTGAACACACCCAAATTGAATAAACATTTCAATAAAAATAAAAATGTTAGTCAGAATGTTATTTTTTTACAGTATTATATAATTATTATTATATCAATAAACTATTAAATTCCTAAAAAATGAATAGATCTTGTTGCATGCAGTATTTTAAACCCCATTTTTAACTTAACCAAATATCAAGCTGAATTATATTGCTTACCTTAATAAATGGTTGAAAAACTTCAAAAATAGCAGCCATCACAGATATTGAGTTATGCGGAACTCTAAACAACAACGCCAGAGACCTAAAACTATCTCCAGTTGCGAGATATCTTAAGGTAATTTCCAACTTTGTTTTACATGGAATCGCCTCTCTGAATATGGTATCTTGTTTTTTAATCAAAGGTTCAACCAATTCCAATAATTCTTGAAACTTAGAAGCCGATGGTATGTATAATTTGATTGTGAAACTCGCAACTCTTTATCTAACTCACATATTTTTATAAATCTACAATAATATGTTAATGACAAAAGTTAATTATCCTGCGGTATCCTGTCTAATAAAAATCTGCATAGTATTCGAAATACATTTTTCTACAAATTTGTGAAAAATCAGCTGCGGATGAATGATTTAATAGAATTTTTGTGTACAGGGTGTTCATTTGAAAAGTAGCCACCCTAAATAACTCGAAAAAACAATTAAATGTAAAAATGTCATGACAGGTCGATTTTTATTTCCATGGGGAAATCATTTTATAATAAAATTAAAGTTGTCTTTGCAACCCCCTTCCACACAGAACCACCCTTTAATTTTTTTCAATAGGAGTAGAGGTCAAGTAATAGTCATATTTTTTTGGCAACTGTTTGATTTCAAATCTACCTAAAAATTTTAAAAAAGTACTTATTAATTGTATTATTTATGTACTTCTAAATCTGATTTAGACTATAAGTCAAGTGCTCTAATTTAGAAAAGCATGGAGTATACGCAAGGTCTTATGAGAACTGGCTCTCTTATTGTATCCATACTCTGTGGCTTACTTTTGATGTTGCTTAAGAAAATTATTTATTTTTGTTTAAGTGTCCCGGCTAATAGTCGTGTGTGCCGTGATTCGATATAATAAATTGTTGGGCGCCACGTACTATACTTAAAAAAATAAGCTAAGGGGTGTAGCACGACACTACCCAGAGCTAAAGTTTTGAGATCAGATAGGTAGCTAAATTAAATGTGTCTAAAAACAGTTAAAGATGTTTATTAACAAACACGTTAGCTTAGATCACAAATTTTAATATAACTAATAAAGTTCAAATGTAATGGACTCAAACCATACTAAATTGTAAATTTGACATGTTCCACAACGTAGACAAAATTATATACAAAGAAGTCATGTATACAATATTTGCCTGCAGCAACGAGGCTAAACTTAAAATTATTTACAACCAGGAATTAATTGACCAAAAAAGTAGATCGACCTTTTTGTTTACATAAGTCATACAAAAGTTCAAAAAATATAGTAAATATCAAATAAAAATTAAACGTTGATTATTCAAGTCAAAACAATTTGTAAAACTTTTCACCACAACTACCAAAGTCCAGTTCATTTAATTAAAATTATAGCTTATTACTTATAGACACAAAATTCAAATTTAATTAAATGCTTGAATGTGAATTTTAGCCGAAACAGACCAAAATTTAAATAAATACAGAGACCAAAATAGTATCTCCTCATCAATAAAAATTAACTTCATAAACCACTGAAATTGATCAATTCGCTTGAAACTGAACCTTGATAGGCAACTCTACATAAAATGTTCCATTAATCAATTAATTAAATCAATAACTCACGACCTTATGCATCTGATCATTTCTGATGAATTCCCACAGTAACTGAGGAAGGTGCAATTTACTTAAGTCCGTGTGTTCAACACGAAGTTCCTAAAATCCAGAACCTTAATGGGCATCCATAAAATTACAGAAGCGAAGTTCCAAAATCCAGACATTAATAGGCAACTATCAAATTACAGAAGCGAAGAAGACGCAAATTCATGATCCGTGCCAAACACGAGGTTCCAAAATCCAAAATATACAATGGAAACCAATTTCCGGTAGCCATCAAAATGGACGACCAATTAACAACCATCAACTACTCGTACTCCAATGATCATAATCCGCTACACAGCGTTAAAAATGCGTTGAAATTAGTTTAGAAACTAATCGTAGAAGCCTTTAGAGAGAAAAATTTAGCAAAAGGAACGTTGAGAACCAAGATAATTACCTAAGATGGTGGGCGGCTTCAAGTGGTTACGAATTATTTTGGGTGCTTGAACACCGGGTTCGCAGGATTTCGCGCATTTAACTCACTACTTGTGAACAAAAGAGTTACTCACATGTAAATAATTACGACAGCGTAGTTACAACGCTAATAACGGAGCCTCTAATTTACTAGCACAGAAAATCCGAACCGAGAACGTCTGCCTCGTGCAAAACCTGGACGCCAAAAGGAACGTCTTCTTGCCAAATTCTCCTCAGGACAGATCTCTTATCGCCAACCTAAAATTTCAAAGGTGTACCAAGTTGCGAAAATTAAGCCTAGTGTCACACCGCTAAAACTGAAGCAAAAAAATAAACCCATTTTCAAATAGGACCTAGAAAAAAAAACGCAACTATGTGAACCCCAGTAGCTAGTCACAAAAACACCAATTTAATGATCGTAATTAACGGCAACCAAACGTGCACATTAGCTGTAATCCTACTGATGTATAAATAAAGTTCAAAACAAACGCAAAGGTCGTGAAACCAAAACAAAACAAGTGAAAACTCAATTCTCTATCTTATCATGTCTTTCGAAACCACCCCTGGATGATCTAGCAATCCCCTAAGCCCCACCAACGTCGGGTGCTCATCGAAACTATGTACAAATTGTTTATATTCGCTGTAGGGGCATCACCCAGGTAGGTGACTCTCCAGAATCATGATAGATAGGACTAAACCCCCCAAATCAATAAAAAAATATGACAATCTGAAAATTTCAAAATTTTTAGGCGTGGCCAAGTACACGTAAAAGTGACCCTGTGAACTATGTTCACCTACTAAAATTAGCAAGTATCTCAATCATTACCGGGAAGCTATGTTAATTTACAAAAGTCATAATCGGTAGTGTTGTCATAGACAAGGATTGATTAGAGGGTATGGAAGTAACTGAGACGGTACAGATGAAGATAGTCTCTGACTGCTCCGAGCCAGGCGGTGGACCCTAGAGTACCAGCAGCAGGTGAGAAGAAAGTAGAAAAAACAGAAGGAAGGGACTCAGTACAACCAATTGTGAAACCATAATTACCTCCTTAATTATATCAAAATAATATCACTTAAGCTCGAGACACAAGAGTTAAACTCAATTACAGAAATACATATTCCTTTGGACCTAAATCTCTCCTTAAGTGGTTAACAGCCCCAACCCACTGAAAACAGTGGAGTCCTCCACAACGATAAGCAAAACGAACGCCAAGATCTTAACTGACTCTTCCTAATTCAATTACTCATGACTAAACAGCCAGATACTGTTATATATTTATTAAATGTTTACTTTTCCAGTTACTTAGTATAAAATAAAACGAGTGGGAAAATTATAATGCTGCAACTCCATGGTAAAAGCCAATTATTTATAATTATTGAAAAAAAATAAGTTAACATATTTTTATTACTTTTTTTTATGCATTACTTTTTACCTTTAATAATAATTTTATTCATTCGTTACGTTCTTTGGTTCTTAGAAACTAAAGTGAATAAAACAAAAAGTTCTTCCGACTACACCAGAGAACAGCTCTTTCATCTTCTGAAAGAACATTTACACGAAGAAGTCGAAAACATTTATGCGATTATTGAGTCAAAATTATCGAAAGAACTGAACTTGACAAAAGAAAAAAGACAAATCATGTCGAAATTAGTACAGAATTTTCGAACAAGATGGCAACCAGCTTCTCGGAAAGAAGTGCATATTCTCAAAAGGAATCACAATTGGCTGGAAAAAATCGTAACCCTCATTGATATTCATGGAATAATTCTAGAGTTTCCAGAAAACACCGGCCCAGATCGTCCTTCATCTAGTTTTGCAAACAGCAGTGAAAGGACAAAGCGCAGGAAAACGAACATCTTCGGACTCAAAACACTTGCGAAGAACTTGTTTACGCAACCCAAATGGCTCTTCGAGGCAAAGGACAAATAGGTGCTGCGAATATTTTAAAAAAGACATTTCCACTTGTTCACCATCAAAACCATCCAAATATAGGAACGCTATGAAACATGCTCGAAAAGAAACGATGTCTGGAGACGAAGCATTGTCACTACTCATTGAAAATAATCTTTCAAAAAGCAGTAACTGGAAACTTGAAACGATAAACAGTAGATAATATAAGCGGTACAAAATATATATAGTTATACAAAAAGTAGATAACAATAAAATATAACCAATGAGAAACAAATCAAAGGGTGTGCGTTTTTTTTTAAATTTATTTTTCATTTTGGAGAAAACTGAGAAATTGTTTCCTCTGAAATTAGTTGTTTGGCCAAATCCCAAATCTTAGGAAAGCCAATATATAAATAATAGAACTTTATTGCTAATATACTACGTACCCTATTCCGTTCTACAGTGTCCAGCATTTGAAGGGGGCAAAATTTTGGTTACAAAAAAGTTGCCACTTTGAGATGGTCCTGTACACACTAAAATGGGGCTTATGAGGGATGTTTAATTTTCAATTTATTGATAAAAAATAATTAACTTTCAAATACTAAAGTAGTAATTTAAAGTCATATTTTAGTACCTTTCGAACTTCAATTCAAGCTCTTCAAGGCACCTTTCTTTCAATTTTGAAACAATTATTAAATCATCTTCTATTGGGGTGTAATGCTTAATCAAACGGTGATATGTCAGAAGGACAAATTGTGAAGTCGGATATTTTTCACCTTGCAGACGGTCCGTTTATACTTCAAAAGGTTCCAAGTAATGCACTAATTCTTGAACAATTTTTAAATTAATTTTTTGTGTTCGGTTGGTTAGGCGGGCTGCACTAACCGACGCAGACTCAACTGTAGCCTGGCTCTAAAAATATAGAAAATAGAAAAAAAAACTCAAGAAAAGACACGAAAAGAAAGTGCAGAACAATTTGTTTATTAGCTAACATCTTACATTAAGGACATGCTTTGCGACAGACTTAATTATGGATTGCTTAGCATTCCACCTAGTTTCGGGAGGAGCTTTTAGTCGCTCTTGTAGGTGAGCATTTTGTCCAGATATTTTGGCATATGTGACCAAAGCTTTACTCTTGTCAATTTCACTTAGAGCTTCTAACACTCCCAGCTCCTTTCTTATATGCACCCGAAAACCAGATTAAAACGACGTGTCACTCTCTTTAGGCATGCAAAAAAATGTCAGCCTTTCAAAAGTACTACCACTTAAATGTCCATTACAAGCAAGGTTTTCTACTTCAGTTAGGAAACTTATTAAAACAGAAAGCTCCTTTTTTTTAGATTTTGCATCTTAGTTTTCTCTCCAATAACCTCAAGCACTTAAGCAACAATGAAAAGCTATAAGCAGTAATCTTAAGCTAATGTGCAGCATAAAGCAAATATCCCCAAACTTTACCTCACCTTACCGACATGTATTCATTCATACTTCAACCAATGCTTTAACATGCTAACTACAATACGAAAATAAAGAATAAAAAAGAAATATAAATAATAGATAAATAAGAAGTGTAAGATACAAGTACTTGGCTATAATAATAAAAAAAATTGGGTTGTTACTGACCTTAGTGTACTGCCCAAGAAAGGACACTAACATCACCAGCTTTGATTTGTATCGGTTACCCGCTGTATTCTTTATCTGTGGAATGTTCTTTGGAAGCTCTTTGAGTAATTTTTTTATTTTCCAGAGTGGTTACAATTGTTTCTATAATATCAACAATTTGTTTTCCATCTTTACAAAATAATTTCAGTTTGGAAAGCTTTACGGTAAAAACGTGTGTCGATATTACGTTTAACCAATCTGCACCACAATAGTCTGGAAAATTTTTCGAGGGCTTTAACTATATTAGCTCCTCATGAAAATAAAATAATAAAAAATTCATACGACTTTGTAGAAACCATGAAAACTCAAAAGATTCCTGATTACTACCTTTTAATATCGTTAGATGTCACCTCACTCTTCAACAACGTGTCGGAAGAGGCAGAAATAAAATCCATTATAATAATTGAGGTTTAATTAAATTACATACAGACATACCATTACAACAATTCATTAAAACGATTAATTTGATTGTAATTTTTTCAGTTTTCAAGGTACAATTTACAAACAAAAGTTTGGAACAGCTGTGGGCCACCCCACATCCCCCATTTTCTCAGCATTAGTAATGAACGATCTAATATCTGATAGCTTATCTAGATTGGGTTTTGAGGTTGGTTTCTTACATATATACGTGAATGATATCATTACTTGTATCCCCCAATATGTTAAATGCTTAGATACAATTATCAACACTTTCAATGAATATGAAATCAATATAAAATTCACGTATGAGGTAGAGACTAGCTGCAGAATACCATTTCTGGATATCCTACTTATACGAACTGGTGATGGGAGTGTAATGACTGATCTATACCGAAAACCTTTAAGCTCCAAAAAATTAAATTTTTACTCAAACCACAAACTGAGACAAAAAATCGCGACCAGCAAAGATTTGAAGAACAAAATAAATAGAAGTTGCCACCCACTTCATACAAAACAATTTTAAAAAACGTTACGTTCGTTAATGTAATCTTATTAAGGAGATGATATACATACCAAAAAATAACAAGGGAATCAATTACAAAACAGATATAGCTAACTTAAGTAATCCTGTGCGTCTTGTCTAAAGTTACTTGGTAAACAGAACTTTAAGCCCAAATTTAATATAGAAATTTCAGACTCATCAAAGGTGACGTTTGACAGATTCTTAACCCGGGGGAAGAAGTTGAAATGATTTTTATTTCCTACCAAAGAATTTACTGATTTAAAATGTTCTAGGGAATCCTTAAAGTTCTGTTTATCAATCATATATGTGACTGCGCCATAGTCTTCTTCCTCATTAAACAACTGAACATCCTTAGGATAAATGCCAGGCTAGCAATAGAAATTTCGAAACGAAAACCTCCAGTTGTTTGGTGTATCATAATGACAAAAGGAAAGTAGCCTTATATACCAAACACCATCAATGTTACACATTAATAAAACTTTATTCTAATGCATTTCGAAGTTACTTAACTTCATCTTCAGAGAATACATTTAACATTTTATCAACTAAAAATATTAGCAATATAATATACATAATAATAAAATACTAAAAAACTTACTGGAACTAATGGATGTTCATAAATAAAACGTAGTAAAAAACAAAGCAGCAGTCAGTCTAACTGTGTAAATCTATCTTCAAGGTGAACGTAATCAAACATCAAAAGGCAAAAACCAACTTTAAAAAGAACGCCTAATTTACTTTAAAAGGAACGCCTAATTAACTTTAAAAGGGTCGCCTAATAAACTTGGAATGCCCAATCAACATTTTAGGCAAAAAACAACATCCCATCAACTAGGCATCATGGAGGCCCTTAACATCAGGCGTAAAAATTCATCACAGCACGCTTTTGGACATTACAGGTTAAAATCGATAAAATGGTTAAAATCAGGTTAAAAACAATTAAATGTGAAAACAATAACAAAGGATTAAAATGAAAAGAGGATTTCAAATTATAAAATAACTTACAAAAATGAAATTGTCACACCTCAACTCATTATAAAATTTTTTGTTAAATCAACGTGTGCGCTGGACGACGACGATTTAGTATAACCAGACATCTTCTAGTGTCATTGGCTGTAAAGACCCCCTTTTCCAATACCCCCAAACAATTAGTACTTGAAATAATTAACACACATTGGATAGATAGAAATTAATGTCAGTATCATTTTTGTATAAACTTGTAAATAATCTGATTGATTATTCGAATCTGCTCACTCACTTTGTCTTTCATGTGCCCAGATTATCTACTTGTAATAGTCCAACCTTTGTCATACCTAGAACGAATACACACCACTACAGCAACTCCCCTCTTATTAAAATTATGAAGTTCTACAATGAAGTGCATTATAATGCAGATATCTTCTTACTGTCATTTCCCACCTCCAAGAGACCAATAATTGAATCCCTTCATTAAAGTTAACTATAATCAGCATTATCGAACAAGCTTTGTTAATTTATTTATTAATCTATTGTTTGTTAAAGAATCACTCGTTTATTGTTATTTGTTTAAGTATCTTAACACCAATCGCATATTGTTATTTAACCACCCCATATTACTGTTACATATGTAAAATGAATTGTATTTTTTTATATTTCCCAATAACTGGACCTCGTTGTCTGTTGGGCAAATAAAGCTTATTATTTTTTTTATAGGTGCGATAGGAAAAGTATGCTTTTCTATCTGTTTAACGTCCATGTTCATGTACTTCTTACAGCTAGTAAGATGAGTAGATGTTGGACATGTAGCTTATATGGTGTGCTACCTTCGTGGGGTCGTAGGATATGCAGTGATCCCAGGACAACCTGCTTCTGCATTTTGCTGGTAAGTATATAGCTTTCTTTCTCATTTGCAATAACTTTCATTATGGATTTTTGCACTCGGTCATGATTGCCTCCTAGGACTCCTATAATGATTGGAATAAAAATAACTTCATATTCATTATAAGACTTTCTTAACTAAGTCTAAGTACTTGTTGACTTTCTCCTCTTCTTTTGCGATGATGTTTTTTTCGCTGGGACATGAAATTTCAATGACATACATTTTTCTTTTGTTTTTTTCAATAAATACAAGATCAGGTTTATAAGCTGAGAGTTGGCGAGAGGTGGAAAATGGAAAATTACAGAAAATTTGAAGTTCCCATTTTCCACGACAGGTTCTATAATACTGTTACGTCTTGGATGCGGGGGAAAAATGCGGCTGATTCGGCAAAATTATTAAAACGTCGTTCCCATCGTAAATTATTTTATTACAGCAATGACACAATTAATATTATATAAAAGTTATAAATACACTTAATGACTAGAGCAATTAAAGTCTTTAAAATATTTACATAATTACCTTATATTACTTATGGCTAGGTTGTCTCTTCACTAGGGGTAAGAGTGGATGGTGGTCTTCGATCATCGACTGCCTATTCCCCTCTTAGCCCCCGGTATTTAATCTACTAATTGTCCTTAAACATGTCCGAGTCACGGTCGCGTGCTCTTGAAATTATACACAATAATTGCAATGTTTTTTGTTGGTCAGCATTAGGGGTCACGTATTATTATGATTCGCGATTTATTACGCGACGGTGTGTGTTTACTATTTGCGAGTGTTTAGGAAATAAACATAAGCAAATATAAAACAACTTAAATCGATTAAATTTAATAAATAATAATAATTATTTTTCACCAAAAATTATCTTTCGTGACAATATTTAATACAAACGATTTGTGTGCAAATTTAAATTTAAGAGATCCTTAATTTTTTTCTTTAAAAATGAATTAAACTTAATATACACCTCGCACAAATATGGTCGAATATCCTCATTCTTATCATCATTGAGTTGTGCTAAAATATCAGAATTCTGGACCTCAAACCGATTATCATTCAGGACCCTGCTGTATACTTGGTGGAGGAAGTCTTCGAAGGGCTGCCAATTTCGGACTCCCACAATGTTGAACCTCTCCAGGTAAAATAGGACCATGTCTTGCAGATTTTGGAGCGCCTGCACCCCCAGATAGAAAGCTATTTTCTCGTCCCCGCCAATCCTCTTAAGCTGGGCCCAGTTGCTCTGGATGTTCACCACGTACTCGGTGAGGTTGATAACATCTTCCCCCTTACTGTTCATAGTATTTATCATCTTCGGCACGAAGAATAATAATTCGTTAAAGGTGCTTCGATTGAACCGAACATCATTTCGATATCAAAACAACTGGCTGGAAGCTGTTGAAGGGATCCACTCCAAATCTAATCATTTTCGATCTGCAAGTGTTAAGTGGGTAGACTTCTTCAAACAACAGCCTCCTAGTTTCATATTTGAGCCCATAATCACTGGATTTGTTGAGCTGTGGTGATGGGAATGTTTTTTCTACATTGCTATCGATTTTTTGCAGTTGGGATGGTGTTAACTGCCAATCGTCCTGGAGGAATGAGGATGGTTCGCAAATCTTGAGCTTCCGTTCTTCTGCATTGGAGGTAGAGGGTATCGGTTTGTAGTATGGATTGAAGTTGGACATCTTTTTGACACTTTTGAATTCTTCTTGAACATTTTGCTGACTGTTGCTTCTTGGTTGCCGTTGCACGATACAAATTGGAACTATTTTTTGCATAGTAAATGTTCAATATTTATACTGATTTTTTGCAAGATTGCAATTTAAACACCATTCCATTTCACTCATACACATGTCACATAAAAATAAAAATTTAGTAAATAATAAAAATTCCATTGCATACACTTGCTAAATAATTCCCAATTATTGAAATGAAGTTTTTTTTAATATTTTATATTATGTCCCAATTAATTATAATATGTATTTAACATCACAAATTATTAAAAAAAAATATATTGATTTTCTTACATCCTTCTGAGATGTACGCAGTTTACACAAAGTTCAATGAAATATTTTATGCTAATTAAGATATTAAATACCTCAGCACTTCAAAACATTGCAAGTTATTTTTTATACATTACCTACGTTTACATTATTTTGAAATGGATGCATTTTATTGTATAAGTTTAAATAATTCAAAAATGAAAATAAATTTGCTTCCTCTGCATATTAACGTAATTTCAATCACCCAAGTTCTAATATACAACCAATATGATAATCTGGCTCTACGTATAATAATTTTTGGGTTTTTACCAAATTTTAAGATAATTATTGCGTAAATATTTAATAAAAGTAAATTACACACACACACACACACCCTTGATGAGTTTAATCACCCCACATACCAACGTCTCAGGTAAAATACGATATATATTACATATCTAACTAAAGAAATGATAACTGCTTGGTGGTCACAACCGCTAAGTCGTTGGAATTAAAAAAACGCAAAACAAAGACTGTGGCTTCGATTCACGGTGGCGAGTGTTTTTTTTAAGCTTTGGCGCTTTGCCGCAAACTTCAGATGGCGCCACTAGAATCAGTAACATAAGCTACCAATTCGCAGATGGCAGCACTTACTTAAGCAGGTAACCAATCAGCGTACTTGGGGTGGGGCAATAATTAGGAAAATGCCCGCCGTCCAATAAAATTAGAGTGGGGCAACTGAAGGACCAATAGGAGCTCAAGAAGGAGGAGCTTTGGTGGGGCAGGAACAATCAGAGGTCAGGAAGGAGGGGAGAATCGACCAATCAGAGCTCAGGTGGGAGGGAGTCAGGTGAGGGGTAGGCGTCACACTCCTTATGGGGACTTTACATGGGAGGCGGGGCTTCCAAATTGTGGATTGTGGATGATCCAGAACCGGTAAATATCCACTACTGTGATTATTTTCTTCTTTGTTGGTTTAACTTACTAAAACTACTAAATTCTAAATAAATAAAAATTACTTACTTGTTCTTAACTATAAAAGTTTCCAAATCCTGATCGAGCCAAGCTCACTTTTATATGCTTTTATTTTAAATTTATTTGCTTAATTATTTAAGGTCTTATTGGGAACTTATATTAAAGATATTAAAAACCAATATTCAATTAATATTAAATATATTAAATAAAAAAAATAAGATAAAAAAATATATGTAAAAGAAAGGAATAACAAAAAAAGAAAATTCACTGAACAATAATAGTAAGATGAATAATAATAATATTATAAGAAAAATACAATAATCTTTAGAATTTGGAATTAGTTTTAGTTGACTATAATTTCAACATAATTTACAAATAAATTAGAACTTACTTAAGAACCAATAGAAACCTTAAAACCTTCAACAAATTACACGATAAAACGAACAAAAAAAACTAAATTTATGAACAAAAATAAAACAACATCTAGGTACTGACAAATTAAATGAATAACGCCACACGAACAAACTAAAAATGAACTTGACTGATCAGAGTTAAGAACAAACATTTCTCTAGATCAGAACATTGTGAAATTCCTCGATTTTAAGGTTTCTTTACAATATATAGACTATGGTTTGGCGTTCCTTCTTACGTCATTACTTAAACTAAGAGGCCAAAGAAAGCCTGTGATTGGTTCTTCGCGCCCTTATGACTTATGTAAGACAAATCAATTGCATACCTAAGCGCAGGGTGAATTTGGTAGCCTACGTTAGGAAGCTATTTGAATTACTTTCATCACAATTGATATGGAATATACTTTCTACACTCGTAATATATCACATAATAACCCAAACTGGGATTATAATCATAAATTTTAGGAATTATACAATTACCTATATTTTAAAGTTGGACCAATCATGCCTATATTTCGATACAGATTCGTTAATACTTGTCACTAAAAATAATAGCAATAGTTATGCTTATAAAGTATTCTCAACCAATTTAAAAAACTTTGTATATATACATATGTAAGGTAAAGGGCATCACACTAAACCCTAAAAATTCACAAATCATTAACTTTGACAAAATGAAGAACATGGTTTGTAACGGTTCTGAGGGGTGTATAGTTAACACGCCACGACATATTGTCCGCACTCGAGATTTTAAAGTTATTTCGATACCACATAGCAAACAATACCGAATTGTATACACAAAGAGAACACTTGTTGGGGATACTTTTGAAACTTTACCTTTTGGATTCAAAAAAACAGCGTCTTTACTAATTTAAAATGTTTAATAAATTCATGTACAAAATAAAATTCTAAGTTTTAAAAGATGAATATGAGATTTTCAGGAAGCATATCGAAGATACTTTGTTCAATTTAAGTGATGGTTGTGTCAGCAAGATAAGGTTCTGGAGAAGATACGTTGATGACATACTTGTTATTTTAGAAGGTGATGAATTAATAATGAATGATTTATTAAACGCGATTAACAACATTCACAGTTCAATAAAATTTACAGCAGAAATAGAGAAAAACAATACACTTTCTTTTTTGGATATTTCTATACATAGATCTGATAATAAACTTGAATTTTCAATTTACAGAAAACCTAGTTTTGCCGATACAACTATTAATTATAACTCAAATCACCCTATGTCACAAAAGTTATCTGCCTTTAACAGTTTGGCACACAGATTATTTGTTATTCCCATGAACTACGAACATTTTCAGAATGAGGTTAATGCGCTGAGGCTCATAGGTAAACATAATAATTTCCCAGATGAATTAAAAAAGTTATTCTTAAAACAAGACTTAATCTCTTGTACCAAAACTCTTATACACAAAACATTAATGACGAACCCAAATATGCATCTTTAACTTATATCAACCCCATTTGTCACAAATTTTCTCACTTATTCGCAAAGTGTAATATAAAAATATCATTTAAAACCAACAATTCTCTTAGTACATGTAAAAATAATAAACAAAAAGATGATTCACTAAGCAAAAGTGGAATATACAAGATTTACTGTGATACTTGTAAGGCGGAATACATCGGTCAAACGAAACGTGATTTTAGGACAAGAATTAAGGAACATGATGCTGCAATAAGGCTTAATAAACCAGATAAGTCGAACTTTGACGAACACATCAAGATGTGTATTCAAGAATAGTGATCATCAATGTGATATAATCAATAATGTTAAAATTTTACAGACAATTAACAATAATTTTTCATTAGATTATTTTGAGAATTTTGAAATCATTAAAAGTAATGAAAACAATATTATAAATTTAAACGTACAATTGGAAGTGAACACACACCGTTTTTTAGAGCTTTAAGAAATTTTAAGTAATTTAATAAATTTTCAAAATTAAGGTAGGCAACCTAAAATGTTCAGTTGGATGGGTCCATATATAAAATGTAATTTATAAATTTAAATAAGTTGCAACAATGACCTTCTCAACATATTTATGAGTTGGTAATAAAAATTTGACGTAAATCAGTCCATTTCATCTCCAAGCATTTTGAGAGACGAACGATTATAAGTGGCATATATCTTCTGCTCAAATTATAGTTATTAGGATGAGAATTTATTCAAACAGAATTAGACTGAAACTATGTATAAAATAATTTGATAATATTTTTAAATAATTAATTGACCTCTGCTGTGACAATGGGTGAGTTCATTAAATTATTTGCTTTCATAACCACGTGCTAATCTTGTGAATTATTTTTAGATTATGACAAGTTTGTTTTTGTGCGAAAAACTTTATAAATGTGCCTAGTTATAGATAACTAGACATATCTACTTGTTTTAAATAATTCTATGAAAAAGCTGCTTGATGATTCGTTGCGTCAATGTTGTAAAGTAAAGAAATTTTGTTATTTGATGGATTTTTAAGATTTAACTATGTTAATTATTGTTAAATTTTCTAGAACATACTAGGTGAGTCTCCATCTCTCTCTTTTTCTTTAATATTAAAGCATTGTTCTCTGTCTCTATAGAGAGATTTCATATTTAATTGGATGTTAATTGTATAATGAGTTCATGCACTCATCATTTGTCTAATTTGTTTAACTTGGATACCTTTAATTGCATTATTACTGTAAGTTTCTTAAATATGTTTAATTTTTGTAGCGCCTGAAGATGCTGCCTTGGCAGTGAAACTAGTTGCGTTTTATTCTTTAATAAAGTTGGACTTGGAATCATCAATTTGACTTTCATTTACTTACAAATTGGTCCAAATCATCGTTAAGCTACACCCATCTCACCTATTAAAAAACGCTCTCTCGCATCAATACTAGACAGAACCTTGTCTGATTACGAAGGTGAAGCTGGCGATGAGTCAAAGATACGTAATTTAAGCTGGGATTCTAAACTCTAATTAGAATTATGGAAGCGGCTTCGTTAAAAATTTTATTCAATGATACGAAACACCCTACAGCATTTACGTCAGCAAAACCGTTAAAACATCATTTCAAATCTCGGGATTCTTATACTTTACATAAACAGGCCAGGAAAAATTTTCGAAGAAACTTCTATAGTGTAAATAATATTAACGATTTATTTGAAGCTGATTTGGTCGACTTAAGAAGTTTGGCCGAACACAATGACAATATTAAATACATTTTAACTGTTATTGATGTGTTTAGTAAGTACGCATGGGTTAGACTTCTAAAAAATAAAACGGGTGGTGACGTTTGTGAGGCGTTTTTAGATATTTTTAAAAGTGACGAGAGAATACCTGTTAATATTCAGACGGACAAAGGAAACAAATTTTTAGCGAGCAAACTGCAGAATTTATTTAAAAAATACGATATTAATTTTTATGTTCAGACATAAAAGCATCCGTTGTTGAGCGTTTTAACCGAACAATAAAGACTAGAATGATTAAATATTTTAGTTTTAAAAATACGTTTCGTTATTTTGACGTTATCGATGATCTCGTAAAAGGCTACAACAACAGTTACCATCGTACAATTAAAACAACCCCGTCCAGTGTTAACGTCGAAAATGTTTTGGAAGTTTGGAAAAACACCGTTAAAAGTAATAAACTTAAGCCAAAAATTAAAAGTCGATTTAAAGCGGGTGATTATGTTAGAATAACTAGATTCAAACATGTATTTGAAAAAGGTTATTCCAATACCTTCAGCACTGAAATATTTAAAATTGTAAAAGTAATTATGAGAATACCTGAAGTGTACCGTATCTGCGACTTAAATGGGGAACCCATTGAAATATTTCGTTTTGCATTAAATTTGCAGTCGCCAGGTGGCAGCACACCACAGGCCTATTTGCTTGCGTACGCAATCTGTGTCTGTACTAGTATCCATACTCCATGATTTAAGACAATGACAACGAATTTGAAATGGCAGATGAATTTTAAGCAATTTGATAATATAGAATCATTTTCGGAGTTACTGAAAATATGTGAATAGTTTTTTTCGATTCGTGGACACAATGTCAATGTGGAGAGGATATTTTCCATGATCGGAAGACAATGGACCAAGAAAAGAAGTAGATTAAATATTTCATCAGTCAAATCCATATTAACTGTTACTTAAAATTATAAAAACATTTCGTGCAATAACTTTTACGATGAAATTAAAAATAAAAGTTTTCTGTTAGTATTTCAAACTCTAAGAAATATTAAAATTCTGGAAGTGATGATTAAATACTTAACATTATTATGATTTTTATGTTTAACAAAAGTATATTATGCATTTACTTTTAACAACTTCTGATTTCTGAATTTATTTTTAGTTTACGGTACCACAGAATTTGTAATATTTTTTATATAATAATTTACTTTATAACATCGACAAAGCTTCTTCTATAGAAAGTATTACTGTAATGTTTACTTTTTCGGCCGATGGAGACATTTGTGTACCAATGGTTATCTATCCTTACCAAAGAATACTCGAAAAAATTACAAATTCAATAAATCCAAAATGGGGTGTTGGCCGTAGCGATAATGGCTGGATGACATCCAAAACATTCTACGAATAGGTAGCAAATGTATTTCATCCTCACCTGGTTGAAAACAATGTCAAGTTTCCGGTCATCCTTTTCTTAGACGGTCACAAGTCACATCTGAATTATTCTCTCAGTCGTCTTTGCAATGATTTGCAAATATAAGTTATTGCTCTGTATCCCAATGCTTCGCTAATTTTGCAAACTTGTGATGTTGCAGTTTTTAGACCACATAGGTGCCGTTTACACGGTCAATATTATTGACGCAATATTATTGATACACTTTACCCTATTAGCGTCAATATTATTGCTTCAATATAACATTTACACGGTGAATATATTGAAGAAACTCGATATTGTGTCAATAATATAGACCGTGTAAACGCCACCTTAAAGAAGCTTGGCGTAAAAGTAAGGAAATGAGACGAAGAGCACCCTGGCGAAGTGCTTAACAAAATTACTTTTGCCTCTCTTTTGGAAAAAGCAATTCAATCAAATGTAAAACCAGAAACACTAATAAATGGCTTTCAAACATATGGACTATGCCCTTTTAATCCCAACGAGATCGAATTTTCTAAATGCCTGGGTGGCATAGATAAAGGTTCTCAAGATGATTTTCTAATGCCAAATACTACACTGACGTACAGAACATTTGCTGATATTATAGGACAAGACAAAATGGGAAAATTCAAAAATTTTATTCATAATCTTCCCGATGATGTAAATAATGAGTTTCTAGAACTTTTTAAAATTTGGAAATATTATGACAAAAATAAGACGAAAAACACCACCAATAAAAACATTGCAGCAAATAAAATTAACATTATTCCGAATATTGTGATACGTGCTGTTTCTATATATGCTGAACCCCAAATAATAGAGGAGGATGTTCCTGCGCATGCTGAACCCCAAAAAATAGAAAAGGATGTTCCTGCACATGCTGAACCCCAAATAATAGAAGAGGATGTTCCTGCACATGCTGAACCCCAAATAATAGATGAGGATGTTCCTGCACATGGTGAACCCCAAATAATAGATGAGGATGTTCCTGCACATGGTGAACAGCAAATAATAGAAGAGAAACCAGTCGCAGTTATAGGTGACCCAACAGAAACTACAATACAATCAAGAGAACTTAGTGAAATAACTAATTCCACGAATCCATGCACCAGTATATGTATACAATCAAAATTCTTTGGAGATTTTTTGAGTATTCCTGAAACCCCAAAACGGAAAGGGAAAAGAAATATTAAACGGTTTCCATTTGCCATTACATCAGAAAAATATCAGAAAATGTACGAGAAAAAACGTTTATTAAAAAAAACAAAAAAATTAAAAAGAAGAAAGGAAACGAAAACGTGAAGATAAAAGAAACCGAAAAGAGAGAAGAAGGATAAGAAAAGCATATGTTTTGTTTGTAATAGTGGAATTGTTAAGGGAGAAAGGCAGTGTGATGTTTGTAAAAAATATTTTCATCAAAATTGTGTCCCGAAAACAAACAAACAGCATGTACATGATGATGAGGATGAACTATTTTTGTGTCACTTATGTTTCAAACTTCAAGATAGCGAAAATTATGTTTCTGACGAAAACATAACAGGCGATATGGTAAATGATGAAGTTAAGAAACTTTTTGATTGGTAACAAAAACATAAAGATGATTAGGTATTGTTTTCCTTGATAACGCATATTTTTATTAGTTGGTTTTCGTCTGCATCTTGTATAAATTTGATATTAAATAAAGACATTTAAATGTCACAGTTGTCCAATTACTGTTCGATTACTGTTCGATTACTGTCCAATAGATATAAAAACTGTCCAATAACTGTACATTTTTACCTATCTTTGTTTTTGTCTAATTTTTTCCAAAATGATTAATCAGTGCACATTGAGGTACGTTTACTCTTCAGGAAACAGTGTTGAAGAAACAAGGAAGAAGAAACCTAATTAGGTCCTTCCCTTAAACTTCCATTCTGAAGTTTTTATATTTAAAATAAGTTAAATTTAGTAGTGAATAAAATTTGGAAATGAGTAATTTAGAATTTGTAGAGAGATGTATCAGAAATATCAGTTTGTTAGACTTGTTAAGGTGTTGCATGTTATAATAATTATTGTAAGTAGATGTAGGGGATAGTTTGAAAACTATATTATATAAATGTGTTTAAGCACTAATTATGGTGACCGCAACCATGGAGAAACTAAAAATACAGTTCATTGAAGCAACTCCACCAAACCTTAGAGTAGTAGAAATATCATGGGATCCGATAGTCGATGTTTCAACGACTTATTTCCTGATGGGAAAAGAAGACGAAGGAAATGGGGTAGCTGTACTGTGTTGTGTCCTCAACACAACATACGTATAAATAATCAATATGTAATATGCATTTTTTGTAATATGTAGAGTATATTATTTAATTAGGATAAGACCATATCATTTAAGATTGTATTCAAATAGGATTAGCCCAGACCAGACTAGATTAACTAAATAAGAATATTAGGGTAAATTCCATTAAAATGGTTTATGGTTATACTTTACACTTTGAAATATTTTTAATCTTCTATTTATTTTAATGTATTTATATTTTGCTTTATTAGTTAATAGCTTAAAGAGGAACCCTTAAGGCCATTAGAGCTTATCCATTTTATGGTTCCCGCTATTAAACTTTGTATTTTATTGCGGTCTTTACAAATTATGGGATTTATCAATAATTCCCAGATAAACCTCACTATCCCTTACTTAAGTACCAATAAACCAATTGTCCCTTGCATTCAAATAAAACCCCATCTGAAGTCCAAAATTCCCCAATAACCAGACAATTAAAAATCCCCTTCCACAACAATTTTGAAGACCAACTTAGAATTTGTCAGATCTAGGTGGAGTCCAGTCAGTCTCTTGAGTTTCATCTTTCGTAGGGTAAACACCTAACATTTAAGTCTCCGAAAATAAACCTACTGTACAATTTTAAAGTGTAATAAATATTTAAGTGTAGCGAGTCTTGTTATTTCTCATCGTGGTTGATCAACTTTCTTTACCGAAAATTACCCACAAGGTCTTGGCACGGGCGAAACAACTCATAGCCTAGGCCAAGCATACCTGACGTCGTAATTACGAAAGGGGTTACAACAATAATTTGGTGACAGCGAATTTTTCGGACGCGTTATTCGGTCGCGACCACACCTGCCGATTTCAACAACTTTGGAAGAAGAAAATAAGATCCAGAACCACAAGCCAATAAGAAGCTGAAGAAGATGAAATTGATGTAAGTCGTTTTAAAATTTTTACATTTTTGCCATTTATTGTTAAATTGTGCCTGTGTTTATTCTTACATTGCTTTGCTGATAATAATTAAATTTATTTATTAAAAATAAATTATACTTCATTGAAATACTTTGAAGTATTAACAGATCATATTAATAACGTAACTAAACTAATTTTAATCTAAATCAAAATGGCGGAAGTACCACCACCTTTTATTATCCAATATCCGGAAATAGTAACGCATAAAGCTTATCTCGACCTTATCACACCTTTTTCGTGTAGTAAACCGGAAGAACTAGAATCTTTTCTTATGCAATGTGAAGACGCTTTAGACGACATTGAATCTGATGAAGAAAGAGGTAGATTCATTGGGCGACTAATAAGTGGTAGAATCAAGGGAGAAGCACTTAATAGAATTAGAGGTAAAAATATTAGCACTTTTCAAGATCTCAAAGAGACATTATCAGATATTTATAAAAGAAATCTATTTAAACCAAAAACATTTTATGTAAACCAAATCTTAGAAATCAGGCAAAATTATAATGAAACAATAGAAAGCTATGCACAACGCTTAGAAAAACTAAGCAGTAATTATAAATTAGCATCTGATAACGCAGATAATCTCGATTTAGACAATAGCATTCTAATGTCGCATTTTAGTAAAGGCTTGAATAATATTAGATTATGGGAAATCTTAAGCGCGTTAGTTTTTGATAATTTAAACGATTTAATATCTAGAGCTGTATCAACGGAGGTTAACATGGGGATAAATAATAAAACTAGTCATAATAGAATATCACACTTCAGAACTGAAGAATGTTTAATTTGTGGTAGAAACAACCATTCCACTGAAAGTTGTAGGTATAGGTTTCAAAACCAACCTCAGTTTAGGCATAATTATAGAGCAAATTATCGAGGCAACCATCAAAATTCAAATTATTTAAATAATTCAAATTTTCGTAATCAGTCACAAAATTCGTATAATAATAACGGTAACAATTATCAAAACGGTCAATTTAGTAATCAAAACTTTAACCCCAGGCATACACAAAATAATGCTCCACGTAACAATAGAAATAATAGTCAACCTCGAAACGTTCATTTTAACCAAAATAACCAATATAAAATGCATTTGCAAATACACCTTACCAAAATAATAATAATACAAACGGATATTTTCAAAATCCGAACCAAATTTTATTTCAGCACGCGAATGCGAGGAGCAATTAAGTAGCCGTGCAACTTCCGAAACTAACAATTATTATCATTCTTGCATAATTAATTCAAATAATAACGATGTAGCTAATAATAATTTTCAACAATATAATATGTCGGAAAATTCAAAATACAACAATCAATCTAATTTAAACAATAATAGTCATAACTTCGTTAGAAATAGGAATAATTTTAGGGATATTTCGGGAGAGGTAGACAATAAGGGCTTAGCTATGGCGGCTCAGGTATCTAATCTCTCGAATAATTTAGCAATAGGTCATTATAGAGTAGGTCTAGACGCTCCGAAACAGGAAACGGAAATTTTAGCTATGGCGAATAAAAGTGTACCTGCTAGGTCGTCTGGAAACGTAGGTAATAAGTTAGGGTATTTAATTTAACTTACATTAAAAGTTTAAAAAACAAAAGTAATAATAATAATGTTAATAAAGAATATAATAATTTGGTACCTAAGAAAGGTAATTTAAATAAAGAGTATACTATAATAAATATTCCTGAAGATTATTTAGATAATGATAACAATTATAGGTATAAGTACTGGGTTCAAAAAATTCCTTATATCCAACTTGATCAATTTATTTTAAAAAATTTATGTGCTACATGTTTCACTGGAAACTCCCAGCATCATCAGGCAACTACTAAAATTAGTACAATGAGCAAATATCCTACGTTATAAACAAACATTATTAACTTACAATATGTATTGAAGAAACTTAGTAAATCACAATAACGTTATTGTGATACTGAACTTTGATGACGCCGAAAAAACAGCTTTCAGCACAGACTTAGGTCATTTTCACTTTAAAAGAATGCCATTTGGTCTAAAGAATTCTGGCGCTACTTTCCAACGCCTAATGAATAACGTGTTAATTGGATTACAAGGTATTAAATGCTTTGTCTACGTCGATGATGTAGTCATTTATTCCGTAACACTGCCAGAACATAAAGTTAAACTGTGCGAAGTATTTGATAGGTTTAGAGAATACAATTTAAAAATAAATTTAGAAAAATGCAATTTCTTGAGAAAAGAATGTAACTTCTTAGGTCACATAATTTCTGAGGAAGGTATCAAACCCGACCCGAATAAAGTCATAGCTGTCAGGAATTTTAGAGCACCTTCAACCGTCAAAGAAATCAAATCATTTTTAGGCCTAGTTGGATACTATAGGAAGTTTATCAAAGATTTTTCTAGAATTGCAAAACCTTTAATCGAACTGACGAAAAAATCAGTAAAATTCTTATGGTCACCTGAATGTCAAATAGCTTTCGAAACATTAAAATCCGCTATATCTTCACCACCAATTCTAGTGTACCCCGACTTTTCCAAGCGTTTCATAATAACCACTGACGCAAGTAAATATGGGTTAGGAGCAGTTCTATCACAAGGTGAAATTGGCTCAGATCTTCCAATATCTTTTGCAAGTCGAACTTTGAATAAAGCCGAATCAAATTATTCAACAACTGAAAGGGAAATGAAAGCAATTTTATTCGGAATTAATCACTTTAGACCCTATGTCTATGGCCAAAAGTTTACAGTCGTAACCGATCACAAACCGCTAGCACAAGTTTTCAAGGTGAAAGATCCAGGTAACCGTTTAACCTTCCGGAGCTCGCGCGTTTTTTTCGAACACGACTACTTACTGCGGACTAGCAGTCCGCATGGCGAAAATTGGAAAATTTGTTTAGGATAATATTAGTATTATTCAATGTTTAAAAAAAGACAAGCATTTCTTGAATAGGTTTTTATTATAATTCTATTTATAACAAATAAAAAATTATTCAACGTTATCAGAATAACAATTGTTACATATATGTAATAAATGTTCTCCACATAAGTATTTACCACATTTTTTGCATGTGAATCTTGTTGGTCTATTTTTTTTCCTATCACAATAAACACACCGCCCCCTCTTCCTGCTAGTTTCGGCAATTGGTTCAGGTGCATTTATCCCCACAACCTCATTGATTCTTATACGCAACCCTTTTGGTAAATTGGTGATAGAGGCGCGAGCGCGAGCGCGAAGATGATCACTAATCAATTCAAAGGAAAGTGTACGTAAAAATGTACGACGTACCATTGATTTTTCTGGATTATTTAGGGTATGAATTACCATAGAGTTGATTCCAGCAATGTTCAGCAAAGAGTAAAAAACCGCCATAGGCCATCTATGGGTGTTTCTTGCACAGTTGTAGGTCGCGCATAATTTGTCCACGGTGTCGACTCCTCCTTTAGTCCTGTTGTAATCTATTATCATTTCTGGTTTACCAGTTGTATCATCTAGTTATTATCGTTATGATGCAGACTTGAAACCAATATAACGTTCTTATTTTTCTTTGGTATGTACGAGACAACCGTGGCATTATTACGGAAACCAAACATGCTTGACTTGACAGGACGATGTTTAGGATTTGAAATTTCTGGTGGCAACTCTCTTTTATTTTTTCTAATTGTTCCTAATAATGTGATTTTAAACTCTTTCAGTAAAGTTTCCAACAGTTCCATACTGGTGAACCAATTATCGACTGTGAGATTCCTTCCTGAACCTTTAATTGGCTGACAAAGTCTTTGAACAACCTTACTACCAGAATTATTTACAGAGTATGGTCCTTCGGGTTGTTTACCAACATAAACCTCCAAATTTAATGTATAATAGGTTTTTGCATAGGCCAGAGCAAAAATTTTTATTCCATATCTATTAGGTTTACTTGGAATATATACTTTGAAACTACATCTGCCTCTGAATGCCTCCAACTTCTCATCGATTGTTAGATATTCAAACGGTGTATATGATGTTTTGCAATTATCAACAAATTTATCAAAAATTAGTCTAATATACGTGTCGCCATTTCATCGAACCTCAAGTGTTGTAAGAGAAATAGAAATCTTGCTTTTGTCATGGTTAGTCTAAATATTTCAACACCAGTACCATTGCTATCCCATAATTCATTAGTGTTTAGGCGGTTTGATTTTAGAATACCTGCCAGATAAAGTAATCCTATTAGGGCACTAATTTCTACTGCATTTGTTTCTTTGGCATCCCTTTCTCTCTCATAATTCTCTTGACCATTTCTAATACGAATATTTGTACACTCAGTAATTATATCTAACATATGATCCGTAAAAAAATGTTTCCAAATGTCTTTTGGTGTTTTCAAAATTTTTATTGCCGACTTTACACCTGGCAAATGTTTTATCAAATTTTCGGACCTAGTTCGAACAGTTTTTTTGGGAGGATGCTTTTGCCACTTGGTAATTTGATCTTTCCCAATAAAACTTGGTAAATCCGGAATCTCCGCATCATTGTCGGAAATGTCTTGCTCAGAATCAGTATCGTGGTCTTTCGCCAACGGCATGTTATCATCTTCTTCTTCATCCTCCTCAACTTCATCGTCAAACACCACCTCATTTTCTTCATCTTTGAGACATTCTTCCATCAAATTTTGCAAACGTTCTTGTTCTTTTTCGTACCAACTCATCTTAAACTACAGAAATAACGTATCTAAGTAAACATTAGAGTGTAAAAAATAAAATTTAACTTACAATTCTTCCAAAAAAGAAATAAAGGACAAAAAATATAAAAATGTTTTTAGTAACTCAAATACTCGCTGCGGACTAGCAATCCGCACTTGTACGTTACACTTGAACAAGCACACGCATAGAACTCAGGTTATACACTAAAGTTTCTTATCACTTTTTAGGAAGGTACTAAAAATAAAGGCGTCATGGAGTGGGGGACAACCAAATAAATTACAAAAGAGTAAAGGTGCGGAGCCACAGTCCGCGGTGCGAGCTCCGGAAGGTTAACAAAGTACAGATTATCGTTAGCCGAGCATGATTTAGAAATAGTGTATAAACCAGGAACATTAAACTCCAACGCCGATGCTCTCAGCAGAATTTATACAATTGAAGCCGGAAACGAAATGGAATACTACGAATTCGAAGAGCACATCAAAAACAACATCATAATTATTCACAATGTCGAGGAATCTTTAGAACCTGTTATAAATTTTAACGAAAAAATATCGATAACTTTATTTTTACCTCAAAATTTTGATACCAGTTCCGAACTCATGTCAATCTTAGACGAAAAATTTAACTTAAATTACATGTTTAATATTTTAAAACCCAAAATTGGTGATGTAATTGTCTTAGATAATCGCGATAGTAAATTAAATAATAAATTATTTTGTTTTATTCATAAAGAATTTGAATACGATAATAATGATTACGAACACATTTGGGACGGAATCAAAAAGTTAAAAACTGAATTAGATAATAACTCAGTTACAAAATTCAATTTACTTCGGCTAGAGGATAAAGGTAGAGTTAAATGGGAAAAAATTAGAATATTCTTTAGATATTTAATTAAAGAATTACAATTTTCAATAATACAGAACCTAATAATAATTTAACAGATCAGCAAATAACTAATATAATTAAAGAATTTCACGATACGCCACTAGGCGGTCATCAAGGATTACAAAGAACCTATAATAGAATCAAGCGATTACATAAATGGACTAATATGAAGAATGACATAAAAAATTATATTGACAAATGTGAAAGTTGTCAAAAGAACAAACTCACTAGCAAAAATACAAAAATGCCTATGGTAGTAAGCAGCGTAGCAAGTAAACCATTTGAACGAGTATTTTTGGACATAGTTGGACCAATATCAATGAGCGAAAATGGAAATAAATATATCCTGACGTTTCAAGACGAGCTAACAAAATACGTTGAAGCTATTCCAATTCCTAATCAAGAAGGCGAAACAGTAGCTCGAGCATTTGTCAACAATATTATTTGTAAATACGGTATTCCTGAAACATTACTCACAGATCAGGGAACTAATTTTCTAAGCGAAGTCTTCAAGAATACATGTAAATTGCTGAAATTAAAACAAATCCAGACAATAGCATATCATCCCCAAACTAATGGAGCGCTCAAAAGGTCACACCGCACCTTAGCCGAATATCTTCGTCACTTCATAGAAAGCAGTCAAAACGATTGGGACATCTACATTCCCACAGCCATGTTCACTTACAATACCACTCCACACAGTGCCACTAAATATACGCCTTTTGAATTAATATATGGAACACCAGCAACCTTACCATCAGCGTTAACGCAAGCACCGAAAACTCTTTATAATTATGATGATTTTATATCAAACTTAAAATATAGACTGAACCAAACCCACCTCCTAGCTAGAGAAAATTTGTCAAACTCCAAACAAAGATCCAAGAGACAATATGACAAGGATTCTAACGAAGTATCGTTCGATGTTGGTGACAAAGTTTTATTAAAAAATGAAACTATAAAAAGAGGCCTTAGCAAAAAACTTTTACCACTGTGGAACGGACCATATGAAATCTTAAAAAAACACTCTTCTGTGAATTACACGATTAAAGTTAATAGGAAGCTAATGAAGGTTCATGCAAATCGACTTAAAATTTTTCAAGAATAACTCAATCAGTATTTATAATTAATAGAATTAAAGCAACGCCCCATATCCCTAAAAGTGTCACCTTTCCCCTGCCATTAAACTCAGAAAACGCTAACATTCTTACAAATTTAGTCGAGTTACAAGTCTATTATCAAAAGGAAAGAATTATGTTCATAATTAATATCCCTCTCATAGAAACATATTTATTTTCTGTATTTAAAATTAGCCCATTTCCTACTAAAATCGAAAACGATAACTATGCTTTAATCATGCCTAAATACAAAATTCTTGTAGCTGATGAAAATAAACAACAATATTTACAACTTTCAGAGAATGAACTAGGAAAGTGTAAAAAGTTAGATCTTGCTAAGTTTATATGCATTCAAACGAAACCAATCTTGTTCGCACACCGGGAATAAACTTGCGAAGTAAATTTATTTCAGAATTATATAAATGAAATACCAAAAAATTGTGATAAACATCTAGTTAAGTTAATGAACTCTATATTTTTAGAATTGGAAAATCACAACACTTTTCTGTTTGTTATACCTAATATTGAAATAATTACTCTTATTTGCACTCATAAAAGTACCCCAATTGATATAACATTAAAAGACACAAGCATGCTAACAATAAATGGTAGATGTAAGGGTTTTGGCGGCTCAGTAATTTTACATACCCGCCACACGGTTCAAGGCAGCATGTTACCTAGCCAATTCATACCTGCATTGGACATTTCCGAAGATATACGTAGCGAATTAAAGTCTAAAACTAAAATAAATATTTCTTCACTGGAGTTAAACCAAAACTATGTGCAAATCTCTACACACGTAGACGATTTAAACATTGCAAGCCACAAACTCGACGACGTCATAAAGTTAACCAACCAGATGCACCTGGAGAATTCCTGGACTCAAACCGCATCAGAATTTTGGCCCTATGCATTGGTGATAGGCTTCACGACGTGGATAGCATACAAAGTGTTCCAGAAATGTTTCCCCACATACTCATGCCGCAGATTAGCAGCACGCCGGAGGAACCAAGGAATTGCAGCACCCGAGGAACGAAGAGCCTTACAACACACACCGGTAGCACGCGTAGTCGTATATGAAGCACCACGCAATGAAGCAGCCGAACCATTTCAAGCATTTGAAGCACCAGATGAACCCATCATCGGCATCGAAGCCCCAGCAGTTTTCCAACCCAGAAGATCAGGAAGGTTATCAGAAAGAGCAGCACAAAGACTCAATAGACCTAATTAGAAAAAGGTAATCTGAAGTGAAAAAAGTGCGCGAAAGTTTTTAGTGTTTATTTTTGCATTCGAATTTGTATCCTTGTATTTTTAATTTTTGTTTTTAATCTTCCTATTTTAAGTATTTGTAATTGCATCTTAATTTACATATTTTTATTTGATTGTATTTTAATTTTTGTATTTTAACCTCGTATTTTCAAATTTTTACTTGCATATTATATATACAAGTTACCTACCGTTCCACCCTGTATAATTTATATAAAAGATTCGTTATGATAGATGGGAGTTTATGCATCTACTTGCTGAATCAGGCTTTTTAGAAGATAGTCGCTTATTGTTTTAAGAATCTATTTAACCTTTGTTTTAATGAATTAACAGTCAGTCTAATTACTCATCTCAAATTGTAATTTTGAAACTTAAATAAATCTTTTTAAAAAACAAGTTGGTGTTTGAATTTAAATAATTGGCGCAGTCGGTAGGATTCCCAAAAAACAAATTTTTAGCGCATATTAAAAATTTTGTTTTTTCGTGTCAACGATTAATTTGGGAACCACATTGGACCGGAAGATTGGTTTGGCAGCTCTCCAGACATCGAGAAACTACTTCCTGCCTTTCGGGCCAGCTTGATGGAATTCAAGATATTTTTACTGTAAGTACCAAGTTTTTTTAGAGGTTTTTAATTTTAATTCAATGAGTTTGGTTTCTGCTGGGGATTGTGCAACAAATTCAGACTCAGATAATTTAAATCCCCGAGATCGTTCTCGTTCCCCAATTTCAAGAAATCAAATTATGGCGCTTAAACCAGAATATTTGCATATGATCCCTGAATTTCGTGGGGAAAGCGAGCTAGTTTCCCGTTTTTTAGAAATTTCTGAAAAATTAGTAACTAAATTTTATAATCGGAATGATGTGAATGACTTCCAAAATTGATGTCAAGTATTCTGGCTAAAATAAAAGGGGAAGCGGCAATTAATATTTCTTCAAGTGTGATTACTTGTTGGGACGATTTAAAGGCTGCACTTTTAAATTGTTATAGCGATAAGCGCGATTATTTTAGTCTAAATATTGAAATTGTTAACTTGCGGCAAAATTTTAATGAATCGCCTTTTGATTTTTACAATCGGTTACAAAAATTACTAAATTTACAGATTTCCTACGTTACACTCAATATTGCTGATGCGGCGCCGGCGGAACGTAACGCCTTATCTAATTTCTTCCGAGGAACTGCATTACGCATATTATTGCGTGGGTTGAAGGATCCTATTGGGTCACAAATGCGTATTAAAAACCCAGCTGATCTTAATGATGCATTAAATATGCTAACTAATGATTTTCAATTAGAAATCGCGGCTTCTAAACTTGATAACAAACCAAAAATTAATACTAATGCACGCATATTTCATCAACGTCAGGCAAGTTTTCAGCCGAGATTTCAAACACATGGTTTCGCACCTCGATTTCCTTTTAATAGCAATAGAAATGGCCCACAGTTTCAGCCAAGAGCAAATAATAATAATGGTAACAATACCAATTTCAATAGATTTCCAAGATTCAATAATAATCAAAGATTTATTAATCCTAATAATAATAATAATTATCAAATATTTAATAATCCTTATAATAATAATAATCAAAATTCAACTAATAACTTGCCTGCACCGACTCCGATGTCAGTTTGTACTGCTAGTACTTCACGACCACAAGGTCAAAATTTCAGCAAACTTTATAATATCGATGAGCAGGAGGAATCAAATGATTTTTTAGGGGATACTCCCACAACAAACCCATCGAATTGATGAGTTTGCTGAACAACGCAAGTAATTTACCATTTATATTCGATAATGTATTTAATATTAAAATTTTAATTGATACGGGAAGTTCACGCTCTTTTGTGAATCCCGAAGTAGCAAGTAAGTTATTTACAAAATATATTAAAAATGATCCTTTCGATGTAGCCAGTGCACATGGTATTACTCATGGACATTTAAGTACAATTTTCCCGTTACAAGAATTATTTAAGTCACAAGTCGCAGCAAAGTTAAGTTTTATTTATTTGATTTCCATTCAAGTTTTGATGTTTTGTTAGGGATAGACAATTTACGAATTTTAAAAGCTGTTATTGATTTAGATCGAAATGTTTTAATTGCTCCAAATATTCAAATTCAACTTAACTATCGTAAAATTCAAGACGCAAGTATGAATTGTATAGTAGTACCTGCAAGGTCTGAAAAGGTTATTCAAATTCCTATTTTAAATAAAAAAAATGGAGAAATCATAATTCCATATATGAAAGTGGGTAAACTAGAAATCCCGGAGTGTGTTACAAAAGTAACCAACAATAAAGCAATATTTACCATATTAAACCCTTTGGAGCAGGAAATTAGTTTCAATGGAATAAAGCCATTAATTGCGGAATCAATCGATGATCAATATGATATTTTTAATTCTTTAAATAATTTTGAATCAGTCAATGAACATGACGATATGACGAAAATATTAATCTACCGAAATTTGATGTTTCTAAAATTCGTTCAGAGCATATGAACGATGAGGAAAAATCTGTAATTACTAATTTAATAAAGGAATATGCTGATATATTCCATGTTGACGGTACTAATTTAACATTTACCAATCACATCAAGCATCGCATTATTACAAATGACGATTTACCTGTTTATACCAAATCATATCGTTACCCTGAAATTCATAAAACTGAAGTGGCAAAGCAAATTCACGATATGCTTCAACAAAAAATAATTCGCCCCTCGTATAGTCCTTGGTCATCGCCAATTTGGGTGGTTCCAAAAAAATTAGATGCGTCGGGTAAACGTAAATGGCGAGTAGTTATAGACTACCGCAAATTAAACGATAAAACAATCGGAGATAGATATCCTCTGCCAAATATAAATGATTTACTAGATAAGTTAGGACGTTGCCAATATTTTACAACTCCACCAAATCGAGATTCAGAAGGAAGATATTTGCAAAACTGCTTTTAACACTCTAAATGGTCATTACGAATTTTTACGAATGCCATTCGGGCTCAAAAATGCCCCCGCGACATTTCAAAGAGTCATGGATAATGTTTTACGAGGTGTTCAAAATGAGAAATGTCTAGTTTACATGGATGATATTATCGTTTTCAGTACTAGTTTACAGGAACATGTGGAAAGATTGAAGGAAGTATTTAAAAGGTTACGAAATTCAAATTTTAAAATACAAATTGATAAGTCAGAATTTTTGCGTAAAGAAGTTGCTTATTTGGGACATGTTGTTACTCCCGAAGGTGTCAAACCTAATCCAGAAAAAATTAAAGTTATTCAAAATTATCCTATTCCTAGGACGACAAAACAGATTAAAGGATTTTTAGGACTTTTAGGTTATTATCGAAAATTTATTAAAAATTTTGCGAATTTAACTAAACCAATAACTAAATGTCTTAAGAAAAATGCTGTAATTAATATTAATGATCCGGAATATCAAAATTGTTTTAATTTATGTAAAAATCTTTTAACTAATGAACCAATACTTCAATATCCAGATTTCACTAGACCTTTCATATTAACAACCGATGCTAGCCAATATGCAATTGGTGCTGTTTTATCACAAGGGAAGATCGGAACCGATCTACCAATAGCTTACGCTAGTAGAACATTGAATGACTCCGCAACGAATTATTCAACCATTGAAAAAGAACTTTTGGCAATTGTATGGGCAGTAAAATATTTTAGGCCCTACTTATTTGGCAGGACATTTCAAATTGTAACAGATCATAAACCACTTCAATGGCTCATGTCAGTTAAGGAGCCCAACTCAAAATTAGTTCGATGGCGATTAAAATTAGCAGAATATGATTATTCAATTGTATATAAAAAGGGTACGTTAAATAGTAATGCTGATGCTCTTTCGCGCATAGAAATAAATGTTCACGATGATTTTAATGATTTTCTAGATCAACTCTTTACCGAACCCGATAATCAAAATGACTCGCTACTTGTGGAACCAAGTTCTCTCGGTGATATTGCAACACTTCTTGATAATTTTAATGAAAGCGAAAGAAATAGTGTTCACACTGATGATGATGGGACAATTCACTCTAATATTGAAAATCCAATATTTAGTATTCCTATTGCGGAAAAACCTGTAAATTTAGGTAATAACCAAATTATAATTTCGGAAGTAGAAAAATGTCCTGCGGAAGTTAGCATGGTGAAGTTATTTGAAAATCAAAAAATGCGACTACTTGTCCAATTTTCTAAAGCCAATTTTGAAGAAGATGTAATTAAATTTATGACAACATATATTGTTCCCCAACTTAAATACTATTTATATTTTGAAAGTCCTATTTATGAAAAGTTTTCTAATATCGTTCAAAAATATTTTACCAAATCTAATTTTATTAAATGTACGCAAAAATTAGTTGATGTCGAAAGGGACGATGATATTAATGAAACTATTCAATTGTACCATGAAGGGAAAACGAATCACCGCGGAATTGATGAAGTCGAGGCGGAATTAAAAAGAAGGTTTTATTGGATTAATATGCGTCGAACAATTCAAAATTATATTAATAAATGTGAAGTTTGTCTAGTAAGCAAGTATGAAAGGCAACCATTAAAGTTGAAATTTAATATTACGCCGACTCCGGCTAAACCCTTTGAAATAGTTCATATTGATAGTATTGCTTTGGAAGGCGCAAAATTTTTAACCATAATAGATTCTTTTTCAAAATATGTGCAAATGTATCGCTTAAATTCCTATCAAGCGATCGAGGTTGCGAATACCTTAATTAAATTCTTCACTCATCATGATATACCCACTCATGTAATTTCAGACAATCACTTAGAGTTTAAAAATACAGTCATAAAAGAATTGTTGGAATTGCATAAAATTAAATTACATTTTATCAGTTCACAACATCCCGATTCAAACGGGATGGTTGAAAGAGTGCATTCAACAATCATAGAACACATACGTTTATTAAATAATCAAGAAGTATTTAAGGAAGAGCCTATCGAAATTAAAATAAATTACGCAATCTTAGCTTATAATAATTCTATTCATTCTGTAACAAAGCTTAAACCTTTCGAGATAATCTCAGGTCACATTGATGTGGACTCACCTTTTGATATTGACTTGGAATCTAAATTTGTGAACAATTACGTTAGTAATCATAAAGATAAAGTTACACTTTTATACGGTAAAATTAATGAACGGATTCAAGAAAATAAAGAACATATTATTAATAAACGCAATGAAGCTCGGGAAACTTTACCCGAAATTCCAGTTCAAATATTTGTTAAAAATAAACAAAAACAATCAAAGACTAAAAACAAATTTAAAAAGGAATCTTTAAAAGTTATTGATCCAAATTTAAAAACTGCAAAAATAAATGCAAAACATCATAATACAGTGGAGAAAATTCATTTATCAAATATTAAGAGACCAAGAGTAAAGCACCGGTTTTCGAAAAAGATTAAAACTAAGGGTATTACTAATAAAGAACTAAGTTTTGAAAATTTTGAAAAAAGTATTAATACTGGAAGTATTAACCCTAATCCTAATGTAATTGAAATTGAAGATAGTCTATTTAGTGCATCGCATGATTTTTCATTTGCACACTGCGTAAGTCAAGACTTACATATGGGCGCTGGAATTGCCTTAGATTTTAAACAAAGGTTTGGTCAAGTGGAATTACTAAAAGCACAGGACCCAGAATTATTTTCACTCTGTTACTTGAATGATCAAGGTCGATATGTAGTTTATTTAATCACTAAACTTCATTACTATGAGAAACCGAGTTACGAAGATCTTTTTAAAACATTATTAAATTTAAAGGTGTTCTGTGTGACAGTAGGTATTAAAAAATTAGCAATACCAAAATTAGGATGTGGGTTAGATCAATTAAATTATAACAAGGTAAAATTGATGATTGATTATATTTTCAACGACTTAGAAATACTTATCCAAATTTATTTAAAACGCCCTAATAGTAATGATTCCCTTCCAGGTCGCTCTTGGGCACAGTAGTGCAGTGCATAGAAATAAAGAATATTTCAGAAAACATAGGAATCCTTCCAATAAATTTGGGATTGGCAAAATTACAAAAATCTGAACACACTTTTGTATACTTCTATAATTTTTCTTCATTATACAAAGAATTTCAAAAATTAAATGGGCAACATAACTTTCTAAAAGTTATGCTAAATAATTCAAAATTTGGAAAAGATTTCGAAAATTATATTAAAATTTTAAACTTTACTTGCGAGTTAATTAATAACAAAATTAACAATATTAAATTGCATACTCATGAACGAGTAAGGCAGAAAAGAGGTTTAATAAATGGGCTAGGAACAGTTTTTAAGGCTATTACTGGAAATCTAGATGCAAACGACGGCGACCGAATTAACACTATTTTAAGTCATTTGGAAGCTAATGAAAACAATATTGAGAGCCAGCTAAAAATGGGTTATTCTTTAACCACTGATATTATAAAAAAATTTAACGACACCTTACGAAATATTGAGCATAATGAATTAACATTAAAATCAAAGATAATGCAAATATCTGTCGTGTTAGAGGGCCAAATTGAAAACCAAAATATTTTATTCGTTAAGCATCTTCTCAATCAATTAAATATTCTGTATGATACTATATTACGAAATTTCGAAAAAATTGAAAAATCTCTTTTGTTTTGTAAATTGGGAATTTTATATCCAGATATCATTCAACCGAATGATTTATTTTTAGAACTTCAGAAAATATCAAGTTATTATAATGAACAATTACCTTTCGAACTAAAAATGGAAAATATTATGAATTTTGAATCTATCATTAATGTTAAATGCAAAATTCATTCTACTAAAATTAGTTATTTCTTATCAATACCGATCAATTATGAAGAAGATTTTGAAATTTATTCTTTAAATTCAATACCCACTAAACATGAGTCTGAATATGTAACAATCATTCCCACTGTAAATTATTTGTTAAAGTCAAAATTTAAAAATGAAATATGGCCTCTAAGTCACTTGTGTACCCAAGGTATTAAATACTACCAATGCCAGAATACGCTGTTGACGACGATTGAAGCAAAATGTGAAAAACAAATATTGCTAACTGCAGATTCTAATCAATGTCTGTACACTCGTTTAAAAATCAAGGAAAATCATTTGGAACCTTTACCGATGTCAATCCAATATCTGGCAGTATTTCCATCACACGAAGAAATTAAAATTGTCTGCAAAGAAGACTCCGAATTGAAGAATCTCCTTGGGATTTACCTGATTAAACAAGAAAAATGTCAATTATTTTTCCGGAATAAATTACTTTCCTATCGGGACTCAACAACTGGAAATCCATTGGTTATTGCAAGTAAAGCTCTCCAAATTCCAAAAACAAACTTTACAAATTTTACAATTGAACTTCAAAAACTAAATCTCCAAGATATTTCAACAACACGGCAGTTTCCAATTCTGACTCATCAGACAACATTTTTGGTACCAAGCTTCTGGACCACTGCTTTGTACGTGATTCTACTTCTCATTTTGGGATATTTGGTGTTTCGATGGATTCAAAAGAAGAAGATGTCCATCACTGCTCCAGCCATATTCATCACTGCTCCAGCCACATCTGGAATCCAGTCTCCTTTTTGCCTTCCAGGGGATGCAAAAATCTAAGAGGGGAGGAGTTACCTACCGTTCCACCCTGTATAATTTATATTAAAGATTCGTCATGATAGATGGGAGTTTATGCATCTACTTTCTGAATCAGGCTTTTTAGAAGATAGTCGCTTATTGTTTTAAGAATCTATTTAACCTTTGTTTTAATGAATTAACAGTCAGTCTAATTACTCATCTCAAATTGTAATTTTGAAACATAAATAAATCTTTTTTTAAAAAACAAGTTGGTGCTTGATTTAAATAATTTACATAAATAATAAAGGATATAGCTTTACTTTAATATCTAATATTACGGTAGATATCACATTTCTTATATCAAGAAATAATATATAATATGTCGATATATTACTAAATCAAGTAAATAATATTTAGATTAATTATTTTAATTTTTATATATTACATAAAAATTTTTATTTAATAATAAAAAAAACTATTAATTTGTTTAAAATTTTTAAAAATAAATCGTTTAGATTAGACAAAATTTTTCAAGAAAAAAAAATGAAAAAAACCGATTTTTTTAAGATTTTCGTTTTTTACCAAAATACTTGGGCAATCTCTAATAGTCCTATTTCGAAAGGTTTACACCTAATTAGTGATATTTTAAAGTTTTAGAGATATGCCTGATTAAAGGATTTCATTGATAGAGAAAATAATAAACAGTGCTGGGAATTTGGCTTTTTTGGACAAGGGAGCAATAATTAAATCACAATATGCTGACCGGTTTCGACTTTATTTATGAAAATCTTCATCAGAGCTAAAAAGGAATTAAAAAACAATATATCCATCTATCAACGGTGGTATAACAATAAAATATTTAAAAAATAAAAACAATTAACAACGCAACGTGGTTAAGTAGGGTTATAATTACCTATTGTGTATTAAAAATTATCTTAAGTCTCATCAAAAAACAAGCGAAATCAACTGCATTACAAGCAGAGTAATCCATCAACTATAAGATGAATAATTAGCGTTGTAATCTTGTAAAATTAACAAAACGAAATTTCCACAAACTTGCGTAACAAGCGATTCAGGACAGAATGAAGGTATCTTGTCATTAAGCCTACATCATACATTAATCAAACATACCAATCATATAACTAAATTCAAATTTAAACTTGACAAAAATTAACAGAACGAAGAAAAAATTAAAATTAACAAAAAACAAGAGACAAATTTTTTTAAAATCTTGGATAAATAATGTTATTATAAACCCCTCAAAACAAGATTTAACATAAGTTATGTTACCAGTAAAGCAGTGTTTGCGCAATGAATGTTGACCAATCACAACTTACATTTGCTAATTAAATTTTTGTATATAACATTTAAGTTATTCAAATCAGATCTCAGATTAATACTATTTTTATGGTTATTAATTGATATCGATTCAATCATTAAACGTTTTTTCAAATTAGGTTCATGTGCTAAAATATCTACACTATCAATTTCGAAATCAAATTTATGATTAAGATCAATCGCATGGGTCGCCAAAGCTGTCTTATCTTTATTACTAGGTTTCTTGCAGTCTAATTTATGGTTTTGAATTCTGGATTTTAACCAATTCTTGGTTTGACCAATGTAGCAACTTTGGCAATCCATGCAATTGATCCTATAAACTAAATTGTTGTCAAATTCTTGTCCTTGTCTTGTTTGTCCTTAACTTTAGAAAACAACTTAGAACCCACAGTTTTAAGGTTATATGTAACGATTTTAGTATTGGGGAAATACCCACAGAGCAATTTGCAAATTTTATTAGAAAGTATATATAAATATAAATTGGGGATTTTCATATAAATTAAATTTTCATCCCTATTTGGTTTGTCAATATTATTATGCAAATCATTATGTAAGTATTTTTTCAATATTGTGGTGGGATAGTTATTAGATCTAAGAATGTGGTCCGCAATCTTTAAGCTATCATTAACATAACATGGATCACATAATTTTAGTATTTTAAAACGGAATGATTTTTATTATTATTATTATTTTACTATTTTATAAGTCTTCATCATGTTATTTAAACGGATTTTATGAAGTGATTTCCTAATATTTTACACGTTTTAGAATATATTTCTCAAAGAAGGAATATTTTAAAATTAGACATTACGTTAAAATTAAATATTTACTTATACTTATATACTTATTTATATTCGACGACGGCCCCATGACACCGGACAGTGACACTAATACAATAATTTTAGGGTGAATAATAATGTTATACTGATAAAAAATATTTGGGTTGTGCAAATATCATTTGAATTTTAGAAATAGTATATTTTGCTAAAAATTATTAAGTACCTACTAATATGGGTTGCAATAATGTAGTTGTCAAAAGAAGGTTGTAAACCATCAATGGTCAATTCACTAGAAGATATGTAAACAGGAAAGCGGCAATAATTACATAAGAGATTAGTTCATGAGAATGTTACCTTATTTTCAAAAGGACAAATATCACACCTCATAATTTTAGTTCATGAGAAGAATTATAAAAAGAGTCGGAAACATGATCGATCTCGACGCCCTTATTCTCAACAATCCAATAACACAGCCGCATAATTTAACTCGTGAGAAATATTTTAGTTATAAAATTATTTACATTAGGATGAGTATGCTAGGGATGTGCAAAATCTTATAGGAATAATATATAATCTTATAAGAAATATAAGTATCAAATGTAAACAAACCCTTTAAGACGCCCTAATTAATTCTGACAGAGAGAGAGCGTCTGCGCATGTACAAATTGCTGCACGTGCAATCAAGAAAATGCAAGTTAAAACATGCTGAAACATGTCGCGAATCAAATTCCGAGAATAAAGGAGCACCTGTGTGTGAAAACAAACAAAACTTAAAAGTAATAATTAATTGGTTTAAAATTCAATTACCGATCACCCAGAATATAAAATGGGGTTGGGGGCAAGTCAAACCTCATTGTTACCTATGCGGCAAGTGTTTATTTTGAAAAAAGGATGAGTAGGGGCAAGTTAATGGATACTATTGGTCAACATTACACAGCGTAATGTCTGAAAACATTTCAAAAGAAGAGCCTATGGTCCACAAAAAGTTGAAAACCAGTCAATTAATGAATGGAAAAAAGTCGTAAACCAATCAATTAATGAATGGTGTTGATCATCCTTGCTGTTAAAAAGTTTTCAACCATAACCGATTAGTACATCGAGAATGTGCCGTTTCCCCAACTTTAAATAAACCCTAATTTTCAATAGTCAGATATCACCCCTCTTGATTCCGGCTAAAATTTCAAATGAGGCGAGAGGCATAGAAAAGAAGGCATAAAACTGTCAAATAATGAAAGGTATTGAGCACCTTCGCGGTTAAAATAAACGGTCAAGCAAAATCGAACTCTAAATCGATTATGCACGGTGTTATCGACCCCATGTAAGAAAATTTCAGATATTAGGAGTGATCGAGAAACTCTTGGTTAAAATTAGCGCCTTTTCTGTGTTCAACATCTTATTTATTTTCTTTCTTATTTATTTAGCGTTTTCAAGAAAAGACATATGGGCTGCGCAGTCATAAGTCCAGTTCCGAAAACAAACGGCCACAATAATACAACCGCAAAATTTAAACCGTGAGAAATATTTTAAGTACTCTGTAAAAACTACGAATATGAATGAACACCTGTGAAACTACTCTCTGCACGTGCAATCAAGAAAATACAAGTAAAACATGTCGAAACACGTCGTGAATCAAAAAGGACACCTGCAGACAGAGAAGGTCATAAATCTGACGTCATCATAAAAGAACACCTGTGCTGCACGTGCAATCAAGAAAATACAAGTTAAATCATGTCGAAACTTTCGCGAATCAAAAAGGACACCTGCATTAGAGACAGTGAAGGTCATAAGGTCAAAAATTAAACAGTTTTTTTTATTTATTCCATAAATTAAAAGTGTTTTTTTATGGATTTGAAATTAAATCTTGAGAGAAAATTTCAAGTTCTTGACAATCTAAATCGTTCAGGTTAGATACAATATTTTGTGCAAGAGGAAGGGATGTAATGTAAGCATCCTTAAATTAGCGAATTGTAATTATTTGGGGTTTTTCAAAATTTAATCAAAGTTTATTTAGTAAATTAATTTCGTTAAAGATTGTAAGCTAGTAGAAAGGTCCTCGCAAGTTCCTAATATTAAATCTGACCAGGAGATATTTATTTTCAGTAATTCAATATTTTTAAAAATTTGGAAGTAATAAAGAACTCAAATACACTTAATTCTAAAGTGGTTCTGCTTAAAGAATAGTAATAAATTCTTAATGGGGAACAAATATTTTTGGAACATGTGGATAACATTATGGGTGCATTAAAACATCCAGAGTAAAACTAATAAATTTTAAACCTTGCGAGGGTCGTTCTAATTCAGTTAGAAAAGGGAGTTCCTAATATTCTAAAGTTTTGTTGTCATTGGTTGTTAGAAATTCTTAAGTAAAACTCCTAGGGGTATGACACGTTTTTGGGTTGGGCTTAAGTAATAAAGGGCTGTAATTTTAAGGGATTAGGAGAATCAGGAGAATAATTGAAGAGTCAGAACAATTAGATCGATTTCTACAGTGTTGGTTAGAAGTCACTCTAACTTTTAAATTTTGTGTTTTGTGAATGTTAGTGGTTGTGTTCATTTTGGGTAAGTCCAAAATGTTTTATTTCTTGTTTTTTTAATTTTGTAAATAAATAATTTTAATTTGGTGGCACCAATTACTAACCTGCTTCGGAAAAAGGTAAAATTTATGTGGAGTGAGAAGGCGTTTAGGAGATTAAAGGAAGCTCTCATAACTGCGCCTATTTAACTTGTCCCGATTTCGATGCTGGGTTTGGAGCGGTGTTGTCACAGACGATTGATGGGGAAGAAAAGGTGATATGTTACCTTAGTAGATCCCTCACGAAGGGCGAACGTAATTTCTCAACTACCGAACGAGAGTGCCTAGCGGTTCTATGGGCAATTGAAAAATTGAGCCCATACTTGGAGGGCGTGCGTTTTGAAGTGGTCACAACCCAACCGAGAGGGTAAATAGGGTCCTCAAAACGATGCTTAAGTCTTACGTAGGAGAAGATCAGTGGACATGGGCAAAAGAACTTCCCAAATTGGGTTGCGCGGTACGCACAGCTCGGCATGAGGTCACTGGTTATACGCCGTACTACTTGAATTTCGGGCGTGAACAAGTGCTGGATGGCAAGGAATTTAACGTAGTTGATTCCGCTGGCGTGAGCTTCGACCGTTCTAGAGTTGTTGAGCTCAATGAGAAATGGCCTGAGATATTTGGGAAACACTTGGAGAAGGCTTATGGGAAGAATAAACATTCTATGATCTCCGTCGGCGTGATACTTAATATGAGGTAGGCGATTTGGTTTTGCAAAAGAATTTTGCCCTCTCGAATGCAGCAAATTATTTCAGTGCCAAATTGGCTCCCAAACTTGTGGGACCGTTTCGGGTTTCGAAGAAGATGTCTATTTGGACGTATGAGTTATCTTTCGAGAACGGGAATTTTGCTGGAGTCTACCACGCTAAAGACCTGAAGCCTTTTTATAAAGAAGAAAATTAGGTTTAGTGTACTTCATCTTGTTCGTCCTATCTGTCGTTTATGTAGTGTTCCATCTAGGTTTCCAAGCGAGCCGCAAAAACTTAGTTTCATAGAATTTTTGCGTTTTGAATTAAGGGGGGAATTGTAACGGTTTAAAATTTGATTGTCCAGTTTTCGGATGTTTGGGCAATCAAGCGGGCATCACAGCGTTGTGTTGGTGGCCCATTTTTCGCTTTTCGCATTCCCTGATTTGAGTCCCAAAAGGAAAAAAAATAGAATTGTGACCGTTTAAGGTAAATGTTGTACTCACTTGCCCTAGAGGTTAATTCTTCAGTTCGCCGTTCTTTGTGGATTCCTCGTGGAATTTTTGTGTTTTGTAACTTTCGTCCTGTTTTGTTATTTTTATTCCTGTCTCTATGCGTCACGGTTGTCCTGGTTAGTATTTCGCACGATCGTTGGTCATTCTTGAATAAGGACTACACTCAATTACACTCAACTCGCTTTTTAAATCGAGGTCGTTATAGGTATTTTGGTTTTTTAAACGGTTTCTTTACGTTTGAGGTCGTTATCAGCTGTTAGATCTCAGCAGGGATTTTGAATTTTGATGCAGTGATACCAGCAGCTGTCTGGATGGTGCTGCCCTCATGAAATTTTCTGGGAAATTTGGAAATTATTACAACAATTTTTGGAACGACCACTTTTGATTCGAGCTCGATCTCGTGAAGTATTAATCTTCAATAGTGCCTTCGGTGTTCCTAGCTTCCGAATTTTGTGGCTTTTGCGAAATAAATTAATTGTGTCCTATTGGATTATTGAATTGGGGAACAATACAGTATATTTACTGGATCTAATTTTTGCAAATACGCTACTGCGTTGTTGGTGCAGACGGCTTGGCCGGATCTTGGAAAAGTCGCGCGGCGTGGGCACGCCATATTTAGTTACTTGAAGGTAAATTTATTTTGATTTCGGCGGTGAATCGAGTCCTGGAAGTGAGTTTTGGAATTCTTGTCCACTTGTTGAGTATAATTTTGGGTTCTTCTTGACATTATAGGTCCTTTAATTGTGGATTTCGTTCTGTTATTGTGGATGAGTCCAAGGCGTGAACTCGCCATTTTGTTTTTTTGAAGGCGTGTTAAATCGAATTAACGAACAATTTTTATTTAAGGTCAATTACATATCTGGTAAGTCTTCAAGTTTCTTTGTTCGTAAGGAGTTGGAATTATCGTCATAATTTTAGGCCTTTTGTAACCGGGGCTTGGAAACCTTGGTTGTGCACGAATTATTAGCGTCCTCCTTGGATAACAGGAGTATTGTTGCATTCCTGAAACTCGAGTTGGTTCCTGATATTTGGAGTATTGGGTACTTGTGTTTGGGTTATTGCTTAATTTTGGACCCTGGAGTTAAAAAGTTTTATGTCAATTCATCCGACACTGGAGTTTAAAAGGTCAGGTGTCCTTCCATCTTTATTTCGTTACGCTGACGTCATTGGACCGGAGTGCAGACTCCAGTTGAAATTAGAGTCACTGTTTTTTTTTTTGATTTAACAATATTTTAAAAAGTTTCATTATTACCATTTTGCTATATTTAACCTTAAACATAGCAGCGCAGTAACTAATTTACACTTTTTATTTTTTTGTTTTTTTATAACCGTATGAAATAGTAATACTGGTTTTTGCGAATAATTGACGTAAGATTAGATATAATAGAGTAATTAAATGTATTTTTTTAAAATTTTTATTCGACACGCTTGGGTTGATTGCGTTCTCACAAGCCCACTTATACATATATATACATTTTTTTCGCATTACAATTTAGACATTTTAGTTCTAATTTTAAATCACCTGTAAAGGGCGGGTAAGCTTACACTCTCTATTAATTGATGTCATTGAGTACCTTTAATTTGTATATATTTATATTGATGGCGCTGCCATATATGTAGCTCTGGTCATACGGGCCTCAATACTTAAGAGTTTGCGCAATTGCACTAGGTGCCTATTGGAACCATCGATATATATATTATGTTTATTTTTTTTATTAGTACATATTACAGCATTTGCAACCACCATTATACTATTTTTTTTTCTTTTTATACTTGTTTTAGTTCAATATACATACAGTTAAACTGTTCAACTTTATTTATGGTCTTTTAATTTAATTGAGGTTGCCCTCGAGTCGTCAACAAACTTTAGGATTGTTCATCGGAGTCGCTGTCAAGGGTTTTTTTTTGTAGTTGCTTGTACGGTCAACAGAATTCGTGTTTGGTCTGTTGCCCGGATTTATTACAACATAGTAGGTTGGTCATACCATTTCAGGTACGTGGCACCCAATATCAGTTTTATTATTTTATTTACCCCACCCTTCTCCTCTGATTTTGTCATTAGGGGTTGGTAGACCAACAAATTGCTATATCCTACGTTTTCCTGCTTTCAGTGACAGAATTTAAACTATTATGATTTGAATTTTCCTCCAAATTTGAGGCACCTAGAGAATTTATACTACTATCTTCTTGCTCATTTCTTACATCAGCTTGAGCTAGAATACTAGGTGAAGCCACTGCAACGCGATCCTGATTACTTTTTCCCGAACTTTCCTCATTTTCCTCTAAACTTATATTGAAAAGACTAACTACATCATCTAGTTCGTTAAAATTATCTACATTATCCGAATTACTAATAAGAGGTTCAACAGTTTCTAGTAGAGGAATTGAATTTAAATCTGTCGTTTCAGGAACATCAACTTTTGTATCAATTTTACCCGAAAATTTCTTTAACCTATTAATGTTTACTTTCATCTCTTTTTTACCTTCTATCTCTTTAATAATTGCATTTACCTCATTTAGTTCCATAATTCTATATGGTCCCGAAAACGTATTACTTAATTTGGATTTTATGGGAATGTAAATATGTGATGATTAGGGGCTATTGCATTTTCCATAATATTGCCGGGATTTAACTATTAGTCATTGTAAAGCAATTTGGGTTTTTTTTTATGCACGTTTACGACTTGTATAAATAAAACATCTTTGTCGGTATTTGCAATTGCTATCGGAATAAATTTTATTTCCAAGTAAATACCTACCCTATTACAATTAGTCGGGACTGAGCATAGGGCGAAATTTTACAACCTTATTGTTGGAACCCAAAGTCCGACGCGCCTAATGGTAGGCGCCCCAAAGACGGAAAAAACCCACAATTGTTTTGTTATTTTTTAAATAAATAATTTGTTTATGTAAAGTTAAAGTTTTGACCAACTCAGAAGAAGCGCCGTGACCCGCTGATAAATTAGATATTAAAGTATTATTGAAAATGTAATAAATGAGAAAAGCTTTTAGGTAATTTGTGCCCCTTTCCAAATTTATGTCTGTAATTTTTTTTATTTTATTTTATTTTTTTAATTTGTATTTACTGCAACCCTATTTTCAGTTAAGAGGGTTGATGGGATTTTTTTCATAACACTAAGCAACCCCTCGAACGGAACACGCAAACACTACTTAAATACCGCACCCTCATTGGTCAGTTCATCCCCCACTTTTGTATTTTTGTCTAAGTACAAAAGCGGTGGATTTTGAAAAGATTGTTAATTCGTACATTACCCGACTTGCTGCTCAGTTCACAAAGTTTCGTGTCATTTTCTTTTATTTTTGTTTAAGTTTTTTTTGTTTGTTTTTGTTTTGTAAAGTGTTTGCGTGTATCTGATAAGAGGTATTTGCTAGGGTACATTCTCGAGATAGTTTGTTTTAAATGCAAATTACTGTATTGAAGTTTTAAGTTTATTTTGAATTTCTTGTTTTTTTTGTAATTTAAGTCTTCATATTTTGTTTTAAGTTAACATTTGTATATTTTATTTGTCCATTTTAATTCATATTTTCATTAATTATCACTGTAATATAGTTTTAATATTTTTAAATTCAGATCATGGTGCTTAATTTCAAAACCTAGCGAATCCTTCTTTCAGCTATTTAAGTGTAAAGTGCGCGAGTTTGAGAAAATTACAACGGCGAGAGCTGAGCAGTAAGGGCGTAACAGAGATCAGAGAGGCCTTAACCCCTGAGAAGTAAGTGAGAACATTTAATCATAATTAGTAAATTTCGGAGTTGGAGAGTTACAATTTCAGATCAATGAGGTGAAGTTATCAGCCACCCATCGTATAACATCATTTAAATTGGTCAAAATTTAGTATTTATGTAAAACCCGGTCTGCCTCTATAAAAAGGACCTATTCATTAATTGATACGTCAATTAACGTTCCTTAAGGATAATTTTCAATAATTTTCTTTTCAAAATTAATATAATTTCATATTTTAATTTCATAGACCAATTAAAGAGGCAAGGCTGAAAGACGGGGTAAAATTTACAGGAACTTCTAACATAACTTGATCACCTACAGCTAAAGAGTGTTTGTCCGATTTCTTATTTAAAAAATTTATGAATACGTTCAGTGCTCTTACGTTGTTGATCCACTGCTTTTTTACGAGATATTTTTAGTCTCTGCAAGAATTTCGAAACATAATTATGATCTGTATCATACCTAACTCTGTAAGGAGAGCATATCTCTTTATATGGAAACTCTACCTCGCGCCCAAACATAAGAAAGAAAGGAGATTCTCCGGTGTATGAATTAGGAGTCGTGCATATAGCCGATACCGCGTATGGTACCCATTCATCCCAATTGCGTTCGTTGCGATTCTCTTGATTGATAAAAATAGATAAAATGTCTTTGAGGGTTCTATGCGATCTTTCTAGCATCCCGTTGGTTTGTGGTCTATAGGCTGTCGTTTTTATGTGCTTAATTTCTAAAGTTTTATACATCTCCTGGAATATATTGGAAAGAAAATTGCTTCCTAAATCGGTCAGAATTTGTCTAGGAGTCCGGTGTCGTAGACTTATACCTTTTATAAACGCTGTTGCCACAGTTTCGGCTTTCTGATTCAGTATAGGAAATGCTTCCAGATATCTAGTGAAGTAATCCATTACTGTCAAAATGTACTTGTTTCCGTTGTATGATGTCGTTAAAGGTCCTACAATGTCCATTGCTATTCGATGAAACGGTCTAGGTTCGATATCGTTTTACTAAAGGTAAAGGTTTCTTACGAGTTCAGACTTTTCTACGGGCGCATGGCAAACATTCATCTACAAATTTCTTAACATCTGTTCTTAAACTTGACCAATAATAATTCCTAGATATTTTTAGAATAGTTTTATCTACTGCAAAATAACCTGATAAGGGTGAATCATGATATAATTTCATTATCAAATAAGTAATGGAACTCGGAACTACAAACTTATGGGAAGTATCATTATTTCCAATTTTGAAGAGTATATATTCATCGTCTAAATAATATTCTGGATGATCTTGTATATTTTGAAAAATATATTGAATATTTGGATCAGCTCTCTGTTCCTTAAAAACTAAATTACGATCAAAATGGGGCTCGTAATTAATATCTACTGTGCGAATAATTTTTATCCTTGAAAGTGCATCGACATTGGAGTGTTTCTTCCCTGGTCTTTACTCTATTTCAAAATCGTAATCAGACAAATAAAGTGACCAGCGCATGAGTCGGTTATTGGGCTCTTTCATTTGCATTAACCATTTGAGGGGTTGATGATCTGTGATGACCAAAAATTTAGTACCAAATAAATATTGTCGAAATTTTTTAATACCGAAAATGATTGCTAAGCACTCCTTTTCTGTGGTTGTGTAATTTTGTTCGGGATTTGATAATTTACGACTGGCATAGGCAATCGGATGTTCTTCCTGATCTTGAAACTGACTTAAAATAGCACCTATCGCAAAATCTGAGGCATCAGTGGAAAGAATGATTTTTTTCTGAAAATCTGGATAACGTAAAACTGGATAGTGAATTAAACAATCTTTTCATTTATCAAAAGAAATTTGGACATAAGAATTCCACGAGAAAAGTGAATTCTTTTTAATTAAACTTGTGAGAGGTTTAGCTGTTTCCGCGAAATTATTTATAAATTTCCCATAAAACCCAATTAGTCCTAAGAAAGCTCGAACATCTTTTACTGACTCCGGAATAGGGTATTCCTTGATGACTTTGATTTTATCTGGATTAGGTTTTATACCATCCTTACTAATAATATGGCCAAGATATTCGATATCGGTTTGAAGAAATTTGCACTTTGGGAAGTTAAGTGTTAGTCCAGAAGACCTAACTATTTGGAATATTTCTCTTAAACGGTCTAAATGTACATCAATAGAATTCGGACTGAAACATATGATGTCATCTAAATACACAAAGCATGCTTTCCCTATTAAATTCTCTAAAATTCTATAAACCTTAGCCACGTGGAAGGACTGTTTGCAGGACCAAAAGGCATCCTGACACATTCATAATGACCAAACGGGACAGTAAATGCTGTTTTCTCAATGTCTTCCTCTCTTACAGGAACCTGCCAATACCCTTATTCATATCCAGTGTTGTGAAATAGTGGCATTCTCCTAACTGATCCAATATTTCATTATTTGAGGAATTGGAAAGAAATTGTAAATCTTACGTCGACCCTCAGCTTAAAACCCTTGTTGGTCTTTATTATTTTATTGGTGTTATTTAAAATAATATTTATTAAAAAAAGAAAGATTACCGAAAGCACGTTAATTAAATGAATAATTAATGGGTTCTTTTTAATAGATTAAGCCAACGTTTACATTTAGTTAAATAGTGACCAACTTGATGTTAAACAAATAGCTGAGTTATTATTTTTTTCTAAGTTGGTTTATAAAAAAGAAACTAAATCCAAAATTAATACTTGTACTTACTTGTTCTTAGCTTGCAGAATCAAAATCCTGATCGAGCCAAGTTCACTTTTATTTAAATTTCTTTGCTAAAGTATTTAAGGTTTTATTGGGAACTTATTAAAGATTATTAAAAACCAATATTTAATTAATATTAAATATATTAAAAAAAAAGTTAATATTAAGATAAAAATAAATGAGAAAAAAAAAACAATTACAAATAAAGACATTCACTGAAAAATAATCATAAATAAATACTAATGAAAAAAAATAATCTTTACAAATTAAAATGTTAAATATAATTTCAACATAAATTTCAAATAAAGTACAACTTATTTAAGAACCAATAGAAACCTTAAAACGTTCCACAAATCACACGATAAACGAACAAAACAAAAATGAAAAATTACTAACTTTGTGAATAAAATCAAATAAACTTCTAATGACAATAAAGTGAAAAAAAACGCGTCACGAACAAACTAAAACGAACTTGACTGATCAGAGTTAAGAACAAACATTACTCTAGATCAGAACATTATGGAATTCCATGATTTTAAGGTTTCTTTACAATTTATAGACTTTGCTTGGCGTCCCTTATACGTCATAACTTACTTAAGTAAAGACGCCAATCAAAGCCTCTTATTGGTTCTTATAAGAAAGTAGGGCAAACCAAATTCATCCCTAAGCTCGGGGTGAATTTGGTAGCCTACGCTTAATCTCTAACGTGGAATAAAATAATTTTCTTTTTCTCAAACTATGATCAAACAAGTAAAATCTAAAAATTTACAATAATACAAAGATCTGTCAAACACTAATTATGACATTAAAAATATAAAATTTAAATAAATAATAAAATATTATTTAATTCAAATGTAGTAAAAAAACTTAAGTGTTTAGATTATGTCTTGATTAGTTGACCTGACTTAGCAGTTTCACCCTCCATCCGTTGGTAGGCAATAAATTTGTCCACACTTAATCCAAAGAATAACAAGGGTGCATCACTTAATACCCCAGACATAAACAAAATACTCGTGAGAAACAACATTTTATCATAAAGAAAACTAAACTATTTTTACTTGTTTAAATCAACTACAAAGTAAATTATTTTATTCCTAACATAAAAATTAAAAAAAAAATCAAAAGATTAATAAAACTGGACATGTAATAAATGTTATATTTACAAAATATTTTCTGGTTATTTGGTTGACGTTGCGAAAATCTATACAGAATCTATGTTTGATCGAACCATCTGGGTTTTTCTTTTCAATCTAAATAGCGGGGCTGGACCATGGACTGTCGGATGGTCGAATGATACCATCTTCTATCATCTTTTGAATCTCCTCCTTCATGGCATTAAATCGTTGGTACGGTATCCTATATGCAGGTTTTGCTATGGGTGGATGATCTCCAGTATCTATCCTATGGGTCACGAAAGGGGTTTCACCTATTATCAGGAATTCTTTCGTATTAAAAATATCTGTATACTCGCGCAATAATGAGTTAACTTTCTCGTTAGCTATATTTGTCAAGTTATTAACTTTAACTACCTTATTTATACTATTTACAGGGCTGGTCATGATGTTTCCCACCATCAATGAACCAGCAGCAACTCTATTAACTCTATTTTGAAAATTCTCAGGTAACAGATCTATAAGGGTTGCTCTACCTACAGCGCCGCCTCTGACCTTTGTGGGAAAATGTCCTACGTTGCTAATCAACATCTGAACCAGGTTGCCTGGGAAAACTGTAGAAATTGCAGAAAACACATGAACATTATTTTTATTACAACTTGACTCTATCTCTATAATTTTCCCTGACTCAACCGGGATCGAAAGTTTACCTAGACAGTAAACATAATTTCTACCCGGAATTGTTAGTTTCTTCCAGACGTACCAAATTTGGTAAAGACTGTGCACTTGTCTCATGTTTAACATCTAGTGAGGAAGATACTTTATCAACATTGCACTCATAGGAATTTACGAGACCATCTTCGGGTACCCTAAACTCTTCCCTTAAAATCTTTACCTCTTCATCAAGAAATTTCAACCTCAAATCCTTAAAACTAATAATCGCCTCTATTTTACCCAAAAAAACCACACCTAATAAACCATCTGTATCTAACTTTACAACGTCATCTTTACAAATAAAAAAGTGATAAAATAGAACTTTACCATTGACCTCCAATTGTATCTCAACTAAACTAATATAATCGATTGGATTTCCTGAAACGTCAAACAGTTGATAATCATTATAATTTACTCTCGGAATAATCCCTAATTGAATGGCCACGCAAAACCTAATAATTGAAATAGCAGCTCCGGCTATAAAATTTCGAAAAAATTTGAAAATATACAACACACATGCTATTCACATGACTCTCGTTTTGGACCCGTGGTGTAATTTGTTTTAAACTGTCCCGTTCTGGGTCGCTGGCGAGACAGATTGGAAGTTTAAATTACATGCATAACTGGTGTGACCAACTTTTAAACACTTAAAATAAAACCTTTGGAGCGGACGAGCACATTGGGATCTGTTATGACCCATCACTCCACAGTTCCAGCATCTACCTAACATGTGTGGAAACTTAGACAAAGCTTATTTATTAGGACCGTTAGGTTGAGAATTGGACCTTATGTTATTTATTTGTGCCCGTCTAGCACCATCCGCTTTAGTTTCTTTCGTTAATTGCTTGAACATTAGTTCACACTCTTCCGCGTAAAGGTAGGATTTCGCTGAAACTGCCCGCCGCGACTGCCGGCAGTCGCGGTTGGCAGTAGCGGTTGACCGCGACGGTTGAGGTATTTCGCTGAAACTGCTCACCGCCGCGGTTCCCATTTATTTGCCAGTTTATGATCAAACTTTTAATAGACTACACGCTATAAGTACCCCGTTTAAATATTGATTTAAACAGACTCATTGCTTTTTTGATTGACGATGAAGAAGAAGAAGAAGAGACACTCAAACTCTTATCATCAAGAGAAGAGTCAAATGAGATGTTTAAAAAAAGGAAAACTGAAGGTTATTTTGGAGTTTTAATTAATAACCATTTAAAAACTGATGAAGGGATGTTTAGAAAGTTTTTCAGGCTGAACTTGTCACAATTTGATTTTGTATTAAGCTTGGTAGGTGCCAGCTTGTCAAGAAAAATGACGAATGCTGTGCAAGACCCCATTGAAGCAAAGGAAAAATTAGCAGTTACATTGAGGTTAGTTTAATATTTTAAAGAAATTATAAATTAATCTTTCATTTTAAATCACAAAATTAAAATGCAACTATCCAAAATGCTTTCATTTCAGCTTTATTTTATACCTACAATATAAAAATAAATTAAATATAATACTGTCTGTACATTTCAACAAAATTTTTAACTAAATTAACTACTTCATTTTTGTGTTCTTTAAAATTTTAAAACACTTTGAACTATATCATTTTCATGTTCTTCGGGATGAGTCGAGTACTGAATATTATATAAAGCCTCAGTCTCAGAAGAACCTATAGTTACATCTGAATTTGGATTTGCATTTTGTATATTAAATTGGACAGGAAATGTCTGTGCTTCCAATTCTGAAACTGTTGATAAAATTTTAATTTTTGCTTGAGAAATTAAATGAGCTGGTAACTTCTTTACGGACAAGGCAATACTTTTCATGAACAAATCTACGTCGTCTTCCACGGTTTCTTTCTTCATAGCAATGGTCTGAAGCAGCTCCAAACGCTTCTTGCTCATTTCACCAATCTCTTCATACGCAGACCTTTTTGCTTTTCGTGACTTTTTTTGAGAAGAAGAACTCGCAGTACTTACATTGTCAATTTCTGCTGGACTAAAATTATCAGCAGCCGAAGACGGTTCTGGTGTTACGTTAGTATTCCTAACTTCCTCCTCATCGAACGTCTCGTTATGAAGGCTGCCAGAATTTTCTTCATATATATTACAAAAAGAATCTCGTTCTCGACTAATATTTTGTAAAAAGTGGAGCCTCTCAAACAGTGGCCATTGGTTTCCTGTTGAAGGTGCCGCAGAACCTGTAGGCAATTTACTTTTTCTTAGAATCTTAAAATAATTGTCACGCATGTCCTTCCATCTTTTTTTGCATAACTCAACTAAAAATAATAGAGAAAATCGTACTTTATATTATTATTTCATTACTCCACCTTTTCTTTCTCAAAAAGTTATCGTTAATTAACGTTTTATTTTAATTTTAGGTACTTAGCTACCGGAGAAAGTTTTAGATCTCTTGCGTTTGGTTTCCGAATATCTGCTAGTTATTTAAGCGTAATCGTTCGTGAAACTCTAGAAGAGCTATGCAATTGTTTGGTACCTATTTTTTTGCCACAACCGACTCATGAATCATTTAAAAAAAATGTAGAAGATTTCTATGAAATGTGGGGGTTTCCCAACTGTTGTGCAGCCATAGATGGAAAACATATAAGGATAATTTGCCCTCAAAATAGTGGTTCGCTTTTTTGGAACTACAAAGGGTATTTCTCCATAGTGCTTTTGGCAATGGTCGATGCAAAGTGTAAATTTGTAGCCGTTGATATTGGATCATATGGGAAGGAAGGTGACAGTGGAATTTTTAATAAGTCTATAATGGGTAAAAAGGTATTTACTGGAGATTGGTTTCCTTCAGATAAACAACTACCTTCGTCGGATGTGACACTACCTATTGTTGTTGTTGGCGATGAAGCCTTTCGGTTACACAAGCATCTTTTAAAGCCTTACACTCGATCAGCAGCTCAAAAAGATAAATCAAAAGCCATATTTAATTACAGGCTTTCGCGAGCTCGTAGGGTATCTGAAAACGCGTTTGGACTGCTGTCTCAAATTTTTCGTGTTTTCTATACCTCAATAGCTGTAAAACCAGAGACATGTGATAAACTTATTACAGCATGCTGTTGCTTACATAACCTTCTTAGGGATGGATATTTAGAAAATAAAGGAAACCCATTTTACGATTTTGATCAAGAGGTGGAGGTTTCAGAGAACATGACTGGTCTCGAAAGGAGTGGAGGTTTCGCGCAGGCCGAAGGTTTTCAAATAAGAGATGCTTTCAAGGAATACTTCAATAAAGAATAATAGATTAATCAAATACTCATATGTTACATGTGCCTTATGTGATGGTATGTTGATTTAATAAAGTATACAGGTTGATTTATACTGCGTGTAAAATATTTCAGGAAATTATTAGGGAGGTAATTTTGAGTAAATTTTATAAAAGTAGGATCTATTTCAATATATCAGAACTCTAAAAGATAAAGATTTGATACGGTAGAAAATATATTATTATAACAAATGAATTGTTTTGATTTTACACAATTTGACAACAACACATGTATCACGTATACTTTAAAATAAGAGCTTTGGTAAAATCAAAGAATTATGTTATAAAAAGTCTGAATTTTTTACTTCACTAATAAACCATTTGATTTGTTGTATTTCGATAAATACTTAATATAGCGCCTATATTCATGTAACATTTTTTTTACTTAAAATTATGTCCCTAATATGTTGTATGTACCCGCTCTTTATAAATCCTTCTAAATTAAAAATATTTACCATCTTTCCCTACAACATCTGCAACTTTTTTCCAGGTGGTATGTTTAATATTGATGTTGCGATAGTTGTGATCCTGGTGATCGTACAAAATTCTATATTGAATTACTTCTTCAATTAGTTTCTCATCTGCCAAATCGGTAAAATTTTTTTTCGGCATTTTAAACACAATAAAAATATTTATTTACTCCTTGGCGGTTGACTGTTTCACTGCTCTCTGAGCGGTTGAACCGCGGCAGTCGACTGCCAACCGTCGTGACGTCACAGCGGTTGACTGCCCAGCCGTTGCAGCGAAATACCTCGTATTTAATTCAATAGAAACCAGTCACCGACTGCTCACCGCGACTGCTGGCAGTCGCGGCGGGCAGTTTCAGCGAAATCCTACCTTAAGGAAGTGCAGCATGAACATCTATGAATTTCCTACGTTTCTTTGTTATTTCATTACTTAGTCGCGTATCTATCCCTTCTAGAAACTGTTTAAATATCAAATTATCCCTAATTACTCCATTATTATGGGAAAATTTCCCATCAGTAAAGGGATAAATTTTGTTCGCCATCATCTCTAATCTTGTTACGAACTCACTTAATTTTTCATTACTTTTTCTGTACATCTTCTCTACATCTTTCTCGCGGAAAACTTCAACTTTTTCGCCAAAGATTTCCAATAGCCAACTTTTTAATTCTAAATAAGTTCTTGGTTTCCTCTCCTCAGGCATTTCGTGAAAATATTTACGAGCATTACCTCTAAGTTTGAGCCTATCTAAATTAAATGCTTGAGAAGGTGACCAACCAGAACAATCTACAAACATCTGAACTTCGTCTAGGAAAATTTGAAAGTTATTTTCTCCCATAAATTCCTCGATCATTGAAAAGGAAAAACCTGTGTTAATATTGAAATTAGCACTAGGAAAATTCTTAGCGGCTGATTGATTACTTGTATGAAAATTATTTGGATTCGCGTTTAACCTATAGGGGTTTAAAGGTTCTTCCGGTGTTGAAAGAGTTTCCAGGTATTTTCGAAGATCTTCGAATTTGGCAATACCAGTAGTCGGAAGAGGATTCAAAGACGGATTAAAACTCCTTATTGGAGTTGAAAATGAAACAGAAGTGTTAACTCCTGGTGAACTATACTGCAAGGTAGTGGTAGGTATCGATAGTGGTGGTAAATTTACTCTAATAGTTGTAGAGGTACCCGTAGTTTGATCCGCAGTACTTTCTTCATTTAAATTCGTTAAATTATTCATGTTGACTATTGGACCTAACTTTCGTATGAATATTACTTAATATAAAAAAAACTAACGCAGTAATAAAAAAAACAAATAGATGTACAGATCAAATAAAATAAACAAACTGCCGTTATTAACAACGCCTATTAAGATACGAGCAAGACAAATTAAGCGAGGAGAAATCAAAACAAAGTCAAAATAGTCGGTACGAACTGTATGAACTCAAACTTTCCAGTAAAACCTATAATAAATTACTAATTAAAAACCCAAAAAAAAAACTAAAAATTAAATTAAAACAAAATTGTTACCGCAAACAAAAAAAAAGGAGATCATATTTGATGGTTAATACCATTTTTTAAATACTAAAAAAAAACCAAAATATATCTCCCAAACAACTAAACTATACTTTGTCCTAAATTAACTTACAGGACAAAGGAATTCGCAAACACCAACAATGTTCTGGTGAGAAGATTTAAGTTTTTCAATAAACAACAATTATGCGATTTAAAAAAAACACTCTTTATCCAAAATAAAATATGAACGACAATTCCTTAAAAAAAACAACAATCCTACCGACTGCGCCAATGTATTTTTGAATATAACAGAAAAGTTAAAATAATAATAAATAAATTTTAAACTTATTAAAAAAAATTCTAAAGTTACAATTGATCAAAAATAACCAAACCATGAAGTTAGACCCCACAAATTAAAGATTTAAAAAAACAAAAAAAAAACCATGAAATAGAAAATAACTTACACAACGCGGAGAATGAAATCTGAGCTTCAGCCGGAACTAGCTGGGATTTGCGAATTAACTAATTTTTGTGATGTCCGAGGGTTTTATTAATTTTCTCAAGGGTGGGAGTCTTCTTGTTTAATTCACTCGAGTCGGAGTGAATCAACCAATCACAAATCGTACTTAAGGGTGTTTAACTTCATGGTGGGGTAATGCTAGGAATGAAAATCTCCCTTATATCGATCAACCCTCTCTACTGGTAAAATTGTACCGTGGGTTGCCCACTACTATCTATAATTTAGGGTTAAAATATTAACAAATCAATTTTCATTCTTGCATTTTTCCTAACTAAATTCTTAAACTAACTTAAAAGTAAACAAACATACTAACAGATTTTTTTATGAATTTTTGGAAAGGGGCACAAAACTCTAAAAAGTTCACCTCATTTATTACATTTTCAATAATATTTTAGTATCTACATTATCAGCGGGTCACGGCGCTTCTTCTGAGTTGGTCAAACATTTAATTTTACATAAACAAATAATTTATTTAAAAAAATAAAACAATTATGGGCCTTTTTTTGTCTTTAGGGCGCTTGCCGTTAGGTACGCAGGACTTTGGGTTCCAACGATAAGGTTGTAAACTTCCGCCCTTTGCTCAATCCCGAATAATTGCACTAAGGTCGGTATTGACTTTGGAGATAAAAAAAAATATTCCGATAGCAATTGCAAATACCGACAAAGATGTTTCATTTGTGCAAGTCGCAAACGCCTAAAAAAAAAAAGAGAAACCCAAATTGCTTTACGACGACCAAATGTTAGTAAGAAAAACTTCTTTTTTTTCCTTACTATTTATCATCCAAATCTCCGTAAGAGCTTTCTTCTACGGACCAAATGATAATTCCCGGCAATATTATTAAAAATGTAATAGTCCCAAATTTAGCATATTTACATGCCTAAGAACCACAACAAAAGAAATAAATTCATTTCATTTCTTAAGTTCTTAGGTATTTATGTCAAATTTACGCATGCGCCCCGAACAGACTTTAAGTTAGGAAGTAGTTCATTTCACTACAACAATTGAACTATTTAAGGTTAGAATCATATTTTTGATGTGTTGTGACGTTTTATTTTCGTTAGCAAGTTAAATGATTAATTATAAAAAAAACTTACTCAAATAATTCCTTATCCTAATACGCGCAATGAAATAATTATGAGATGGGTGGTTGGCTCCGATAGCTCTGTGAAGATGGGAGTGAGTCAAATTAAAGAAAAATACCAGGGCGCCACGCGACTTTACAAACCACCCTCGCTCAAAAATAAATCGCGAAAATTCTGAAATCTCACAAGTATCTCTTAGTTGCTGTTCAATAAAAAAAACTACAATTACAATTTGCTTCAAGCTCTTCAACAACAAAAAGGTAAGTACGATCAACTCAATGCTAATAAGCAATGTTGTGCAGGTAAGTGAATGTTGCTATCACCCCTAATGTTACTGTTGTTCAATTTTTTTTTTGGACGATATTCAAAATACAAACAAGTTTTCACCTTTAAAAAAATATATTAAAAAAATGAAATAGTATAACTAACAGTAATATAATTGCTCTGAATACTAGAGATATCACCAGGGTGATTGTTGTAAGTAATAAAAACCAGATTTAATATTCGAGTAACGCCCTAAATAATTAATCAAGAGGGCTATATTGTAAAATGCCGCAAAAACAACACTGATCATCAGTTTTATCATACGAGAAATAACGTTATTTGTCGTGTACAATATGTGTACAAATTTCTTAATATCTAATAAATCATAAACATTTCAATACACCTCTAAACTCAGCTCAATAATAATAATTAAAAAAAAAATATTATGATGAGTTAGTAGTCCAAACTCAAAATTACACCAGAAGGGTATAAAAAAATATATAATAAAAACAAAATTGCTTATTATCTTGATTTAAAAAAAAAACAATTAATCGCTATATTTTACCAACACTCAGTTATTAGAGCGAACTATGAAATACTTTAGTTTGAGGACAAACAACTTGAATTTAAATTAATAAAAAAAATGATTCTGTTCAATAATAATACCAAAAATATACACTCTGTATTCGAGTTTGCAAAATCTAATTGAATCTTAGTCATCTAATTTTGACTCAATAAACAATTCAAAATTTAATTTGAACTAATGGGTAAATCTCCCAACGAAATTTTCCAAAATATCTTATTATTAAATTTCCATTTATCTAAGGGATGGGTAAAACTGCCAACAAAATTTTCAAAATATCTAAATATATTAAGCTTATCTGTTTTAGATTTTAGGCCACCATACAGGAATCCACGATCACAATGTTCATGACAGGTTCACAAAAAAACTCCAAGATGTAGTTCCAACACTCCAAGTGCGTCGCCAAAATAAAATTGTTGTACTCACCAACCAGGACTCCAGTACCAGAAATTCCAACACCTTGGTTGAAAGAAAAACTCCAAGCGAAATCCACAAAATTGGGTCACAGGACTAGGCCCGTGAAAAAAAAAACCTACGATTACGTAATTGTATGAGCCTTTTGTTTGGCCAAAAATTATGTATTCATACAAGTAAAGAATCAAAAAAAACAGCTATGAGTAGTAATTTACCTAACTGAACTCTAATGCAAATCAAGAAATACTATCACTTACCCAGATGTGCGGGTTTTGTTAATTATCGGATGAAGAAAAGTGAAGCACGTGTTGCTTCAAAATACCGGCCATGAAAATCCGACTACGTCGTTTCACGGCAAGCGGACCAATTTTCCAAATAATCGTCCCTCTTCAAAGTGGGAAAAGTAAAAACACGTTTCCAAAGAACGATAGAATTTTCAAATAATTCGGACACTTAAAACCACTTCGAGCAACTAGTAAGTACGCTTCAATATTCTAGAATGATCTCCAAATTTGCAATCGAGAAAAATTAAACACATACCACATGTGCGCACCAGACTCAAAATTGAATACGCGCTAAGCAACTTTGGAAATTGCGATAAGATCAAGTTTGGTTGCCTAAGATAAAACCTTATCATAAAATAAAATCGACTTAAATTAACTCGAAATACGTTGGTAGCAAAAAAAATGCTACAGATTTCCCCGTTACTTCCAGACGAAAAACTGTAAAGTTTTTCGGCTCAACCAACTAAACTGAAAAGCAATACGGTCGACTCCGAAGAATCGCAAAAAAAAATCTACAATAGATACGCAAACTAACACAGAGCAACAATCACCAATTAAAACATCTAACGCATACTCTACAATATTCCTCTAATCTTCCACATACGGCTTCAAATCTTTACTATTCCAATCTCCTTTATATCTTCCGTTTTCGTCTTCCAACGCATACGTCCATGGAGATAATCGCTTCTTCACTACTAAAGGTCCAACAAATTTTGGAGCCAACTTGGCTGAGAAGTAGTTTGCTGCCATAGACAAAGCATAATTCTTTCGCCATACCCTTTGTCCGGCTTCGTACTGAACATCTCTGTGTCTTAGATTATAGGTAATCCTATTTCTCTGGTAAGCCTTAGCTAATCGATCTCGTATTTCCTTAAATAGCTCCTTAAGCTTAGGAGGCTTCTCCGGTACCTTCGTACGATCAAAACGGAATTTAAATGGCTCATCCACGACTTGAGCATGTTCTTCGCCAACTAAAATTGGAGTCCTGCCAAAATTCACCAAATAAGGGGGATACCCTAATACTTCATGTACAGCAGTGTTCACAGCCCAAGACAATTTTGGTAAGATTCCATCCCAAGCTCGTTGGTTATCGTGTACGTAACAGATGAGCATCGTCTTAAGAACTCGATTGACTCGCTCTACAGGGTTGCTTTGAGGGTGATAATTAGCGTCGAATCTTATCTTGATCTTATAACTAGAACAAAGATTTTTGAATTGAGTGGAAATAAATTGCTTCCCATTGTCGCATATCAGCAACTGAGGTGCACCGAATAGTAAAAATATCTCATTCTCCACTAGCTTACAGACGATCGTAGATGTGGCCGCTCTAATCGGAAAGAATCTCGCAAAATTGCGATACGATCAAGTTTGGTTGCCTAAGATGAAACCTTATCAGAAAATAAAATCGACTTAAATAATCTCGAAATACGTTGGTAGCAAAAAAATTGCTACAATGTTTCCAATTGTTAATAAAGATAGAGCCTTCGGGTAGCTCCTACTTAAATATGCTGGTTTTTTAGCACCTTCGCACTAGAATTATAAATTTATATATGAAAAAAATTTTAAATGTGGATTCATTTCGCATTTTAATTTAACTCTACCCAATACCAATGAAAATAGGTTATATTCTTGTGTCAAGTTATAAATAGGGAAAACTCTTATGCTTATGTTTGGATTTTATGTATCTTCGTCCTTATAATAATATAATACCTTTCCCTTTCATACATTGAGACCAATAACAGCAAACAAACCAGACCTAGTTCTTCTAGACTTTGAAACCAAAATACTTACCACCATCGAGATATCCTGCCCAGCGGAAACAAACCTACAAAAAAAGCTAGAAGAGAAGAAAACAAAATATAGAGAACTTACTTTTGAATTTAAAGATACTTACCCGCAATACAAAGTAAAACTAAACGTCTTGCTTATTGGAGTTTTGGGAGGAATACCGACTAGTCTTGAATCAGAGCTTAAAACAATTCCAGGCTGTGAGAAAGTCAGAAGACAATTAATATCCGAATTGCAGAAACTCGTTTTACTAGGATCCATGCACATACTAAGAGCGCATAACATTAAGTTTGGCTAGGTTACTTACCTTAACAGGAGTAGCCTTTTAGTAGAAAGCCATATGGGAAGGAGTTGACCATACTATGACGAATGCAAATTCTGAAGAAGTGGTGGCCCCTGAAACCTGTAAAAAAAATAATACTAATACTTTATTTGCCCAACAGAAAAACTCCAGTTACAGGACAAAAAAAGAAATAGCATGAATAAATAATTAATTTTACATAAAACATACAAATCTATAAGCTGATTAGAATATATTAGGTACATAAAAAACTAACACTATATTTAACACAATATGAAAGCAACATATTTAATAATATAATAACATTAAATAAAAAAACAGTAACTTAACATTAACTTTACAATGCAACAAAGGCCACTACTTTTTTTAAATCATTAAAACTGCTATTAAACATATCTACATTTTCAGTGCTCAAATACTGATTATAATTAGTCATCATAGAAACTATTGGCGAGTTGGTAAGTACATTAATAATAATAATAATAATAATAATAATAATCCCGCAAGGGTAGTACTTACCTACTACTGGAGCGTGGCGACTCCACGGGTTCCTGAGCCAATCACCACCCTATGGGTTAACCTCCCTAGGGTGAGCATACAGGGTTCCTAAGACTAGAGCCAAAGCCTCGGACTCCTCGGGTGTAGAGGCTTCACCTGAGGTGAATATGGTACAGCCTACCTCTGACTCTGAGGTGCTTCGCAGCCGTAGTCAGAGATACCAAATGCGAACGCGATCACAGGCAAAACATACAGCTATAGGAAATCAAACAGACATTTCCAACTCTGAAGTCGTTGCTGGAGCTAATATCCGGCCCGACCAAGAGCCACAGAAATTGAAACGAACTAAATGGTCAAAGGAGATTAATGAATTCATAGTTCGTAGCTATTTCCAAATTACTAAACTAGAAACTTTAAAGATTAAATACAGCACTAGACTCCATGAAACTGTAATTCATGCATTTCCAGAATTTCGTGATAAAACCGTACAAAATATTCTTGATCAGAGGCGATCGATAATGATTAGAATGAACCCCACAGAGTTAAATAATATCAAAAAAGAAATAGCAATTCAGTTAGGTATGGTAAAAGACAATAACATAGAAACAAATATCCAGACCGTGAAACCAGCCCAACCACACGATGCACACTATGTTAAGACCCTGGAAGAAGCTATCGTAAAATATTCAAATATAGACATAAATGAACGTCCAATTCTTCCAAAACTTAAATACACACCAGCAACTAACAACATTATAGCGAAACTTAATGCGATCCTCAAAGTAAAATGCGAAGAAGCTGACATGAAACAATTAAATGATCTAATTTACTCTGCTGCAATCACAGTGTTACATCTTCATGACCAAAAACCTATAAAGAAAAGAAATACAAAAGAAAATGATTCCAACAAACACACAATACCAAAATGGGAAATAAGACTAATTAAAAAAGTTGAAAAACTCCGGAAAGAAATATCCTGGCTTTCTGAATACATAAAAACCTCAACACCATCCAACAAACTACGAAGGTTAAGTCAACAGATTATCCAAAACCACCAGAACGCAGAAAACAATACAAATACTGAGATACTAGACATTATTAAGCAAAAACTTACAGTAACATCTAGTAAGCTCCGAAGATACCGAGAAAGTAACCAAAGGAAAAAAGATAATGCACTATTTTCTAAAAGTCAAAAAGCGTTCTACAGAAATCTAAATGATAATTTGAAGATCAACCCACAAAATGTAGAGCTCCCGGAACCTGAAGCAATTAAGACCTACTGGAGCAATATCTGGTCACTCGAAGGTAAATTCCGATCGAAAGCACAATGGCTCAGGGATGAAAGAAAAAGGCATGAAAAAACACCATTAATGCCCTCTGAACCGATAACAGACGACGAAATAAAATCAGCACTACGATATACACAGAACTGGAAATCACCAGGCAATGACCAAGTTCACAATTACTGGCTAAAAAAATTCATAGGTACTCACCACAGATTAGCTAAAATACTTACCGCAATCGTCGAAGATCCAACTACAGCTCCTAAATTCTTTACTGCAGGACAGACGTATCTTCTACCTAAAACAGAAACATACATTAATGATCCAGCTAAATACAGACCTATTACGTGCTTATCAACAACATATAAACTCTTAACTACCATCATAACAAATAGAATACAAACCCATCTCCAGGCAAACAATATAATCGCACAAGAACAAAAGGGCTGTTCAAAAGGAAGCCAAGGATGTAAAGAACAGCTGATAATTGATGGGGTCATATGCGAAGAAGCTAGAAAACAAAAGAAGCCATTGTATACAACTTACATCGACTACAGCAAAGCCTTTGATAGCATACCACATTCGTGGCTGCAGGAAATACTAAAGATTTATAAAGTGAACCCAGAAATCTGCAACCTACTTACCACCTTTATGAGCAGATGGGAAACAGAGATATTCATCAAAGGTCCCGACGCACACAACATACATGTTGGTAACATCAAGATCAAACGTGGCATCTTTCAGGGAGACTCGCTCAGCGCCCTTTGGTTCTGTTTAGCGATTAATCCACTATCAAGTATTCTTAATAAAAAATGTTCGGGCTACAAACTATCAGATAGCGAACAGAGAATAGTCCATCTGTTCTACATAGATGACCTCAAGATCTTTTCAGAGAATAAGGAGGAACTTACTAAATCCATAAAATATGTAAAAAACTTCAGCGATGATATTGGGATGACCCTGGGGCTTGATAAGTGTAGAGTTAATGCTATGGTGAGAGGAAAATGGGAGGAGCAAGCAGGAGTTAATATTAATACACTTGTAGACCCACATTTAATCCAAGGTATGTCAAAAGATGAAACCTATAAATATCTCGGCTATGAGCAGAATCAAGGGACAGATCATCGTAAAGCCAAACAGAAACTCAAAGAAGTTCTAACACGGAGAACAAAACAAATTCTAAAATCCAAATTGTCAGCCATCAATATGTCGAAAGCGATTACCACCTATGCTTTTCCAGCAATATCATACAGCTTCGGGATCGTCCGATGGACAAAAACTGAACTTGAAGAGCTTGACCGTTCCATGAGAGTACAGTTCACAAGGTACCGAGCTCACCATCCCAAATCCTGCATGGAACGATTCCATCTTCCTAGACATAAGGGTGGCAGAGGGATTACAAACCTGTACAATACCCACCAAAAATATGTAGAAAACCTTAGAAACTACTTCAAAAAGAAGAAACAATCTAGCCCACTACACCAGGCAATAGTCATGTCAGATAAAAATTATACACCACTTAAGCTCTCGGACGAAAACTTTAATCCGCTAGAAATGGTCGAAACCGATGAACATAAAATAACTAAGTGGAAAGGGAAAGCTATGCATGGAAGATATCCATCTCAACTGGAAAATGAATACATAGACCAATCAGCTTCGAACGAATGGCTTTGTACCGGCAACATTTTCGTAGAAACCGAAGGCTTCATGTTTTCCATTCAAGACCAGGTAGTACCAACTTTAAATTACAGAAAACACGTAATGAAGGATACCTCTGTCATATCAGACAAATGTAGATTATGTAAGCATGCCACAGAGAATATAGACCACATCATAAGTGCATGCAGCATACTCGCTCCAAAGGAATATACCGCAAGACATAACAATGTGGCAAAAATTATCCACCAGCAACTAGCGAACAGACTGAAAGACCCCGAAGAGCTCATACCATATTATAAATATGTCCCTGAATCAGTCATCGACACGCCACAAGGTAAACTATATTGGGACCGATCGATATTGACAGACCACACCATCCCAGCCAATAGACCGGACATCGTCTATCAGAATAAAACAACAAATAGTACTTACCTGATTGATATTGCAATACCAGCTGCAGCGAATATACTAAAAAAGAACTTAGAAAAAATAGAAAAATACTTACCACTAGCTCAAGAAATAAAACATCTATGGAATGTAGACTCGGTCACTGTAGTGCCATTTATTATAGGTGCAACTGGGGAAATTCCAAAAAATTTGGAATCTAATTTACGACTCCTCAATATAACTCCAAAAATGATCAAGAATTTACAAAAATCAACAATTCTGGACACTTGTAACCTGGTTCGTAAGACATTGAATCAATAATAACATCTGCACAATATATATTTAAAGTTTACTTACCCAACATAGATTACGCTCAGCTCCATCATAAGCCGCGTGCATCTATTAATAAAACTAGATTCGATACTTACCAATCTATGAAAATAATAATAATAATAATAATAAGTACCATAGACCAATCAGCTTCGAACGAATGGCTTTGTACCGGCAACATTTTCGTAGAAACCGAAGGCTTCATGTTTTCCATTCAAGACCAGGTAGTACCAACTTTAAATTACAGAAAACACGTAATGAAGGATACCTCTGTCATATCAGACAAATGTAGATTATGCAAGCATGCCACAGAGAATATAGACCACATCATAAGTGCATGCAGCATACTCGCTCCAAAGGAATATACCGCAAGACATAACAATGTGGCAAAAATTATCCACCAGCAACTAGCGAACAGACTGAAAGACCCCGAAGAGCTCATACCATATTATAAATATGTCCCTGAATCAGTCATCGACACGCCACAAGGTAAACTATATTGGGACCGATCGATATTGACAGACCACACCATCCCAGCCAATAGACCGGACATCGTCTATCAGGATAAAACAACAAATAGTACTTACCTGATTGATATTGCAATACCAGCTGCAGCGAATATACTAAAAAAGAACGGAGAAAAAATAGAAAAATACTTACCACTAGCTCAAGAAATAAAACATCTATGGAATGTAGACTCGGTCACTGTAGTGCCAATTATTATAGGTGCAACTGGGGAAATTCCAAAAAATTTGGAATCTTATTTACGACTCCTCAATATAACTCCAAAAATGATCAAGAATTTACAAAAATCAACAATTCTGGACACTTGTAACCTGGTTCGAAAGACATTGAATCAGTAATAACATCTGCACAATATATTTAAAGTTTACTTACCCAACATAGATTACGCTCAGCTCCATCATAAGCCGCGTGCATCTATTAATAAAACTAGATTCGATACTTACCAATCTATGAAAAAAAAAATAATAATAAGTACTACCCGCAAGGGTAGTACTTACCTACTACTGGAGCGTGGCGACTCCACGGGTTCCTGAGCCAATCACCACTGTAACGTTTTTTTTTTAGACTTTAGGTAATAAAATTAATTGGTCGAAATGTTTGCAAGAATTCGCAACGCTAATTACTGCTATGTTGGTTGCAGTTCCAAGATGTGGATTTTATTTTTTTTGGCGACATCCAGGCCCTTAGGTGTAAAAAAAAAAATTACTCCTTTTTTTGGTAGGAATTATAGGTACCCTTTGGCCGAAAGTAGTGGAGGTTAATAATTTTATCTCTTCAGTGTAACGACGGGTGACATGTTGGACAATTGTTTACTTTGTTTACGTTCTCAGAGGCGAATTTGGCTTGCTCGAATGTCTTAATTTGAATATGTCGTTTACAATGTTGCCGGGGGCCTCTTCAAAATTTATAAATTTCAAAATACCGGATGCCGTGATTCAGATGATCTTCCTCATGAAAATAATAAAAAAAAAAGGAAAAAAAAAATGAGACAAGACTTCCCGAGATGGGGGCGATTAGCGTATACGGGAATTTTTGTTGTTCCTTATCAAAAAGAACATTTGGGAAAATTGGCAACGTGGAACGTTCTAGAAAATTCGATGGAAATTGCAGGAAGAACGGAATTTTGGAAGCCATTCTGGTGTCTCTCTGATTTTGAGAAACACGCGCGCGTAAGCTAAAAGATTTTGAAGTGCAAATTTAGGGTGTAGGATAGTTACTAATTGGTTTAGTCGGCAAGGCCGGAATTTTATCTTCACTCATAATAAAATAAGTGGCTGTCGTTTTGGAATCCACGAGGAGGTTTTCTTGTTGTCAGTGGAGGTTCGTCACGCCATTTTTCTTCGCTTGCTTGCGGATTTGGAATATTTGCTAATTCAGAATCACTGATCAAAGCCGCCCAACATCTCAGGTATTACTTTACTCAGTTTTTAAAGTTATCTTTTTCGTGCTTGTTTCTACAACCCTGTTTCCATCATTTAGGCTTTTTGGTTTTGGAGACCCGTAAGGTCATCGTTTTTTTTTTGTATGAGGTTCCTGTTTTCCCTCTTTGATTGGTCCAGCGAATATGGATGTTGTTTGGAGGTAATTTGCAATCTCCCTGTGATATCTGGAGGAATTTTATTGAAGTTGGATCCATATTTGGAGCCTTTTTGGGTGTCTACCATACTCACACCTACCAACTGGAGGGGATTACTGGATCCAATATTGGTGCTTGGGAAGGCAGAGATAGAGGAACGCTTCTTAAAACCTTGGACAGTTCAGATAAGCCAATATTATCAAAAGTTTAAGTGGCCTTCAGCTTTTTTTTGTGTTAATTTGACTTTAAAGACATTTGTATACATATATATTTTTTTTTTAATTGGGAAGTTCTGATAAATACCGCCCCAAATTTGGTCAAAATTAATTTTTGTTTTGGAATTTCTTTATTATAAGCGCAAGATTATATTTTTAATTCATGCCCTGCCTGATAAAATATAAAACAGGGTCATTATTACTTCTGATGTTTACACTATTAACTATAATTATTATTATTCTAAGTTGATGCGTTTTAAGCGTTGTTAGGACGACGTAAGCTTACCAAGTCTAGTCCCTATTCAGGTGCTATTTAAATATACTATTGATTACTTATAAGCGAATCATAATTTGTTTTACCGGTAAGCGTAAGAAGTTGAATACTCAGCATTTTAATTTTCCTTTCTCTAACCAAAATAAGGTTGTAGTTTTTTTTTTTGAACAGGCGTATTTATCATTGCATTGCATATAATTGTGTATATATAATTTTTTTTTTTTTTTATACATATACTTTTTTGATAAGTTGGGCTTGATATTTTGTGTTCCTTGTCGACTGACTTTTCAGGTCCCGTTTATTTTCAGGTTACTAGTTTGTTGCTTCTTAGTTCCTGTATTTTTTTATTTTAAGCAAAGCAACTGGCGCCCAGGAGTTTTAAAAAGGAAGGTTTTTTTTTTGCTCCATAGAGAGTATTTCTCTTTTTTTGGAAATTTATAGGAGAACCCCACCCATCTTCACTGAGTCGGCGAGCCACCCTTAAACAGCTTCTAGGGTGTAGGCTGCGACCTTAGCAGCCCAACAACCGAATAGGTGGTAGTAAATACCTTTCGGAATATTTGTGTTTCATTGGCGCCCAACGTGGGGCCCGAAAAATTGTTTGTTCGTAGATTTTTTTTAAGTATTTTTGGTTTTCCTCTTTCGAGGTCCAATTTAGGTTCCAAATGGCTTCCCAGGATATGGCAGGATTCGAGATAAATCGGCTTTCAACCGACGAGCTGAGTTACGAGTTAAAAATTCGTGGATTTACCGGTGAGGGTACGTGCCAGGTGATGCGAAGCGAGCTCCGGAGTGTGATGAGGTTTGAACGCGAGGGCAGAGTTTTGGAGTATCCCAAAAATCCATTTAAATTCGAGGACGAAAAGGTCACCATTGATTCAAAAATATTAGATATTCAGAAGCTAATAGAGACCTTTGATGGGGCGTTAGAATCGAGTCTATCAAAAAAACTTGCTAGTAAAATAGGACATCTTATTGGTAGGATAGAAAGGCTAGAGGGTGCAACAGAGGAAGATAAGGCAATAAAAGGGCAGTTGGTTTCGGCATTAAAGTTGTCCTCCGCCATTGAGAGCAAGATGCGACAGAGGAGACGAAGTCTGCATAATTCCACCATTCAGGACCCTAGTATTTTGGAAGTAGAGGAGCAGGGTTCGACGCCTAGTTCTGGCGAATCTGAGGACGAGCGGAGTTTATTTGAACCACCAGCAGCAGACGCTCCTGGCGTTTCAGGAAATTTTAGGAAGTCGGTTCCCGTTTGTAAGTGGAACATATCATTTGCTGGTACACGAAATGAATCAGTCAACGCGTTTCTGGAGCGGGTTGGAGATATGTGTTCTGCTAGGAACGTAAGCCAAGGAGAACTATTTAGGAGTGCGTATGATCTGTTTACAGGAGAGGCAGCTATTTGGTATGCGGCCAATAAGCATGCATTTGGCAACTGGAGTGATTTATCTAAAAGTCTTAGAGATGAGTTTCAATCAGCATTTTATAGGGAAGAATTATTCGAAGAAATTAAGCGCAGGATACAAGGTCGTGAGGAGTCCATCGGAATGTATTTGGCTAAAATGGCTACCATGTTTGCTAGGTTAGGTACACCCATCTCGGAGGCAAATAAACTTAAGATATTGCGCCGGAATATCGCACCATATTATCAATCACAGCTCGCTTTAACCCAGATTGATACAGTAGAAGACCTAAAGCGCCTCTGTCAACAATTAACAATCAGTAAGGCTTCAGTTGAAAGTTTTAATCCACCCCCGAGGCGTGCACAAGCTTTAGAACCGGACTTAGCGTATGTTGAGGTACCAACGAGGGAAGTGGCAGCGGTCTCCCCCAACGAAAAACCTTCAGAAAGTAGGAAATGTTTTAAATGTCACTTACCAGGACATCTAGCCAGGAATTGCACGACAACTAGGCCCAATAGATATTGTTATAGATGCAAAACACCAGATGTTACAGTATATACATGCCCAAACTGTAATAGCCGGCAGGGAAACGGGCCCAGGAGGTCGTAGGCCGTACGCCGACCCCCGAAAGCTTCAGTACGGAAATAATGTCTTCTCAAAAATGTGTCCTCGACTACATCCTTTCTCATGCAAAAGGGGATCAACGTCCTTACGTAGAAGTTGAAATTTTGACTTGTAAGATTATGGGATTGTTAGATTCGGGTGCTTCGGTTAGTATATTAGGAGGTAAAGGTTACAATCTTTTAAAGGATTTAGGATTAAAATTGGTTTGTAGCGAGAGGACGGTGTGTAGGGTTGCTAATGGAAATACCTGCCAGAGCATTGGATATGTCAGTGTACCTATAAAGCTGATGGATAAATTAGAGGTAATAAATATTCTGGTGATTCCTGAACTACCACATACCTTGATATTAGGAGTCGATTTTTGGAAGATAATGGGTATAATCCCTGATCTTAATAGTGATGTCTGGTCCTTTACCTCCGCTCAAATTGATACGATAGAAGATGGAAGTAATTTAACACCCGCTCAACAGGTACAACTGGAATGCCTGATAGAAAAACACAGGGAAGTGTTAGGTTTTGGTTTGGGTTGCACGCACTTAGTGGAGCATCGTATTATTACAGATGCTGAGCCGATCAAGCAGCGGTACTACCCTGTATCGCCGTATGTTCAAAAACATATTGATGGAGAATTGGATGAAATGTTAAAAGCCGGAGTGGTGGAAAGGTCTTCGTCCGGATGGTCATCACCGGTACTTTTGGTACCAAAGAAAGACGGTAGTTACAGATTCTGCGTCGATTTCAGGAAGTTAAATGCTGTGACTAAAAGAGATGCTTATCCACTTCCTTACATCTCTTCTATTTTGGATAAATTAAGAAACGCTTCTTTCATATCTTCCATAGACATCAAATCGGCGTATTGGCAGATCCCTGTGGCGAAAGACTCCAGAGATTATTTAAGTTTTACGGTGCCAGGGAGAGGTTTATTCAGATTTTGTCGTATGCCGTTTGGACTCCACAACGCGCCTGCAACGTGGCAGCGTTTAATCGATAGGGTATTAGGTCCAGAACTTGAACCCTGGGTTTTTGTTTACCTGGACGACGTGATAATTATTTCTACCACTTTCGAGGAACATTTAAAAACATTGGATGAGGTAATGACTCGATTAATAGCTGCGGGGTTGACAATTAGTATGGAGAAATGTCAGTTCGGCCGCCGTGAGCTAAAGTATTTAGGCTATGTGGTTACAGATTGCGGGATTAAAGTAGATGCAGAAAAGGTTACGGCAATTCTTAATATGCCATCGCCCACTAATACTACGGAAGTACGCAGGATCTTAGGTACAGCCTCTTGGTATAGGCGTTTTATACCGGATTTTGCTACTCTGGTTGCTCCACTCACAAAATTATTGAAAAAGGCAGAAAAATTTTTGTGGGATAAGAATTGTGAACATGCTATGACGAAAATAAAGACTGCATTAGTCTCAGCACCTATTCTGGCCTGTCCAGACTTTTCTTTGCCATTTTGCGTACAAACAGATGCTAGTAATTTTGGAATTGGTGCTGTTTTAACCCAAACAACCGAAAAAGGCGAGCAGGTTATTTGTTACTTAAGTAGATCCCTCAATCGTAATGAGCGCCGCTATAGCACCACGGAGAAGGAATGTTTGGCGGTTATATGGGCTGTAGAGAAATTACGTGCGTACCTTGAAGGATCAGTTTTTCAGGTAATCACTGATCACCATTCATTGATCGGGCTGAGCAATCTTAAAGACCCTCATGGAAGGTTGGCAAGATGGGCCGTCCGCCTTCAGCAATATAATTTTTCCATAATTCATCGCAAAGGGAAAGACCACATCGTACCAGATATATTATCTCGTTCGGTACCAAACATCGAAACAATCACATTAGATATATCGGACAAGTGGTACGAGTCGATGCTAAAAACTGCCAAAACTTATAGTAAGGTGGTACAAAATAATACAAATGTACTAATTCTAGAACCCACAGACAACAATAACTTAAAGGAAATCAGAACAAGCTTAAATCCTTTTAATTTAGGGCCCGGTATTAATAATATTAAAGAAACCAAAACTGGTAAAATAATCATCAATTGCACAAACAAGACAGCGCAAGACCGAATTAAAACGAATATTGAAAGAAACCAAACAGATAAAAATGACTTCACAGTAAGAATTCCTGAAAAAAAGCTCCCCCGCTTGAAAATATACCAAGTAAATACTAGTGACCTCACAAATGAAGTATACTCTGCATCGGTGATAAAGCAAAATGAATTTAACGAAAACGCTCAATTTAAAATACTGAGGACAATTAAATACGAGAAAACATCGAATTTAATTGTAGAGACGGACATAAACACTTTTAAAACCATCACTGAGAATGGCGGCTTACATATTGGATGGAAATGGTGTCATGCTATAGAAACTATGGACATTATGCGATGTTTTAAGTGCAGCCTTTATGGACACACTGCTAAACACTGCAAAGGCAATCGGACCTGCCCGCACTGTACCGGAGACCACGATTTAAAAAATTGTTCAAATGAGGAATTGAAAAAATGCATAAACTGTGTCAAATACAACGATAAACATCCAAATCAAACTCAAATAGATGTCAATCACTCGTCAAAAGACCCAAAATGCCCAACATACATCCAACACATTCAGCTATATAAACAAAAAGTACAATATGAAGGAAACCAAATATAGCAATCACAGAAACAAACAAAGTGCTCATCACACCATTCTCTCAATACCTGTTTTACAATAATACACCAAAATGTGCAATCCCTGGGAAATAGCATAAATAAAATAAACTACATGATTCAAGAAAATGCGGATTGTATAATCTTTGGAGCAACAGAACACTGGAAGTGCAAAGACGAACTACTAGCCCTCAACTTATATAATCTCCAACTCGCCTCATCCTATTGCCGCGAACGGGGGAAACATGGTGGAGCCGCTCTCTTCGTTAAAGAGGGCATCAAATTTAAGGAACGCCTGGACATTATAAACAAATCGATCTGCAATGTCATTGAAGTAGCTTCCGCTGACATTACTTTAAACAACTTAATTTTTACAGCGGTATGTACTTACAGACCACCTAACCCTAATTATAATTTATTTGAATTAACATTCATAAATATCTTAGAAATTCTGTTTCACCAAAAAAAGCCCTATGTTATCATGGGGGATTTTAATATTGATTTTAGCAGCACTAGTGAGAATAGTGAAAAATTTAACGCATTATTAAATTCTTATGACGTAAAAGTAACAATATCTGAAAACACGCGAATTTCTAAAACGAGTAAAAGTACAATAGACAACATACTCACAAATTTTAACACATATACAAGTAGGGTAATTCAATACCATATATCTGACCACCTAGGTCAACAAATCATGTTAAACTCAGATTTAAATAACCACAAATCAGTAAACCTAACTATAAAAATTAGGATATTTAATGAAACAAATAAATCCAAATTCATCGACAACATAAAATTAGTCAACTGGAATATAGTTTACAATTCACCTACCTCGCAAGTCAATGAACTATGGGAAACATTTGCAAATCTAATAACGGAACGATTCAACCAATGCTTCCCCTTAACTAAAAAAAACCACTTGCAAAACAAACAAAAATATGTAAATATAGCAATGAAATCAAAGACTTAAAATACATACTGGACTACCTCTCCATTAGAATGACTAAAGATGAAAACGCTCACAAACTATACAAAGAATATAAAAAATACTATGATGACAAAATTAACGACTCAATTACGAAATACTATTCTTTACAAATAACCCAATCAAGCAATAAAATAAAAGCCACATGGGACGTAGTAAATAAAATCACTAACACTAAAAACAAACAAATTAACAAAATTCCCACTGGCACGAACTTAAACGTAATTGCTGAAAACTTTAATACATATTTTACCAACATTGCACCTAAATTGAATGCACAAATACCTGAGATAGACATTGATGAAAATATTAAAAGACAAACAAATTCTTTCTTACTCTCTCCAGTCACGCCTAATGAAATAATAACATCTGTTAAACTAATGAAAAATAGTACGAGTCTTGATATCGATAATATGCCAATCACCTTGATAAAAGAAATCATACAATCCATAGCTGATCCATTAGCTTACATAATTAATTTAGCTTTCGAACAAGGAATTTTTCCTGACTTACTAAAACGAGCCTTAGTGGTCCCGATCTACAAAAAAGGAGATGAAAACATGCTGGAAAATTATCGACCGATAAGCCTCCTACCGTGTTTTAGTAAAATATTCGAAAAGCTATTCTGTAACAGACTACTAAATTATTTTCAAAAATTCAAATTACTAAGTAAAAACCAGCATGGGTTCATAACTGATCGGAATGTTTCCACAGCGGTATTTGAAATAGTTGACACGATAATTACATCAATTGAAAAGGACGTGGTGCCTTGCAGTCTGTTCCTTGACCTCTCTAAGGCATTCGATTGTGTAGACCATAGCAGTCTCCTCCGAAAGTTGGATCTGTATGGTGTGCGAGGTAATGCGCTGCAATTTATTAAATCTTATTTAAATCAGAGAACCCAATGCACACAAGTTAAAGCTAATCAAAACAATTACAGATCCACCTTCTCTGAGGTGAATGTGGGTGTCCCGCAGGGAAGCATTCTGGGGCCGCTTCTGTTCGTCATTTATATAAACGACCTATCAGACTACCTAAAGCATCTAGGAAACCATAAACTAGTAAATTATGCAGATGACACTACACTAACACTATTACACAAACACATGGAGAATATCATTGAGAACAACACCGAACTAATTAAGGCATTACTTGACTGGTTTAAGTTTAATAAATTGACATTAAACGAATCTAAAACACAATGCATGGTATTTAAACCAAAAAGATCGGAATCATATTTGGAAAACATCCAGTTCGGAAAAACACAATTTGATTCAACACAAAAAACACGCTGCCTTGGACTAACCATTGATGATCACCTAAACTGGAAAGAACACACGTTTGAATTAAATAAGAGAGCAAATAAAGTAATATACTCCTTAAGAATACTGAACCAAAAGGTAGATGCAAATACCCTAATACTTGTATATCAGGCTAACTTTACTTCAATTATTCGTTTCGGGATTCTTTTTTGGGGGCACCCTGCCAACCTACAAAAAATCTTCCTCACTCAAAAATGCGCGGTGCGTATAATATTCAAAATGAAATTCCGTGAGAGCTGCCGCGGAGTTTTTAGACGAAACAATATTCTCACTATATTTGGTATATATATTTATGAATGTCTAATCTATCTGTTCAAAAATAAAAACTGTTTTATAGAATTTCTTCCTACTAGTAACTACAAGACTAGAAAAATGCCCTACCTACTCCCAAAACATACAACAAATATGTTCGCACATGGCCCTAAATACAGCTGCTTAAAGCTCTTTAATGCATTGCCGATCGAAATCAAAAACTTAAACTGTATAAACCACTTTAAAAATAAAATTCGAGAACTGTTAGTAAATATTGAACCTTATTGTGTGGATGATTTTTATAGTTTTAAATTTTAAATATTAACTCTAATTACTACTTTTTACTATTATGACCTTTGACACATTTTCTATTACTGTTGATATACAATCGTCCATTATATATGTATGTATTGTCTGTAATACAGTTTTTTGAAAAATAAAGAATTTGAATTGAATTGAAAGGGTGGAGGAGAACCCTATCAAGTTTGTGAATTGGAGGATTATTGATGGTTCTCTCTATAAGGCAGTTAAATTGAAATTTCCCGTCTTGCAAGACCAAGAAAGTCAATGGAAAAGGGTTATTCAAAAAGGTGATCGAGCTAGGATTTTGAAGGAATGTCACGATCTACCCACGTCCGGTCATGCAGGAGTATATAAAACCTTTGGGCGAGTTTCGGAGCGATATTATTGGCCTCAAATGAGAGAGGATGTTTCTCGGTATGTTAGGAGATGCCATGTTTGCCAAACTCATAAGGTAGAGCAAAAGAAAGCCGCAGGGCTTATGCTACAGCAACCATATGCCGATAGACCATGGCAAGTTATTTCTGTAGATTTGGTTGGCCCTCTTCCCCGTACTTCTAATGGTCATGTATACATTCTTGGTGTTGCGGATTATTTCAGCAAGTTTGTGCGATTATTTCCTCTCAGGGCAGCAACTTCCAACGCAGTAACCCGTCTAGTCGAGAACGAAATATTCCTAGTGTATGGAGTTCCACAAATTTTAATATGCGACAATGGCAAGCAATTTATAGGTCGTGCGTTTCAGGCACTCGGAGAGCAATATAAGGTTCGTATTCGATTTGATGCTTTATATCATCCACAGGCCAACCCTGTAGAGAGAGTAAATAGGGTTATGAAGATGATGTTAGCTTGTTACGTAGACGGTAACCATCGGCTTTGGGACGCTAATTTAGCGAAGATTAATTGCGCTATTAATACCAATAAACACGAAGTGACGGGTCACACTCCCTATTTTATTAATTTCGGCAGGGAGCATGTCTTAAAAGGAACTAACTTTACGTACTTATTGGATGCGGCAAATATTAGATTTGATCGATCTAAAGTAGAGAAACGGGAAGGCGAATTTGGCGCTCTATATAGAGAGGTTCGAAAGATGTTGGATAGGTCTTATGAGAAGAATAGGATTTACTATAATTTCAGACGCAGGGACATCCAATTCAATGTGGGTGATAAGGTTCTACGTAGAAACTTCGTGCAGTCGAATGCGGCAAAGTATTTTACGGCCAAACTGGCACCGAAATTTGTAGGTCCCTTCAAAGTACGGAAGAAGATATCGCTTTGGACATATCAATTGGAAGACGAAAGAGGCAAACAACAAGGAGCTTGGAATATCAAAGATCTCAAACCATATGTCGAAAATCCTGGAGGGGTTTCGATGGACTTGGTTTACTAGAACTCCACAAGATGGTTAGACGGATAATTTATTTCTTTTTGTGTGAAAATTGCAGGCAATTTTCAAGAAAGTGAGGGGGAATTTTGTAACGTTTTTTTTTTTAGACTTTAGGTAATAAAATTAATTGGTCGAAATTTTTGCAAGAATTCGCAACGCTAATTACTGCTATGTTGGTTGCAGTTCCAAGATGTGGATTTTATTTTTTTTGGCAACATCCAGGCCCTTAGGTGTAAAAAAAAAAAAATTACTCCTTTTTTTGGTAGGAATTATAGGTACCCTTTGGCCGAAAGTAGTGGAGGTTAATAATTTTATCTCTTCAGTGTAACGACGGGTGACATGTTGGACAATTGTTTACTTTGTTTACGTTCTCAGAGGCGAATTTGGCTTGCTCGAATGTCTTAATTTGAATATGTCGTTTACAATGTTGCCGGGGGCCTCTTCAAAATTTATAAATTTCAAAATACCGGATGCCGTGATTCAGATGATCTTCCTCATAAAAATAATAAAAAAAAAAGGAAAAAAAAAATGCACCATGGTTAGTCGGTAATGAGACAAGACTTCCCGAGATGGGGGCGATTAGCGTATAGGGGAATTTTTGTTGTTCCTTATCAAAAAGAACATTTGGGAAAATTGGCAACGTGGAACGTTCTAGAAAATTCGATGGAAATTGCAGGAAGAACGGAATTTTGGAAGCCATTCTGGTGTCTCTCTGATTTTGAGAAACACGCGCGCGTAAGCTAAAAGATTTTGAAGTGCAAATTTAGGGTGTAGGATAGTTACTAATTGGTTTAGTCGGCAAGGCCGGAATTTTATCTTCACTCATAATAAAATAAGTGGCTGTCGTTTTGGAATCCACGAGGAGGTTTTCTTGTTGTCAGTGGAGGTTCGTCACGCCATTTTTCTTCGCTTGCTTGCGGATTTGGAATATTTGCTAATTCAGAATCACTGATCAAAGCCGCCCAACATCTCAGGTATTACTTTACTCAGTTTTTAAAGTTATCTTTTTCGTGCTTGTTTCTACAACCCTGTTTCCATCATTTGGGCTTTTTGGTTTTGGAGACCCGTAAGGTCATCGTTTTTTTTTTGTATGAGGTTCCTGTTTTCCCTCTTTGATTGGTCCGGCGAATATGGATGTTGTTTGGAGGTAATTTGCAATCTCCCTGTGATATCTGGAGGAATTTTATTGAAGTTGGATCCATATTTGGAGCCTTTTTGGGTGTCTACCATACTCACACCTACCAACTGGAGGGGATTACTGGATCCAATATTGGTGCTTGGGAAGGCAGAGATAGAGGAACGCTTCTTAAAACCTTGGACAGTTCAGATAAGCCAATATTATCAAAAGTTTAAGTGGCCTTCAGCTTTTTTTTTGTGTTAATTTGACTTTAAAGACATTTGTATACATATATATTTTTTTTTTTAATTGGGAAGTTCTGATAAATACCGCCCCAAATTTGGTCAAAATTAATTTTTGTTTTGGAATTTCTTTATTATAAGCGCAAGATTATATTTTTAATTCATGCCCTGCCTGAAAATATAAAACAGGGTCATTATTACTTCTGATGTTTACACTATTAACTATAATTATTATTATTCTAAGTTGATGCGTTTTAAGCGTTGTTAGGACGACGTAAGCTTACCAAGTCTAGTCCCTATTCAGGTGCTATTTAAATATACTATTGATTACTTATAAGCGAATCATAATTTGTTTTACCGGTAAGCGTAAGAAGTTGAATACTGAGCATTTTAATTTTCCTTTCTCTAACCAAAATAAGGTTGTAGTTTTTTTTTTTTAACAGGCGTATTTATCATTGCATTGCATATAATTGTGTATATATAATTTTTTTTTTTTTTAATACATATACTTTTTTGATAAGTTGGGCTTGATATTTTGTGTTCCTTGTCGACTGACTTTTCAGGTCCCGTTTATTTTCAGGTTACTAGTTTGTTGCTTCTTAGTTCCTGTATTTTTTTATTTTAAGCAAAGCAACTGGCGCCCAGGAGTTTTAAAAAGGAAGGTTTTTTTTTTGCTCCATAGAGAGTATTTCTCTTTTTTTGGAAATTTATAGGAGAACCCCACCCATCTTCACTGAGTCGGCGAGCCACCCTTAAACAGCTTCTAGGGTGTAGGCTGCGACCTTAGCAGCCCAACAACCGAATAGGTGGTAGTAAATACCTTTCGGAATATTTGTGTTTCACCACCCTATGGGTTTACCTCCCTAGGGTGAGCATACAGGGTTCCTAAGACTAGAGCCAAAGCCTCGGACTCCTCGGGTGTAGAGGCAAAACATACAGCTATAGGAAATCAAACAGACATTTCCAACTCTGAAGTCGTTGCTGGAGCTAATATCCGGCCCGACCAAGAGCCAAAGAAATTGAAACGAACTAAATGGTCAAAGGAGATTAATGAATTCATAGTTCGCAGCTATTTCCAAATTACTAAACTAGAAACTTTAAAGATTAAATACAGCACTAGACTCCATGAAACTGTAATTCATGCATTTCCAGAATTTCGTGATAAAACCGTACAAAATATTCTTGATCAGAGGCGATCGATAATGATTAGAATGAACCCCACAGAGTTAAATAATATCGAAAAAGAAATAGCAATTCAGTTAGGTATGGTAAAAGACAATAACATAGAAACAAATACCCAGACCGTGAAACCAGCCCAACCACATGACGCACACTATGTTAAGACCCTGGAAGAAGCTATCTTAAAATATTTAAATATAGACATAAATCAACTTCCAATTCTTCCAAAACTTAAGTACACACCAGCAACTAACAACATTATAGCGAAACTTAATGCGATCCTCAAAGTAAAATGCGAAGAAGCTGACATGAAACAATTAAATGATCTAATTTACTCTGCTGCAATCACAGTGTTACATCTTCATGACCAAAAACCTATAAAGAAAAGAAATACAAAAGAAAATGATTCCAACAAACACACAATACCAAAATGGGAAATAAGACTAATAAAAAAAGTTGAAAAACTCCGGAAAGAAATATCCTGGCTTTCTGAATACATAAAAACCTCAACACCATCCAACAAACTACGAAGGTTAAGTCAACAGATTATCCAAAACCACCAGAACGCAGAAAACAATACAAATACTGAGATACTAGACATTATTAAGCAAAAACTTACAGTAACATCCAGTAAGCTCCGAAGATACCGAGAAAGTAACCAAAGGAAAAAAGAGAATGCACTATTTTCTAAAAGTCAAAAAGCGTTCTACAGAAATCTAAATGATAATTTGAAGATCAACCCACAAAATGTAGAGCTCCCGGAACCTGAAGCAATTAAGACCTACTGGAGCAATATCTGGTCACTAGAAGGTAAATTCCGATCGAAAGCACAATGGCTCAAGGATGAAAGAAAAAGGCATGAAAAAACACCATTAATGCCCTCTGAACCGATAACAGATGACGAAATAAAATCAGCACTACGATATACACAGAACTGGAAATCACCAGGCAATGACCAAGTTCACAATTACTGGCTAAAAAAAATTCATAGGTACTCACCACAGATTAGCTAAAATACTTACCGCAATCGTCGAAGATCCAACTACAGCTCCTAAATTCTTTACTGCAGGACAGACGTATCTTCTACCTAAAACAGAAACATACATTAATGATCCAGCTAAATACAGACCTATTACGTGCTTATCAACAACATATAAACTCTTAACTACCATCATAACAAATAGAATACAAACCCATCTCCAGGCAAACAATATAATCGCACAAGAACAAAAGGGCTGTTCAAAAGGAAGCCAAGGATGTAAAGAACAGCTGATAATTGATGGGGTCATATGCGAAGAAGCTAGAAAACAAAAGAAGCCATTGTATACAACTTACATCGACTACAGCAAAGCCTTTGATAGCATACCACATTCGTGGCTGCAGGAAATACTAAAGATTTATAAAGTGAACCCGGAAATCTGCAACCTACTTACCACCTTTATGAGCAGATGGGAAACAGAGATATTCATCAAAGGTCCCGACGCAAACAACATACATGTTGGTAACATCAAGATCAAACGTGGCATCTTTCAGGGAGACTCGCTCAGCGCCCTTTGGTTCTGTTTAGCGATTAATCCACTATCAAGTATTCTTAATAAAAAATGTTCGGGCTACAAACTATCAGATAGCGAACAGAGAATAGTCCATCTGTTCTACATAGATGACCTCAAGATATTTTCAGAGAATAAGGAGGAACTTACTAAATCCATAAAATATGTAAAAAACTTCAGCGATGATATTGGGATGACCCTGGGGCTTGATAAGTGTAGAGTTAATGCTATGGTGAGAGGAAAATGGGAGGAGCAAGCAGGAGTTAATATTAATACACTTGTAGACCCACATTTAATCCAAGGTATGTCAAAAGATGAAACCTATAAATATCTCGGCTATGAGCAGAATCAAGGGACAGATCATCGTAAAGCCAAACAGAAACTCAAAGAAGTTCTAACACGGAGAACAAAACAAATTCTAAAATCCAAATTGTCAGCCATCAATATGTCGAAAGCGATTACCACCTATGCTTTTCCAGCAATATCATACAGCTTCGGGATCGTCCGATGGACTAAAACTGAACTTGAAGAGCTTGACCTTTCCATGAGAGTACAGTTCACAAGGTACCGAGCTCACCATCCCAAATCCTGCATGGAACGATTCCATCTTCCTAGACATAAGGGTGGCAGAGGGATTACAAACCTGTACAATACCCACCAAAAATATGTAGAAAACCTTAGAAACTACTTCAAAAAGAAGAAACAATCTAGCCCACTACACCAGGCAATAGTCATGTCAGATAAAAATTATACACCACTTAAGCTCTCGGACGAAAACTTTAATTCGCTAGAAATGGTCGAAACCGATGAACATAAAATAACTAAGTGGAAAGGGAAAGCTATGCATGGAAGATATCCATCTCAACTGGAAAATGAATACATAGACCAATCAGCTTCGAACGAATGGCTTTGTACCGGCAACATTTTCGTAGAAACCGAAGGCTTCATGTTTTCCATTCAAGACCAGGTAGTACCAACTTTAAATTACAGAAAACACGTAATGAAGGATACCTCTGTCATATCAGACAAATGTAGATTATGCAAGCATGCCACAGAGAATATAGACCACATCATAAGTGCATGCAGCATACTCGCTCCAAAGGAATATACCGCAAGACATAACAATGTGGCAAAAATTATCCAACAGCAACTAGCGAACAGACTGAAAGACCCCGAAGAGCTCATACCATATTATAAATATGTCCCTGAATCAGTCATCGACACGCCACAAGGTAAACTATATTGGGACCGATCGATATTGACAGACCACACCATCCCAGCCAATAGACCGGACATCGTCTATCAGGATAAAACAACAAATAGTACTTACCTGATTGATATTGCAATACCAGCTGCAGCGAATATACTAAAAAAGAACGGAGAAAAAATAGAAAAATACTTACCACTAGCTCAAGAAATAAAACATCTATGGAATGTAGACTCGGTCACTGTAGTGCCAATTATTATAGGTGCAACTGGGGAAATTCCAAAAAATTTGGAATCTAATTTACGACTCCTCAATATAACTCCAAAAATGATCAAGAATTTACAAAAATCAACAATTCTGGACACTTGTAACCTGGTTCGAAAGACATTGAATCAGTAATAACATCTGCACAATATATTTAAAGTTTACTTACCCAACATAGATTACGCTCAGCTCCATCATAAGCCGCGTGCATCTATTAATAGAACTAGATTCGATACTTACCAATCTATGCAAAAAAAAAAATAATAATAATCTTACACAGAAGTACAAAAGAGCTCTGGAAAAGATATGGACCTCCGAACTTACAGCGAAGAATAAGGTAGACGCCACCAACATACTTGCTGTCCCGGTCTTGCTACACACATTTGGCGCGCTAAAGTGGAATGTCGCTGAAATAAAGAACTTGGACAGAATGACCAGAAAAGTAATGAACAACAGTCGCAGCTTACACCCAAACGCGTCAGTCCAAAGACTCTACATCCCAAGAAACCAGGGAGGGCGCGGACTGGTAGGAATAGAACAGATGTACGAAAGAACCATTATTCTGACTGCTTGTCATGTATTTAACACCAAAGATCCACTGTTAAAAATAGTTAAACAACACGAACTAAACGGAAACGGATTTCTTTTCCAATCGGCAAGAAGAGCAGCAGATATAATAAAAGAACCAATTTGTCTTAAAAAATATCAAGGAAGTAACTACTGCCTTACAAAAATGGACACAAAAGCGCTAAAGGGAAAACTAAAGGAAATATTCGAAACAAAAAATATAGAAGAACATCAAAACAAACCCATGCACGGCCAGTTTTCAAAGAACATCAGGGAACAAAACCTATCTAAGGAGCTAACGTATGCCTTTCTAAAATCATCAGGGCTTAAGTCGGAAACAGAGGGCTACATAACGGCAGTTCAAGACGGAGTATTTCACAGTCTCTCATACAACAAACGAATACTTTCTCTGGCAATAGATGATACGAGATGTAGAGCGTGCAAATCGTCTGAGGAGACGACTATGCATTTGCTGGCCTCTTGCCCAAAATATGCACCCACTCTTTACATCGAAAGACATGACAATGCACTGCGCGTACTATACAACTACTTGCGGTTCGAACTCAAATTTTATGAGAAAATTAAACCTTCCTACATCAGAGAAGACGATGAGTCGGTTATAACAAACGACAATTACAAAATATTCTGGAACATTCCATTTAGCACAACCACTCAACTAAAGGCTAATAAACCCGATCTTGTAGTAATGGACAAGACAAATAATAAAATGTATGTGATCGAAATGAGCTGTCCAGCAGAAAATAACATCGAAAAAAAAGAGCTAGAGAAAACGGAAAAATACCGTGACCTAATGTTCGAACTAAGGAAGTCCTATGATAAGTTCGACATCACATTTATTCCCATTATAGTGGGAGTTTTGGGTGGGATTCGAAGCACAACCGAGCAGAACCTGAAAAAGATAAAAAATATTAGAGACTACGACATAAAAGATTGTAAATATGTGATGATTAGGGACTATTGCATTTTCCATAATATTGCCGGGATTTAACTATTAGTCATTGTAAAGCAATTTGGGTTTTTTTTTGATGCGCGTTTACGACTTGTATAAATAAAACATCTTTGTCGGTATTTGCAATTGCTATCGGAATAAATTTTATTTCCAAGTAAATACCGACCCTATTACAATTAGTCGGGACTGAGCATAGGGCGAAATTTTACAACCTTATTGTTGGAACCCAAAGTCCGACGCGCCTAATGGTGGGCGCCCCAAAGACGGAAAAACCCACAATTGTTTTGTTATTTTTTAAATAAATAATTTGTTTATGTAAAGTTAAAGTTTTGACCAACTCAGAAGAAGCGCCGTGACCCGCTGATAAATTAGATATTAAAGTATTATTGAAAATGTAATAAATGAGAAAAGCTTTTAGGTAATTTGTGCCCCTTTCCAAATTTATGTCTGTAATTTTTTTATTTTATTTTATTTTTTTAATTTGTATTTACTGCAACCCTATTTTCAGTTAAGAGGGTTGATGGGATTTTTTTCATAACACTAAGCAACCCCTCGAACGGAACACGCAAACACTACTTAAATACCGCACCCTCATTGGTCAGTTCATCCCCCACTTTTGTATTTTTGTCTAAGTACAAAAGCGGTGGATTTTGAAAAGATTGTTAATTCGTACATTACCCGACTTGCTGCTCAGTTCACAAAGTTTCGTGTCATTTTTTTTTATTTTTGTTTAGTTTTTTTTTGTTTGTTTTTGTTTTGTAAAGTGTTTGCGTGTATCTGATAAGAGGTATTTGCTAGGGTACATTTTCGAGATAGTTTGTTTTAAATGCAAATTATTGTATTGAAGTTTTAAGTTTATTTTGATTTTCTTGTTTTTTTTGTAATTTAAGTCTTCATATTTTGTTTTAAGTTAACATTTGTATATTTTATTTGTCCATTTTAATTCATATTTTCATTAATTATCACTGTAATATAGTTTTAATATTTTTAAATTCAGATCATGGTGCTTAATTTCAAAACCTAGCGAATCCTTCTTTCAGCTATTTAAGTGTAAAGTGCGCGAGTTTGAGAAAATTACAACGGCGAGAGCTGAGCAGTAAGGGCGTAACAGAGATCAGAGAGGCCTTAACCCCTGAGAAGTAAGTGAGAACATTTAATTATAATTAGTAAATTTCTGAGTCGGAGAGTTACAATTTCAGATCAATGAGGTGAAGTTATCAGCCACCCATCGTATAACATCATTTAAATTGGTCAAAATTTAGTATTTATGTAAAACCCGGTCTGCCTCTATAAAAAGGACCTATTCATTAATTGATACGTCAATTAACGTTCCTTAAGGATAATTTTCAATAATTTTCTTTTCAAAATTAATATAATTTCATATTTTAATTTCATAGACCAATTAAAGAGGCAAGGCTGAAAGACGGGGTAAAATTTACATTGGCGCAGTCGGTAGGATGTTTTGAAGACTACCTCTTTGTTATTGAAATTGGAACGGAATCTATTGCACAGTAGATGTATTTGATTTTTTTTTTTGTTTTGTTTGTTAATTTGAATTACTTCGATTAAATTTTCTCACTTGACATATTACTAATGTACGAATTCCTTTGTCTTAAAAGAAACAAGACAAAGTATAGAGTAAGTAACGAGTGATTTTATTAAAATTAATAAGTACGTATAGGAAATTTGTGCTATTCTTCAATTAAGTTGCATACTATTGGAAATTTATTAGCTTGTGTTTTTTTTTTTTTTTTGGAGAATTGAATTTTATTCATTGCGATTTTTGTTTGTTTTGGCTATTGGATTAGTAAATTATCTAAAGATTGTTGATTGTAGTGACAGTTTTTTTTTTTACATATCTTAATTTGAAAGTGGTAACATTTTAGAAAGAAATCCGAAAATGAGTAATTCTGAAATAGAGAAAAGTGGAGGTGTACCGATTGTTTCTAGTGAAAATAACTCCATGGATAAATTATCTAAAATTAATTATACACCAAGAATAGTGGATAATAATAGTTTTGTTTTTCTTGCAAATTGTTCAATGATTGAAGAATTTTCGGGAAATTCTGATGTTTATATTTTCACAGAACAAATCGAAAATTTTAGTGGTTTGCTAGGTTGGTCCGGAGGTCAGTCATTTAATTTAATGAAGCTTAAGTTAAAAGGAAATCCATGTAGGTATTTTTTCCACAGTCCTACTTTCTCTAGACCTACTGATTATGGTTCTTTGAAAAAATGGTTAATTAGATTGTTTGGTAAAGATTTAGATTACGTTCCTGCTGGGGCAATAAAGAATATCACGCGAAAAGAGAGCGAAAGTTTGTTTGAATTTCTTACGAGATTAGAGGCGATTGCTGTACAAATTTATCCGGAATTTGTGAATGATAGGTTTTCTAAAGTAAATCAAATTATTAGGGAAAATAAAGTTCTGACACAATTTTTGGAGGGAATTGATACAAAATTGTGTAACGAAGTTATAAGACACAATAGATCGTGCTCTAATGTTTATGAGGTGTTAAAATGTGCCGAAGAGTATGAATTGTTGTTTAAAACAATGATTAAAGAGACTAGGGCTGATCAACATAATAGGTTGAGCAAAAATAGTGGTTTTGAAGTGAATTTTGAGTTAGGTAATAATAATCCACAGACAGATAAAATATTTCGGAAAAATCATTTTTATTTAAAATCGACTTGTTGGAATTGTGGTTCTACGGGTCATATTAGTAAATACTGTCCAATTCCGAAGCAAACAATTTGTTTTAATTGTGGTGCGTTGGGACATAAAGCCCCAGATTGTAAATTAAAGTGGAAATAAATTTAATTTAGTTTTGCACATTATAATTTCTAAGTTGGTATTATAATTTTTTTTGATCGTGGTCAGACTCAAAGTTTTATTTAAAGTAAATTATAGTTTTGCATTGAAGTATTTTTATTTATTTGAAGAAGGAGGTTACCTGTTATAGATTGTTTTTTTTTTGTCCGCAATAAAATGAAGAATAGTTGAAATTTATAAAGTAAGTTGGAGGAGCGCATGAGAAGAGTAAATTAATGCAAAAGTACTGGCCAGGCTTATGTATTTAAATAGATGTTAGATTAGAAGATCGTTTTGTCGTGTGTTTGTTGAGTGTACTGGAGTTTGTGCACTCACATTTGTTAGAGGTAGAGGTATTTACTGGAGTTCGTAAATCTCTCTTTGTTTTGTGTGTTGTGTGTTTGTTGAGTGTACTGGAGTTTGTGCACTCACATTTGTTAGAAGTAGAGGTATTTACTGGAGTTTGTAAACCTCTCTTTGTTTTGTTTGTGGTGTGTTTGTTGAGTGTACTGGAGTTTGTGCACTCACATTTGTTAGAGGTAGAGGTATTTACTGGAGTTTGTAAACCTCTCTTCGTTGTTTTTGGTTGTATGCCTATTAAGTGTACTGGCGTTTGTGCACTCATCTTTGTTAGAGGAAGAGATAGTGGCCAGAGTTAATAAACCTCTGTGTTGAGTTGTTGAATGTAAAGTGGACTAGAGATTGACTACTTGCAAGTAAGAGATGTGTCCAGAAAATCTATAATTTGTCTGACGTTTTTTTTCTTTAGCAATTTTGTAAATGTGAAGTTATAGATGATAGTTCTTGGGTCTTGAATTAGAACCTTGTTTTAAACGTTTTTTTTTTGCTTCAAGTGGATGAAAAGTATGTTTTTTTTTAAGTTAGGGTTCAATGTCATTTTTTTTTTTTTTTTTGTTAATGAAGTTCTTTTTTCTCTTGTGTTTATTGGATGTCATTTGATGTTACTGTAATGGAAAATTATTCAAGTAATTGGTTTTATTATACAACTTAGAGTCAAGTACATTAGGAGTTATTTCAGTTCTTGGGTTATCTTATATTCATGATATCGTGGTTTAGAGTAGGGTACTGATCACACCTTTATTGGAAATTTCGTATATGGAGTATATAAGATGATCATGTATAAGATTATTTTTGTTTGTTTTTTATTAAAATGTTTTAAAGAAGGTACACTGACGAAAGTAAAATCAATTGAAAGTTATCTAAAAACTAAGGAATTAGATTAATAACAAGATTCATTTATTTGAGGGTTCGAGTTTGTTAGTGGTTCAGTTCATGGTTAAGAAGTTATTAGATTGTTTAGGAAATATATGGTGGATGATGGCTAATTTTAATAAGTTGTAATTGTAAGAATCTGATCTGCCATCGAATTTCAGAAAATGGCATTCTATAATTGGACGATTCAGCTATGGTACCCAGTCTGGAAAGTGTTAAGTCTACTACAACCCAAGATCGTTGGGAAGAGAAATATGGCGTTTATCAAAGAAGAATGAAGCCGAATGAAATAAAGGAAGTTTGGTTACTGGCAGAATAGGTCTGAACCGAGTAGGGTCTATAAATACTGTCAGCAAAGTTACTGAGTCAAGTTATCAAGTTACTTGATACGTTTCAACTCCAAAGAAGATCGACTCCCAGACTGGATTCCAACAACAGGAAATTACTATATTTATAATAGATTATGATTGGTATAAGTTAATTTTGTATATATATTAGGATTAGGAATTTGACGCGTTTTAGTTAGGATTTTTTTTTCTTATTTTATTTCTTTCATTGTTTGCAATTTTTTGATTCGAGTAGGTATACTCGAATTTTAAGTGGGGAAGAGTGTAAATATGTGATGATTAGGGACTATTGCATTTTCCATAATATTGCCGGGATTTAACTATTAGTCATTGTAAAGCAATTTGGGTTTTTTTTTGATGCGCGTTTACGACTTGTATAAATAAAACATCTTTGTCGGTATTTGCAATTGCTATCGGAATAAATTTTATTTCCAAGTAAATACCGACCCTATTACAAATAGTTGGGACTGAGCATAGGGCGAAATTTTACAACCTTATTGTTGGAACCCAAAGTCCGACGCGCCTAATGGTGGGCGCCCCAAAGACGGAAAAACCCACAATTGTTTTGTTATTTTTTAAATAAATAATTTGTTTATGTAAAGTTAAAGTTTTGACCAACTCAGAAGAAGCGCCGTGACCCGCTGATAAATTAGATATTAAAGTATTATTGAAAATGTAATAAATGAGAAAAGCTTTTAGGTAATTTGTGCCCCTTTCCAAATTTATGTCTGTAATTTTTTTATTTTATTTTATTTTTTTAATTTGTATTTACTGCAACCCTATTTTCAGTTAAGAGGGTTGATGGGATTTTTTTCATAACACTAAGCAACCCCTCGAACGGAACACGCAAACACTACTTAAATACCGCACCCTCATTGGTCAGTTCATCCCCCACTTTTGTATTTTTGTCTAAGTACAAAAGCGGTGGATTTTGAAAAGATTGTTAATTCGTACATTACCCGACTTGCTGCTCAGTTCACAAAGTTTCGTGTCATTTTTTTTTATTTTTGTTTAGTTTTTTTTTGTTTGTTTTTGTTTTGTAAAGTGTTTGCGTGTATCTGATAAGAGGTATTTGCTAGGGTACATTTTCGAGATAGTTTGTTTTAAATGCAAATTATTGTATTGAAGTTTTAAGTTTATTTTGATTTTCTTGTTTTTTTTGTAATTTAAGTCTTCATATTTTGTTTTAAGTTAACATTTGTATATTTTATTTGTCCATTTTAATTCATATTTTCATTAATTATCACTGTAATATAGTTTTAATATTTTTAAATTCAGATCATGGTGCTTAATTTCAAAACCTAGCGAATCCTTCTTTCAGCTATTTAAGTGTAAAGTGCGCGAGTTTGAGAAAATTACAACGGCGAGAGCTGAGCAGTAAGGGCGTAACAGAGATCAGAGAGGCCTTAACCCCTGAGAAGTAAGTGAGAACATTTAATTATAATTAGTAAATTTCTGAGTCGGAGAGTTACAATTTCAGATCAATGAGGTGAAGTTATCAGCCACCCATCGTATAACATCATTTAAATTGGTCAAAATTTAGTATTTATGTAAAACCCGGTCTGCCTCTATAAAAAGGACCTATTCATTAATTGATACGTCAATTAACGTTCCTTAAGGATAATTTTCAATAATTTTCTTTTCAAAATTAATATAATTTCATATTTTAATTTCATAGACCAATTAAAGAGGCAAGGCTGAAAGACGGGGTAAAATTTACAAGATATACTTACCAACATCCAAAAGTATGTAATACTGGGTTCTTTAAGAATCTTACGAACCCACGAATCCAATCACACAATGTCCTAATTCCCCCGCAATGTACTCATCCTAACGGAAGACATAGCGGTGTATAGGCCAAAAGCAATACCACTGAGGTATACGCGAGCTGCTTTTGCGCCGACTTCCCTAAAAAAAAAAAAAAAAAAAAAATAATAATCTTTAGTTCTTTCCTTCATACTTTACATAATATAATATATTCAATACAACAGGAAGAGAAAAATGCGATACTTCAGATTACTCTGTTCTTCCAGCATGGCAAATAAAATAAATAAAATTATAACATTAGAATAAAGTAAACCAAAACAATTAACGTAAGTAAGACTTTAAATAACCGAAAGGTAAAGTGTATAACGTAACTTTACAGAAAAGCTTGACTAAGGTCTATATCAAAAAAGTCTTGTATAGAGTATGGTGCTGATTCAATAAGGACCCTAGAGACCTCTTTCTTAAAGTTGAGATAAGATTTTTCCTTTATCTTATTGGGTAGAGCATTATATAGGCGTGGGCCTATGAAGTTTGGTCCTATCTGCGATTTGGTGAGCCTGCAGAAGTCGCCCCTGATGTCATCTCGCTTCCGAGTTTTATATTGGTGAATATCAGCTTGCACCTCAAATTGATTTAGATTTCGATGAACATACAGTAAACACTGCTGTATGAATATGGATGGAAATGTTGGTATTTTAAGTTCTTTAAATGCATGTGAGCACTCTTCTCTGTAGTTAATTCCAGCAATCACCCTAACAGCTTTACGTTTCATCCTGAAAACCCTGTAAGCATCAGCAGCATGACCCCACACCAGAATAGCGTAGGACATCAAAGAATGACATAGCGAGTAGTAAGCAGTAGTTAGCACCTTTTGTGAGACACAGTTCGATAATGAACGAAAAACAAACGTATTCCGTGCCAGCTTGTTGCACAGTTCATCAATGTGTTTATGCCAACGCAGTCCAGGATCCATAACAATTCCAAGAAATTTTACAGATTCTGGATTGTCCCAATTATGCTTTTTCAGTGTAAACATCATTTTGATTGTTTTCTCTTCATTTAGTTTCAATTCATTTCTTTTAAACCAATCGTTTGCTTTCGAGAGTGCCTCTGTATTGATAGTTACTAGGTCTTGAACTTTACTACCCTTACAAGTAATTGTTGCATCATCGGCGAAGAATATCCAATTCACATAATCAACGTTCTGCGGCAAATCGTTAATGTATATTAAAAATAGTAGCGGGCCAAGAATGGATCCCTGAGGCACACCCATTGTGACTTCCATCCTAGAGGAGTACACATTATTCATGTACACAACTTGTCGCCGATTTTCAAGGTATGACTTCATGAATTTAATGCTATTTGAATCAAATCTATATGATTCTAGTTTATCTAATAAGATTGAGTGTGATACACAGTCAAACGCTTTTGATAAGTCGCAAAAGGTCGACATAGAGTATTCATTTTTTTCGAAGCATTGAATTGTCTTTAATATAAAAGATGTTATAGCATCGGTAGTAGAAGAGTTTTTTCTGAATCCGAATTGTTGGTGGATAAATAAGTAATTTCTTTCAAAATATACAGATATCTTATTGGCAACCAATTTTTCAATAATTTTTGAAAAGATTGGTAGCAAAGATATTGGACGATAATTATTCATGTCATCTCTGCTTCCCTTTTTATGTATTGGAATTATCTTTGCAATCTTCATTGACTCAGGATACACACCAGTTTCTAGACAGGTGTTAATTAACTTGGTAATCGGAGATACTAATATGTCTATATTCCTTTTGACTACTTTTATTGGTAAGCCATAAAAATCTGTAGATTTCGAGTTTTTTGGTGCCCTGATGACATCTCGCACTTCATTGGGTGTAACATCGCCCAGCGAGAAGGTTAGTCCAGTATTTACTTTGATTGGTTTTATAGTTATATTGCTACCTGTGTTAGCAGTAGACATTTTAATTTTTTTTGGTATATCCACAAAGAATTTGTTCATGCCTTCGCTTGTGATTGAGGTTGAATCGGTGTTCTCCTTAAAGGTGTCTTTACGTTTGCTGTTAATCACATTCCACATTGCCCTAATGGGATTACTAGATTCCTCAATTAGATCATCATTCTGCTTCGTTTTGGACTCACAAATTCCTCTTCTATAATCAGAGCTACATGAATTTCGCAATATAAGCAGTTCTGGTGTTCTAGTTTTCTTATATGAGTAGTTAAGCTGGCGGGCTCCGGTGACACAAACCGTTACTTTTGGCGGGAAAGTCTCTGATTGGTTGAATTTGAATTTTCAAATTTGAATTTTTGAAATGGAGCTCTGTGATTGGTTGAATTTGAATTTGGCTCGAAGTTGAGTGGGCGTGGTTTAAGTGATTTTAACGGTTTTGGTTATGATTTGACCGTTATAACTCGGCGCCGCAAGTCTCTGATTGGTTGAATTTGAATTTTCAAATTTGAATTTTTGAAATGGAGGTCTGTGATTGGTCGAATTTGAATTTCTAACTCGGTGCTGATTGGTTGAATTTGGATTTTCAAATTTGAATTTTAGAAATGGAGCTCTGTGATTGGTGCAATTTGAGGCGGCGGGTAAAAAAAAGGCTAGCTTAGGCTTGCTTGATCGTGTAGGCAACCAAAGTTGTTGAGTGTTGGGTTGCGGCGGCAAGTTTTGGAGGGTAAGTGTAAAAACTTATTGCACAATTTGTGCAAATCTAGTGTGTGTAGGCAGTAGATGTCTCGTTACTGAGTAACTTAAGGAAAGTTTGTAATTAATAGGGAAAAATAAAGGAAAAATAAAAAACTGTTTACTTTCTTTACTTTGTTTGCATTTATTTGCATTTATTTTTTAACAAACCTAATATAGGTCAACTTTTTTCACAAGTACTTGTCACAGGTACTTATGTAGACACCAGCTGTTGTTCTTGTTGTTGTGGTGATGGTGATGGTGTTTCTACTATTACTGGTACACTGATTGCACATCTTGGGGCTACTAACATACAAACATAAAATTTTAGTTTTTTTACAATTACTAAGTCAAAAATAAATTACTTACTTTTCACATATTTTGGCTGTGGTTTTTGGGGTTGTTGTTTGAGAACTGGTTGATGAATAAGAATACTTAGTTTCAGTGTACTCGTTCGTTCATGTTGATCTTCGAATTTTGTAACAAAGGCGTAATCAACTGGTAGAATATTCTTAAAATATTCGTAGTCGATTCTTTGCGTCAGTGTTCTAAAATCGTTTACGATGGAGTCTGTGAAGCGGTCATACTCCATTTTCAATTCTGCCTCAACTCTTGCACAGATTTCCTCGGTAGTTTCCACATAATGTCTCTTCAAGTAAACATTTTGCTGATCCATTTTTGTTTTTAACTGGGAAGTCGTCGACTTAGAACACACGCGAACTGCTACTGTTGTGTGTTGTGTGGAAGCGCGCGCTATTTATTACAACTCTCACTTCTCATTAGCATATAAGTAGTAATTGGTGGTTTGATGAATAATTACATGAGTAACTAACTAAATCTGTTTATGAGAATTCAATAATTGTTTATTTTTTATCAAAAAACCCCCAAGGACGAGTATTTGTTGAATTTTGTAAAATTATACGTTTATTATCATCAGGACTTAGGGCAAGTTTTCTTTGTTTTATGGTGTAAACTTTATGTTTATAGGATCTGATTGTGTACTGGGTGGTGTCCGTTGAGATTAAATTAAATAAGCAATTATAATAATCCTCGAATAAAATTTTATTAAGTGCAGCTTTTTTAATACCTTTCGCCTTTTTCAGTATATTTTTTGATAAGTGAAGCTTTTGTACATACATTTTTGATTTTAATCCGATAAATTCTAACATAATTTTTCCACCATTTTCATCTTTCATAAGTCCAAGTACTCTCTTATTTTTTAATGGAATATTATAAACGTTATTTGGAGCATAATTTGACGTATCAAATTTATTTATATCATTCTTAATATGTTCGTAAATGTTTTGCTCTACAAATTTATAAATGAGAGAATCTGTATCTCCATAAAGTAATGTTGCATTTAAGCCAAAATTTGGAAGAATATGATTATAATGAAAATCGTAGAGAAATGTTTTCGAAATATCTAAAACACACATGCCAACGTAAATTGGTTTGTTGAATTCAATTTTTAAACGATTCATTTGTATTATGATGATATCGGTATCAATAATGGTACAACTATTAAAATTTGGTTGTGAAATGTAATAATTTGCTCCGTAACGTCCTGACCATTTTGTAATTAATTTTATATCACAATATTTTCTAACATTTTCCATGGTTTTTCCGTACACTGAATTGACCATTAGTTTAAAAAAATTAATTTCAAAATCATTGCGACTATTTATTCTTTTTTCGGTGTTTAAATCGATGTACCTTTTTAACCAGTCAGATTGTTTAAATTTGAGAACTCTATGAATTTTTGTAATTTTTAATCCTAAACGTAAAGCTTGTTTTAAACTTTTATAATGTATAATATAATTTTTTTTATCGTAAAGTGTGGTCAATAACTTTTTGTATTTGGTTTTTGCTGCAGGCGGTACTAGATGTTCAGGACATAGAGGTAGATCTTTATGTGTTTCAAAAAGTTCTTTTGGATACTCAAGATCCACCTCGTAAATGTATCCTACATCATCATCCTGATTAGTATTTATTGAATTTAAATCGTTTACCCATTCAAACTCACTAGTAGGTAACATTTGACTCATTGCCATGCCATACAAATTGTTAATGTCAAAGTACATCAGATATGATGTTTCTTGATTAGGATCAAAATCATCACCCATATAGGGATTGTTCGCTTTTCCGTACCGATTTGAACATTGTGAAATACCTCCTCGAATACCGCGCTCTATAAACATTAACATATCAACATCGGTTAAAAGTTCTAATTCTACTTTGGTAACTTTTAGCATGGCATCGAACGAAAGACCTGGTGCTGTATAATAATGTAACGGATCTAATTGATAGGTTGCAAGACAGACTTCTCTAAAATTTTCAAAAATATCAACTAAAAGTAGTACGTCTGTTTTTAGATAAAGTTCTGCATATTCCTGTAAATTTTTAATTTTAAATTCGTTCCAAACGTTAAGAGCATGTTGATACTCTGCTTCAGTTACATTTGTATCGTTTAATCGACTATAAAAATCCTTAATCATCGGTAAATTTGTTTCTTGAAGTTTTTCCCAACTATCTAAATATTCATACGGAAAAATACCTTTCTTTTTCATTAAATTAAATTTTATAGGTTCCGTTCCGTAAAAATTATACGTTATCATTTTTTGATCGTCAGTTAAATACGAGGCGAGTTTCTCTAAACTTGAGGACATAAAACGAAAAGAATCTAAAAATCTAAATTGAACTTTTGTATCTTGTACATCTATTGAAAATGAAATGTACCTTTCTTTATTTAATGGTAACAATGAAATTTTTCCCTTAATTCCTCTAGAAAGTTCTTTAATTAAAAAATGACTATCATAACCGGAAAGGTTATGAAATATTACGGGAATAACATGTGAATCTTTAAAATTAATGTTACATTTTGAATGAGCGCTTCCCCTATAAATTCCTGTAAGATGACAATGATCTCGTACTTTTCTATTACTTTCATCATTAGTAAAGGGTAATGAACAAATGTGACAAAATTTAGAATTTTGAAATTCACGTTCATTTTCTATACTCATACTTATAGGTATGTTAGTTTTTAACATTTGATCTACTTCCTGTGCGATATTATTTAATTTTTGAATAAATAATTCTATACAATTTCGTCCAGAAAATAATTGAAAGTTTGAAAGATTTTTATCGTAACTGCAATTTAAATAACACGCTACACTGAAGGCTTCATGTTGTTGAATTTTTTCAGTTAACACTTCAGGTGAAGAATTATTATCTTCACTTGGAATTAAAATACTTTCAAGATCTGCATAAATAGCGAAAGGTACTTTAATTTTATTTCGAAAATTTTTAAATTTTAAAATTTTGTTAGTTTCTTTAGGTAAAACTATTTTTGTGGTATTTAAATTAATACAGTTTAGTAAATGCTGTTGCAAATTTGTAGACGATTTAAATCTATTTAAACATCTATCACATATCCAAGTTTTATTTTTCTTATTAGGTAATTGTCTATTTAATAATTTAGATAAATTTTTAATTAAAACAAAATGATGATTAAAAGTTGATTTAAGAAGTTGATGTTTTACAAAATCATTGTCATGTTCTTCATCATCAGTATCATCATTATCATCATCATATTGATCGTTTTTAAGTAATAATAATAAGTTAATTTTTTCAAAGTTATGTTTACTAATTATTAATGGTAAAATTTCCTTATTCGAACCAATTATAAAAATATTAATGGATAAAAAATTTAACGCTTCAAATTTTGAAATATCTTTTAATTGAATTGGAAATGAAATTTCTTTATAATTTAGTATACTTGAAAAATGAGGGTAAGATGTAACTCGATTTGGATTTTTATTTGCAACTGCAGGATATTTATGGCCATAATACACCAAAGAAAGCAATAGTCATCATTATTTTTAATATTTAATAAAGAATATGTTGTTTTTAGAAAGGATGGTGTTTCAATGTACGTACCTATCGTTAAAGGTGTAAAACGATTAATATTTACTTTTAAATGTAAAATTTGATAAAGAGCATAACCACTGTCTCTTTCTTGGAATTCTGAAAGTTTTTTTTCAATTTTTTGTATCACATTTTCAGAAAACCATTCTTTTAAATTTGTACCATTATCGATCGGTTCATTTTTTGTAGTGAAATGTTTTACATCAGTTTCCAATGTAGAAGGTTTAACAAAATTTCCGTAAAAAATACAATTTACTTTGAGCATGGAGCGTTCTAGTTCTTTTTTAATTTTAGTGGCAAAACTTTGAAATGCACAATTTAAAAATTTAATCGGATCTTTAAAATCTATGTTTATAATTGCACCAGATTTAATACGATTTTCAAAACACGATTCTAAATCTTTCCAAACTAAATGATTTTTTTTCACGTTTTTCACTGTTTTATGTTTTTGAAATTGTTGTTTGTAATAATTTAAAAGACCCAAAATTGATTCTAATTTTAAAAAATTTACAATTTTACATTTTTTTCGAATACAAATTTCAGTTAACTTAATAAATTTGGTAATACTTTTAAGCCATTTATCAAATTCTCTTTCAGATTTAATTATTCTACTCACTTGTTCAATTTTCTTCAAACCATTTAGAAGTAATTTTTCAATTGGTTTTTTAGTAATTAACGGATTTTGTTGTTGAGGTGTCGTCATGCTTGTAACTTTTTTCTTTGAATTTGAATGTTGTTGAGGTGTCGTCATGATTGTACCTTCTTTGAATTTTTTCTGCTTTTATAGGGTTCTATTTGGAGATGATGAAATTTTATGTGGAGATGGTAAAATTAAAAGGAGATGACCAAATTAAAAATTTAGTGGGATGATGAAATTAAGTGGAAATGACGAACTTAAAAATTTAGTGGGATATTCCAGTTAGTTACTATAAATACATCTTTACAAACTTAGTAACATAGTTACTTAGTACTTTCAATACTAATAAGTTTCTAGTGTAATTGTGATTTGTTAAAACAAAAATGTCAGGTGTTCCTTGTACTATTTTTCTGCGGTCTTTGGATCAACAGAAATTACCACCAAGAATGTTATATGTTGTTTGTAAGGAGATTTTTCGGTAAGTTTTTTTACTTTTTTTACTTATTTGTTCTTAATTAGATTTTTTTTCTGTATTACTTAGATATGGTGTTAAGTCACTTAGTATAAATGGTGTTGGCGAAGTTTTGTTAAACTTGCTATATACTCCCAAAATTGAAACGTTACGTCGAAAATTTGGTAATCTGCCGATAAAATACTCTAAGATGAGTTCCGAAAAACAAGAGGACATTGCATTATATAAAATGGCGTTGACGGAATTTAAGTTCGATACGTTAGCAATAGAAGAAGAACCTGTAGTAGTTGTACCATCATCACCACCACCAGCAATAACACCACCACCAGCAATAGCAAGTACTTCTTCTGCATTACCAATAATGCCACCACCACAACCATCAAAACAACCACCATCACAACGATTAAAAAGAAGTTCTGGTGGTGTTAGAAAACAGATTCTGAAAAAAAGAGAACGATCCCGTTCTCCTTCTCACCGTTCTTCATCTCAACAAGAGGCCACACAAAATATTGTATCTTACCTGAACGATTTAGATTGTCAAGAACTTGAAATTTTCTCTCAAGATTTAATTGCAAATCCATAAAAACACTTTTAAGAAAAAACTGTTTAATTTTTTTTTACTTTTATTATGGAATTTCAAATGTTGGAATAAATAAAAAAAGTATTCAATTTATTTTGTTGTTTTTATTATTGTAAATAACATTTTTTTAAAAAGCATACATTTTTTCAGTAAACCAAAGATAAGCAACGTTTACGTGAAATTTTGCACAACAACCTCCTTCAAGTTTTCCTAACCGCTGGTGTTCTTTGCATGCATGTTTAAAATAATCTCGTTCATGGACAAAATCCAGATCAGTTTCAGTTAAATTTTCAAAATTGATCACTACAGGATTTTTTATACACTCTTTGATTTTTTGCTGCCCTATGTAATCATAGCAAACAACTAACGCTTCCTCTTCTTTAATTACCTCTCTTAAAAATCCACTTAAGTTGTCCATGGCGATGAATTCATCCTCTCTTAATCGCATGTTACAATTTTCATATTCCAATCCGTGCACCTTCATTGATTGACAAATCTCATTCTTACCGCTTTCGTTTAACATGTCGTAGGGTACATTTTGGCTCACCATTCGATGATGAATTTGTTTTCTTATAGTGTCGTATATTGCAACTTCTCTTACCAGGAACCGAACGGTTTTTGGGAGGTGGTTACTTTTGTACCCTTGGACATCAACGATATACATTTTTTATGTTGTGCAAGAAAAACTTGTATTGCTTAGAGAACGCTGGTTGCTACTGAATTTAATTACAATTTTTTCTTCTATTTATATGCAAAAAGTAACCTTACGTGGGAAAAGAATCATGATTTTACCCAACTATTAAATGTGTCATCGAAACCAAGCCATTTCACAAAGATTTTATTTTTAGAACGTTTTAAAATGCGCTCAATTAGGTATACATCAGAATATTTCGCTTTTTGTAATTGCTCTTTATAAAAACAACCGTGAATGTGTTTATTATTTAAATCTTTTAAATGATAGGTGATTGGATTTGTTAATCGAATTTCGGTTATTGTAAAAATTTCTGTAGACCAATTAGGCATATATTTTTTAGCAAATGTTCCCCTGACTTTGGAGATACGTACTTTATCTCCAATTTTAAATTTTTTATTTTTTATTAACGTTGGATCAACTGTTTTAATTCGACTGTACACTGTATTTAAAATTTGTTTTTCATTTTTTTCATTGACTTCTATAGGCTTCATTCCAATTGTATTATGTTTTGAATTATTATAATCATTTACAATTTTTGGTAAAATTTTTAACCACTTATTACTACCTTGTAAATTAAATTCTTTCCACATCTTATGTTTAAGCGTTCGAATTACACGTTCCACAATTGCTGCTTTTTTTTCACTAAACGTACTATAATGATTAATTTTATATTTTTGCATCATTTTCATAAAAAACTTATTATAAAATTCAGTTCCATGATCCGTTTGAAGATTTAATGGTGGTGTTATTTTTAATTTCTTAAAAATACTTTCAAACACCTTACTGACTTCAGGACCAGATTTAGATTTTAATGGTAACGCCCACACAAATTTAGAAAAACAATTTATTACTACTAAAATATACTTATAACCAGGATTTTCATCTTGGAAATTTTGCATATCAGCTAGATCCGCTTGCCAAAAATCGTTTAAAGATTTTAAAATGTACTTTCTTCTTGGAAAATTTATTCTTGCTAATTTATGAATTTCATTTACAATTTCTTTTCTCTCCACTTCATACGAGTTTTTTTTAATTTTCATTCTATCACTTTAGCTTCTTTTAATTCTTCAATAATGGAATTAATTTCATTCCTATGTGCATTATTTCCAGCTGATTCTGAAGCTAACAATAATCTTAATCTATCGACCAATTCATTAATTGAATTCCAATAAATATAATCTATTTTATTATTATTAACTTCCATAAACAGACCTTTTCCACTACTACTATTACTACTACTGTTGCTACTAATAGAGGGTCCAATAATATATTTATATTTTTTCGTTTTATTACCATCTATTTGTTGATTGGCATTATAATGTCGTCGGCAGGCATTTGTTTTATTCACAATTTGTAAATAATTTTGTCTATCATCCGTTGTGTAATCCAGTGGATTCTTTTTAAATAACAACTCGTACAAACCTTTTGTTCCTTTATATCTTTTATTTTTTATTAGTACGTCTTTACCATCAAAATCTAAACTTGAGTCGCCAATAAAAAGTTTTTCACTAGGAGGATCAAGTCTTACACCGTATTTATGATCATATTCTTTATTTTTTTCATCTTTATACATATCATGAAGATATTTTCTAGGTAGTGCATCATATTGTTCTAAATAATCAATATATGATTTTTCTAATACATTTTTCTTATGAATCCTGTCATTAGAAATTTCTGAAGAAAATGGTGATGCAATTGGACTTTGTTCATCAATATGATCATCATTATCATAATCATCATCATCATCATCAATATCATCAAAATCATTATCATCATTTTTATCAATTTCAGAAAATGTTGGTAGAGAACTTAATCGTTTCTTAATTACTGGTTTTCTTTTTAGGAGTAGTTTTTTTCGTTTTAAAAAAGTTTTAGGTGTAACCATAGTTTCATCCTCCTCCTTTATTTTTGTGTTATTGCTAGCAGTAGGTTTTTCGTTCAATTTATTTTCTATGTTTCTCAAATGTTTTGTAATTGGATTAAACATAGTTTCCTGTTCCATTTCACCATAACGTAAAAGATTTAATTTATTTCGTATAGTTTTTCGTTTTTTGATGAGTCTTGTCTTCAGTTCTTGTTCATTCATCTTTCTAATATGATGCGATGTTGGAGATTAGGTTACTTATATATGCTATCTGATGAGGTACCTGATGAGGTCTGATGAGGTGTCTGATGAGGTATCTGATGAGGTCTGATGAGGTACCTGATGAGGTCTGATGAGGTCTAATGAGGTATCTGCACTTTATTGATCACCCTTTATATCCTTTATATATAAATCAAAACCCTTTCTATATCTTCCATTATTTACTTTATAATTTTTAAATATTGATAAAAATTGAAAAGAATTATCATCTTGTTTTCCTCCTCCTTCCCAACATAAAAAACAAATTTTTTTAAATTTATCAAAATTCATATCAACATTAACATGATCTCTATGAATGAGACTTAAATTTTTATCATCTTGCTTAAAAACAATTAAAACATTGGCATTATCTCTTAGCAAATGTTTAGGAATTTTTGCATAAGTTTGGGTAAGATAAAAACAATCGACTTGACTGTGTCTTCCCATACTGAAATATGCTTGAATTAAAGCACCTGCTTTTTTTTCGGTTGAAACATCATCAAATATAAAGATTGAGTTAGGTTTAACCTTTGAAGGGTGTTCTATGTTTTCACCTGCTGTATCGTACGCATAATAACCTATACCTTTTAGTGGTTTCAACAGTTCCTCTAGATATCTGTACTTATCTTGTTTGAGCGATTTTGAATATATATAAACATTTTCAAATTTCAATCCATTTTCGTGTTCAATCAGATTTATCATAACGTTAGTTTTACCACACTCTGACGGTCCTACTAAAATACAGCGTATTGTGGATGGAAACAGTTCTCCATGCTTTTTAAAATTACTCTTCTTATTTAAACTTAAACTTTTATCTTCAATTTTAAGTGTTGTCTTTTGTTTAATTAATTTCATTTTTAACGTCTTACTTAATCTGCTTGAGCGTTAGTAGTAGTAGACGTCCATACTAGTACGGAGGTATGAAGAATTATAGTGGCAAAGGTCTTTTAAATAAAGTTATAAATAACTTACCGTTTGAACTTCATATACCTACCTATCGTTTTTGTGGACCAGGTACTAAATTAAAGAAACGATTAGCACGTGGTGATACCGGGATTAATCCGTTGGATGACGCTTGTCGTGAACATGATATAGCCTATTCAGAAACTAAAGACGATTTATATAGTAGACATAAAGCAGATGAGGTGTTAGCTGCAAAAGCGTTTAAAAGATTTCGTTCAAAGGACGCTAGTATCGGTGAAAAAATGGCAGCATTAGGTATAGTTGGTGCTATGAAGACAAAAGTGAAATTGGGTATGGGTTTATCATCACCAAAAATTAAAAACAAATATCAACATTTATTAATGAAAATAAAATCAAACATTACAATGACATTAAAAAATGTTGAAAAATGTATAGATTTACTAAAAGAAAATAAAGCAATATCATCATCATCAAAGACGAAACCAAAAACTAAAAAGAAAAAATTAATAATAGATAATACTACTAAGGATACACCACAAATGATTGAAATTAAAAGAAAAAGAGCAAACAAAAATATATCAATGGAAATTGATAGTGATGATAATATTGATGATAACATTAAAGAAACAACAGTACCTTCAAGAAAACGAAAATTGCAAAATTTAAATGTAATAGATGATCTTATTTTAAACAAAAAAACTAAAACTTTTGATTTTAATGAACCTCTTAATACATCAAAATCACAAAAACGAAAAATGTCTGATTTTGATAATGAAATTTTTCCTAAAAAACTTAAACAAATTTAAAAATCAAGTATAATAAATATTAACATCATTAGCAAGAGAACCTTTGTAAGGTGTAGACTTCATTATGGTAAAATATAATAATGATGGTGATGGTGGTAGAAAAAGAAAGAAAAAAAGTAAAACCAAGAGATCAACAAAGACAAAAGTTAAAAAATCAAATAAAAAAAAGTTGTGTTTATCGAAAGCAATCTCAAAAATTAAAGAGAAAGTTTTAAAAATGAAACCCAACACATTGAGTGAGGCAGTACAAGTCGCACTGAAAAGGGCTAAAAAATTAAAACAAAGAATTAAACCATCAAGAGTGATAAAAATTCCAAAGCATGGTGGTATTTTACCCTTAATTCCTATTTTTGCCGGTTTAAGTGCATTAGGTGCACTTAGTGGAGGTGCAGCTGGTATTGCAAAAGCTGTTAATGATGTACGATCAGCAAAGGAACAATTAAAGGAGTCTGAAAGACATAATAAAATGATGGAAGCTATCAGTATGGGAAAAGGACTTTATTTAGGACCCTATAAAAAAGGAATGGGTCTTTTTTTAGGCATGAAAAACAACCAAAATTAAATATTATACCTAATAATCGTGCACTTAGCAATGAAGATTTGATAATATACGCAACCAAAATTTTTAAAATACCATATTTTCGTGGAGTTTTTATGCGAAATAATTTACCAAAAAAACCTCGAAAGAACGAATGTGGAATAGTCAATTTAGATGGTATTGAAGGTCCTGGAACACATTGGGTTGCTTATAAAACAATTAAAAATAATAATATTACCACCATAGAATATTTTGATAGTTTTGGAAATCTACGACCACCAATAGAACTTCAAAAATATTTTCAATTTGCTAACGAGAATCATGTTAAAATAATTTATAATCATAAAATACATCAAACATATAGTACAGTAAATTGTGGTAAAAAGTGTATCTTATTTTTATTGAATAAATACGAGTAAAACAATAACGATTTCTTCAGTTAACCATACCCCTTTCACCAGCTTAGATACAATGGCGGCTTCTTATAGTATTAATTTATTTGATAGATCGTCAAGATTGACTGCAGACTACTATCCACCAATAGTTTTAGATCAGAAAAAAACGTACGTTTTGGGTTTAATAAATTTTGTTGCATTTAATTCAATACCGAACGTCGATGAACAAAATAATAAGTTTCATATTGGACCACATGAAATAATAATAGATACAGGTTCTTATGAAATTAAAAATATTGAAGCGTATATCTATGAACGAATAAAATTCCTTAATCTTGAAATTGAAGAATATAATAAAACAGAACAAAATGAACTGAACCAATCTAAACAACAACAGCAACAACAACAAAAACAACAAAAACAACAATCATTAATATTCCAAGAAACAACAAAACCAGTAAAGGTAATAGGATCTAACAAAGCTAATTTACAGAAGAAGAAGGAACTTATTGCATTAGTATTAAGAGCAAATTTAAATACGTTAAATTATGAAATTAAAAGTAATTTTCCAATCTACTTCGATAAAAACAATTCGATAGGTTCAATGTTTGGTTTTGATAAAAAAATATTACATCCAAATAAAACACATATTTCCGATCGTCCAGTTAACGTATTTGATTTAAATGCAATTTGTATTAATTGTAATCTGATTACAAACTCTTACAGTGGAAGTAAACCAGGTCATATCATACATATGTTTTATCCATTAGCTGCACCAGGTTACCGAATTGTGGAGAATATTAAGAATGTCATTTATTTACCAATTAATTCACATTATATTGACAAAATTATCATTGAAATACAGGATCAAAATGGAAAACTAATCAATTTCAGAAATGAAATGGTGTCGGTCGGACTACATTTGAAAGAGTTGAATTTGTGAAAAAATGGTTTTTCAATATTCTTTAGTTAATCCAACAATAAAAACAAGTACTAGTAATTTAGATAAAATAAATCATAGTGTGCAAAATAGTAACAGTCGTCAAAAGTTCGTGAAAGACTTAACACCACAAAATAAACAATTTTTAATTGCCTTAGGATTTAAAGTGCTTCAGAGAAAAAGAAAAAATGAATTTTAACGTATTGAATGTTAACGAAAGTGTCTACAATGATAATTCAATAACAAATTGTGAACTACATAGTCATCCACCCTATGCAAATACAACATTAAATAATTCTGATGAAATTCGTATTCCAATCCAAACGCAAGATATCTACACTTTACCCTCTCAAAGTTTACTTTATATTGAGGGTAAACTTTTGAATTCAACTGATTCAAAAGCTAGTGCTACGTTACATTTAATAAATAATGGTATTTTATTTTTATTTGATGAAATCAGGTATGAAATCGGTGGATCGGTAATTGATAGAGTACGTAATCCTGGTATCACATCCACAATCAAAGGTTACAATTCATTTACAAATAATCAATGTATCAAACTTAATAATGCTGGTTGGGATAATAATACTAATCCGAAGATTACTGATGCAGCTGGTAATTTTAATGTTTGTATACCACTTAAAATTATACTTGGATTTTGTGAGGATTTTAAGAAAATTATTATAAATATACGTCAAGAATTGGTTCTAATACGAAGTTCAGGAGATTTAAATGGAGCAATTAGTACGAAAGATGATAATACTGAAACACCATCAATACAACTTTTAAAAATATTATGGAAAATACCGCATGTACAAGTAGCTGATGTTGAAAAATTACAACTCATGAAATACATCGAGAATGGTAAAGATCTTGAAGCGGCATTTAGAACTTGGGAGTTGCATGAATTTCCAATTTTACAAGAAACTACAAAACACACATGGAACGTAAAAGCAACAAGTCAAATGGAAAAACCTCGCTATGTAATTGTTTGTTTCCAATCCGGTCGAAAAAATAATCTTAAAAAAGATATGAGTAAATTTGATCATTGCAATTTAATTAATATGAAATTGTATTTAAATTCTGAAACTTATCCCTATGATAATTTAAATTTAAATTTTGGTAAAAATCAGTACTCTATTTTATATGAAATGTATAGTAAATTTCAACAATCTTATTATAACAAAATTGATGGTGAACCATGTATAAATTTTTCAAATTTTAAGACTACCACTCCGATGTGTGTAATTGATTGTTCACGTCAAAACGAAACATTAAAATCAGGCAGCGTAGATATTAGATTAGAATTCGAAACATCAGTGAATATGACTTCCAATACTACAGCATTTTGTCTCATTATTTACGATCGTTTAATTAAATACAATCCCCTCACAAATGTTGTAAGAATATTTAAGTAATTTTTTTAAGTAACTACTTTTAGTATATTGTAAACCTTTGTACTGTGTGCACTAAAAATGAATAAAGTATCATCGATATTAATAATATTACTTTTTGTAAGTTATTTTAACTATGTAAAAAGTACTAACGAAACTTCAACACCACCATCATCATCATCATGTGATTCTTACAAAGACCAAATTGAAATTTTACAAACTGAAATAAATACCCTTTATAATACATCTTTAAATCTTTACAAAGAATATAATTTAAATTTGGAAGAATGCAACGATTTGTATACAAACGAACTAGACGCTCATGATGAATTGATGGATTCATTAGAACTATGTCAAAATAGTTTAAAAAATTCAAGCCAAGATGTAGTTCATACACAAAAAAATCAACTTATACGTGAACAAATTGAATTAAATGCACAAATACAAGGATTAAATAGGTCACTACGAATGAAAGAAGAAAAACTTCTCGCTTCATATGATTTAATTAATGAATACAAAACCAATTCCACAGAAGCAAAAAATCAGATAAACGAGTTAAGTATTGATATACGTATGATAGATGCTGATTTAACAAGTTGTAATAAAAAATTATCAAATGTAACAGCTCAAGTACTTCAAGAATTTAAAAAAAATGATGACTTCGAAGAAGGAATTACAGATTGTCTTGAGAGAGAAAATCAATGTATAAGTAAACGTCGTAAATGTAATCAATTTTTAAATAATTGTAGAAGAACAAGAGTAAAAAATACTTCAAACTAAATATTATATAATTAAAAAATAAAGATTATTATAAAAAAACTGTGTTTTTTAAATAACAAAAAAAAACCTCAATCTCCTTGAAAAATTGTAAAAGTTGGGAACCTTTAAAAATTGTAACAACATATAAATTAAAAAAATAAAAAGCGCACGCAAGATGCTAATTTTATTAGTAAAGTGTATCAACATATAAATTAAAAAAACCTTAATCTCCCTGAAAATATTGATTAATTACTAAAAGTGTTGATTTATTCGGAACCTTTAAAAATATTAATAACATATAAATTTTAAAAAATGAAAAAAAGAGCATGCAAGATGTTAATTTTATTAGTAAAGTGTTGATTTATTTGGAACCATTAAAAATGGTATTAACATATAAATTAAAAAAAAAAAACGAAAAAGCGTATATTAATTACTAATAATTGTATTGGCGCGCCGAGAACTAATTATACATAATAACGTCATATCCTATTTTTTTTATATCCTAGAAAACTTGACGCCTCATAATTCACACATGTCGTGCAACAAAGTAATATGATAATTTTATTACCTCAGCAAAATGAACAAAAAACCGCAAGTCCAGCAATGACAGAGCGAGTCCGTAAAGTATAAAAAACGGAGCGTACGTACCGTAATCGTAGTCGCGTCGTAAAGTAGCGATTGATTTCTATGTTGTACTTCAGCCGATACCAAAAAATAAAAAATAACCCTAAAAAATTAAAGAAGCCTAAAATGTAAGTAAATCTCTAACTTTTGATTTGTTAATTAAGTCAGAAATTTATTTTTAGCAAAAATACAACAAATTTTCGAAGGAAAAAAGTATGTGTGGGAAAATATTGTGAATTTTAAGCATTTATCATTAAATTTTTTAGCCTTGGTCAACATTCCGAAAATTTGTAGTATTACTATGTGTTTCATTACTTTGTCTTCTAGTACCCAACAATAAATAAACAGATTTTTTATATTGTGTGTGTGTTTGATATATGTTCCTTAAGAGTTTAGTTTACGAATCAAGACAACTTTGGTTGCCTATTTTATGAATCAAGACAACTTTATAAACATTAAAATTAGTAACGAGTTTTTTTAGCGTTTAAGCTAATTATTCAAGTTATATCCTCAAAAGTGTAGTTTTCTTTTCAAGCCCAACTAGCTCAGTGGTAGAGCAGGAGACTTTTATCTCATGGTCGTAGGTTCGATTCCTACGTTGGGTCAACTTATAGCACGTTTCGGAGCAAATCTATAGTCCTATACGGTAACTATCTATATTCACCCTATCTGTATTTACCTGTATTGAAAGGTCGATTTCCGTAATGTTATATAGATTTGCGCGGCACGTGCTATAAGTTTTTTTACAATTACGCGAACGTGAAGTTATTGCGCGCCAAAACTTGCCGCCGCAACCCAACACTCAACAACTTTGGTTGCCTACACGATCAAGCAAGCCTAAGCTAGCCTTTTTTTTACCCGCCGCCTCAAATTGCACCAATCACAGAGCTCCATTTCTAAAATTCAAATTTGAAAATCCAAATTCAACCAATCAGCACCGAGTTAGAAATTCAAATTCGACCAATCACAGACCTCCATTTCAAAAATTCAAATTTGAAAATTCAAATTCAACCAATCAGAGACTTGCGGCGCCGAGTTATAACGGTCAAATCATAACCAAAACCGTTAAAATCACTTAAACCACGCCCACTCAACTTCGAGCCAAATTCAAATTCAACCAATCACAGAGCTCCATTTCAAAAATTCAAATTTGAAAATTCAAATTCAACCAATCAGAGACTTTCCCGCCAAAAGTAACGGTTTGTGTCACCGGAGCCCGCCAGCTTAACTACTTATATGTTTCATCAATTGTTTTTAAGGTTGAACGCATTTGCTTTAAGTTTTTATTAAACCATTTGACTGATCCTTTTTTTCGTTTTTTACCTACACTCTTTTCTGGAAAGCATTTTTGAAATACTTTTTGGAAGTTGTCAAGGAATTTATTCATTTTATCATTTACCGGGATGTTTTTAACGCTGAGGTAATCATAGCTTGTTTCATTCAACATGTTAAATATTTTAATAAAACCTTTTTCAGTCATGGGCTGTAAGTGTGCTCATTATTGTTAGTATTTTTTGGAAGGGTAGTATCTATATTCATATTTATGGCTTTATGATCCGACAGAGCAGTATTTAGGGTACACACTGTGTACTTGGCTTCCACAAAATTAATAAAGATGTTGTCCAGACAGTTTTCATTTCTGGTCGGTTCATGAACGCAATGTATAAATCCATATGATTGCATGAGTTCCACCAATGTACTTGCATTTTTGTCATTGGTGTTAAAGTGCACGTTAAAGTCACCATTAAGTAAGATGTTCTCAGTGATTCTGCATTGTAGTAGAACGTCTTCTAGAAGGTCCAGGAAACGATTAAAATCTCCATTAGGAGGTCTATAGATGGTTATCACAGTTAGAGCCAGATTTTTACAGTACATTGCAGCTATTTCACATTGATTTTCAATTGATAGTCCCTCTATAAGATGCAATCTTGTAGGTTGCAAGAAATTGTGCGCATTAGTCCTGGTCAGAATCATGGATCCGCCGTGTTTAGAGTCATGTCTGCTGAAGTAAGATGTGACAGACCAGTTGTCCATAGTGAAGGCTTCAGCCTCCAGTTGATTCAGCCAGTGTTCAGTTAGACATATAATTCGGTAGTTTTCATCAATTATGTCAGCTTCAAGCTGTTCGACTTTGGTTCGTACGCTTTGGATGTTAAGATACATTAAGTGAAGATTTTCTACTTTTTTATTCAATTTAGGTTTGGATTTTGATGTGTATTGTTCTTGAATATTATACTGTAATGTATTTAATCTTGAGTTACTTCCTTCTTTCCTCGATCTCTTATCTTGGCCAGCACATGTAAAAAAGGCGACACCTGAACTCCAGTTGGCCATAATTCAGGGTTTTTTAAACAGTCAATATCATTTTCATAGACAGCAATTTTAAAAGAGCTATACAACTCAGGATAATTTGATTTCATTTGTTCACATCTCAGGATGTTAACATTGTGTTTTTTAATGTACTCCGTTAATTCATCTACTGTCAGTTCTGGATCCAGTTTGCAAATATAAAATTCAATTATTCTTGGAACTCCCTTAATGGATGTTTCTTTTGCAGTACCATAGATTGTATTACTTGTTTTTTTCACATTTCTTCTGCCTCCAACGTTTAAAGATATATTTCTCTTTGCTGTGATGACATCTGTGTTGTTTTTGCGATTATGTTGTACTGTTATGAATCCATCTGCATCTGGATTAGTCAACTCGTTATCCGTGTATGACTGGTTGCGCGTTTTGTTTTGATTGGGCAAGTTGTCCCTGTATAGCTGGGTGTCTGCTTCATTTTGTTTACAAGACAACGTATTATCAATTTGTATATTTGGGATTTTATTGTTCTCATACTAAATGTTGGTTGCTCCATCCAATGGGTTTGTACGGAGTGTACCCGCATATGTGGGTTTTGTATTAGGATTTTGTTGAATTGTAGGATTAAAGTTTACTTTATTATTTGATTTATTTGTTGTTATAATTGGTCTCTCAGGGATTTCAATAGATGGCGTATTTTTAGTAGCCAGTTATTTTCTTCCAATATTTTATTTTTACTTTCCATTTCAGAAATTAATTTAAGTAATGTTTGGTTTTCCTTTTTGAGAAAGTCATTTTCTATTTTAAGAAAGTTATTTGGTTCCGATGATGGAGATTTTGGAAGTTCAAAATTACCACAGTTAGATTTGGCATAATGACTATTCAAGCAGGCTGGGTGGAATGGGTGAATGCAGGTTTTGCAGTTTTGGGGATTTGCTTCGAACAATGTTTGCACTTACTTGGTCGATTTTCAGTAGTTTTCCCAGGGTTGTTTTCATCATTTGAGGTTATGACGCATGATGAGCAACACCAGGTTCGTATTTCCCCATTTTGCTTGAGTTGTGTTAAATCTTCAATGGATATTTTAGCACATTTAATGTGGAAGTTATTTTCGGATTGTTCACATTTTGAGCAAGTTAAATAATCATCGTTCTGCCGATATTTTCTTTGCATATATAGCACTTAACCGCCATATTTATAATATTGGTCCTAATAGAAGGACAATGAAACAGATGTTTTTGTCTCCCAGTTGGTCGACGTATTTTGAAAGATATTTGCGATAAAAGATCGGGACAATCTATTAAGATATTTAGAAGTTTAAACAGAATATATACCTAGAGATATTCTTACTCGCCGGACTTGTTAGGAGTCTACATTAAAGCGTCTAAATAACATGGAATGAGGGAACCCACGTTCAGGATAAACACAATCAACTCTATATGATAGAAATTTTAAAAACCTTCTTTGAACTGAATCTATATCTGTTATATGGACCGAATATACTGGATTCCATATTAAAGCACAGACTCCAGCTTTGTTCTAACAGATGAAAAAATAGTGTTTTAAGACTATCAATATTATTGAATTTTCTGCAATTCCAAACTATGAAGCCCAGAGACTTTAAGCTAGCTTTGACCATATTTTCAAAATGGTGGTTGAAAGATAACCTGAAATCGAAAGTCACGCCTAAATCTTTAATAGTTGAGCACCTTTCAAGATTTTGGTTATTAAGAGTCATTTTCTAATAGACAAAAATAGCAGTTTACGGGATACACCATATATGCTAGTGCAAACAATATTTTTGCATACTTTTTTTTATTTCAGATTCTAGAGTCATTCAACTAAATTATGTCACAAGGAAAAAAAATAGGAGAATCTATAAAAAAAAATATAATTACCCAAAAGTACCTTAACTTTGGACGCTTATAATTAATTTTGTATAAAATTTCAACACAAAAGCTGTAGACAAGTTTTAGTTTATTTAATCTAGTTTACAAATCAGAAAACAATTTGAAAATCTGTCGAGAAAACTTGAGATATGATGTCTCCAGTAATGTTCGATTTCATGATTTATCGCGATTTTTGTTCCCATCAATAATTAGTAGTGATTAAGAAGGTTGATGCACATTTAAAACAATAAATTTTTATATCTGTTTTGTTGTCTATTTTTTTACTTAAGGAACGAATGCTGCAACTTTATAACAAAAGAAGAGAAGAAAAAAGATAAGCATAGTCAAAAAACAGAAGATGAAAGAGACACTATCAAAGACCTTAAGAAGACATTAAACAAAGAAAACATAATTGTAACCCTCGCCGATAAAGGAGCAGGTTTAGTGTTACTTAACAAAGAATTATATATAGAAAAAACTAATGACTTCATCAACGAAAACCATTTCATAGAAATTATAAATAACCCTATTAACAAATTCATTAACAAAACAAAAGACACACATAAACGAAACTCAGACATTATCAAAAAATACAATAATAACAAAATGAATTTACTACCTATGAACCCACAAATCCCTCAATTATATAGCCAACCTAAATTACACAAAACCAATTACCCAATCCGTCCCATCGTCACCTTTTATAACTCACCAACTGAAAAATTAGCCAAACTACTTAATAAAATACTCACAAAAGACCTAGCATATAAACCTAAATACACAGTCAACAATTCCAAAGAAGTCACTGATATACTAAAAAACCTAACACTACCCAACAACAACATTATTGTCTCCTTCGACATTAAAAATTTATATACTAATGTAAATATCACTGAATCACTTAAAATCACAGAATACATACTAAAAACTCACCTAACCGATGATATTGAAATAGAACAACTTAATGAACTTCTTACACTCACTACTGAACAAAACTTTTTTCTTTTTGATCAAAAATTTTACAAAATGACAGACGGCCTACCTATGGGTAGCCCCATTGCACCTATTTTAGCAAACATGTTTATAGATAAAATAGAAGAAAAAATCCACAAACTAAATTTAGCTATACATATACAAAAATGGATTCGATATGTTGACGACATACTGTGTATCTGGACTGGTAACCTTGAAAACCTAAACACATTCTTTAATGACATTAATAACATTCATCCACAAATAGAATTCACCATAGAAAAAGAAACTAACAACCAAATTAACTTTCTCGACCTTACCATCATCAAAAATAACAATAGTTTCGAATTCAATATCTATCGAAAACCAACAGTAACAGACACATTAATACCATACCTTTCAAATCACAGCATGCAACACAAAACCGCAGCCTTCCACAACCTCATTCACAGAGCGTACAATATTCCCCTAACACCTGATCGACTTAATAACGAACTACTTATCATTAAACAACTTGCAAATGCCAATAAATTTCCAGAACATATCATTAATAAATTGATCCATAAAAAAGAACAAACATTGATAAAGTCAACACTTTTTCCTAACCTAACAACACCAGAAAAAAATGACTCAATATACAGATCTTTCACATTCCAAGGTAATATCAACAACCGACTTAACAAACTATTCATAAATGATAACATCACACCTATTCATAAAACTAACAACAAACTCATTAATTTACTTAATAACACCAAAGATAAAATCAAAGAACTCGATAATAGTGGAGTATACCAAATTTTCTGTAAACAATGCAAATCCACATATATTGGAGAAACGGGCCGTAAAATTAACACTAGGATTAAAGAACACATAACAAATAGAATAACTTCCAACTTCGGACGACACTTATACGATAATAAACACAACATTGACCAAGAAAAATCTAATGTTTTACACAAAGAAAACAAAGGCATCAAACTAACACTTCTTGAAGCACTAGAAATTGAAAAAGCAAGTAAAAACACCGAACAAGTACTCCTCAATGATCAATTACAACTCAACTTCACTCCAATATTCAAAAGTCTAAAATGTTTAACTTAATCTTAAATCATTTGTTTATGTCCACCCTGTATAGATATTCACTCTGTATATACCTAAAATTTATTAAAAATAAAAATAATTACATAACCTAAAAATATTGTAACGTAGTTTCTAAATAAGTATTTCAAATTTCATAATAAGTAAACTCATAGATATTAGTAACAAATTTAAAATTGCTATTTATATAACAAATATTAAAACCAGAAAAAATAGACAACAAAACAGATATAAAAATTTATTGTTTTAAATGTGCATCAACCTTCTTAATCACTACTAATTATTGATGTGTATAAAGTTTATAACATGACTAGTAAGCGTATTTATCATTAATTTTATAAAATTGTAACATTTATGTTTTTAGTTTTTGCCTGAAGATGGCCTAATAATAAAGGTTCGAAACATGTCGCAAAAGTAAATCTAATTTATTTTATTCTACATATATGGAGTATCCTTTATCCTAACAAGTAAATCACCATATACAAAAGATGGACCTCAACGAAATCTATTTGTTAATTAACTAGCCAGGCCCCTCCTTGGGCCTGCACAACTAGCCACAACTATTAATGAACTAGCCAGGCCCCTACTTGGGCCTGCACAACTAGTTACAACTCAACCACCAACAAAATGTAATGAGCTATTAGCTCACCTTTTACATCATTTAATCTATTTACGCTTCTTTGCACTTCATCAAATCACTCTATCAACCCTTCACACCTTAGGGCTCAACCTAGCGCCCCTTCACTACCAACACCGGGTTCTCCCTCGCAACCTATTTTTACTAACACTGGGTTCTCCCACGCAACCCATTTCTACTCACTTCACTGGGTCCACTCACGCAACCCAGTATAACTACTTATAACTTAATAACTAATCTTAACCAAGCCTGGGTTATTACACAACCCTTAAATGAAAACCCAACCTCACGTTTTCCGCGCCAAACAAGAGTACAACCCACTCGTACTTAATTACAGCGCGGCGCCTCAACTCACACTGCCCGCAGTTGACAATGACCTCGATTCAACCTACTCACGTACTCCCAAAATCAAATTCGCTGCAATGAAAATACAAGCGCTTGATGCATTTTAGAAAACTTGCAGGTCAACGTAGAAATACTCAACAACTTATTTTGCAACCCCTTTATTAATTAAATGAAAATTAAATACAACTCTACAGTATATTAAATATATTTTATAGAACTTTTACCATTTCAAAGTTATTTCAAAACACCGAAAAAAGTCCGAAAATTTCGTAGTTTTTCATGCTGGCGTAGGTCCATAACTATTTTTAATTAGGGTTTGTAACAAGACATAACGAAAAATCAACACTTTAATTTTTCTAAGTTATTTTTAACATTTAATTGAACTACCTTTTTAATTTATCCAAAAAGTAATATATATAATGAATATTTATTTAAGGACAAAATAAATACTCTTGCAAATAGTACATCAAAAATTTTATTAAAAAAAAATAAAAATGTAGTAAAATAAAAAAAAAAAAAAAAAAAAAATATACAAAATCAAAATAAAATTTTCGTTTTGAAATAAAATAAAAAAATACTTAATTATAAAAAAAATAATCAGAAAAATCTTAAGCATTTAATATATCGTCGGCATCTCTAGCGTCTAGTACAAGATCAACAATTTTTTTTGGGTTTCCCGTTGAACTGCAGTAGATTTTATTTCTTTCAAATTTTCATCAATCCATTCTCCCAAAATATCAAAATCAGTACGTGGCGCCGGCGAAACCTCATTTTTTTTTGCTTCAATGTACGAAGTAATTCCTTAGAATGCCGTTATCATCGATGGTGGGATGTTCTCAGGCTGCTTACTTCTTCTTCTCTTGGGAAGCTCATTTCTTAGGTCTGCCAATGTCGGAACTTTAGTAGGTATTGGGGTTGAAATAGGTAATGGGGTTGAAGTAGCTAATGGTGGATGTTCACTGTTAATGTTTTCTGCTTCTTCTATATTTATTTCATCTTCTGATTTTCTTTCCAGATCAGTATTTAATATCTCGGATAAAGAATCCCACGGCGAGGTCGATGTAGATTGGATGGGCCCGTATCTCATAAATGTACACAAAAGTATTAAGTATTTTATTTTTCTTTATTAATCAACAGACTCGAATCATCAAATAATTAAGTATTAATATTTACCTGCGTGTATGTACATATTTTTTGAGAAAACCCATCGCATCCATTAAGTACCATGGGGGTGTGGTGGTACCCGAACTACCACTTGGTACGTTTTTTATTTTACGTAACTCTACAGTATACCATGTTCTTAAATTGTAGCACCTTCCGGAGTGGAATTTAAAATCGATGCTATTGTTTTCCAGCCGTTATTTAACGCACTTTTATCTTTAAAAAGTTGATGGCTTCTGTCATATAAATGGCTAAACGGATGCACTTGGTTTATTAATTCGATATCATCGATATCGTGGATATCAACTGCAAGTTCAGAGTTTGAAATTTCGTGATCGCCCATTATTTTATAAAATTTTCGAAATATGCTATCTATGCACTATGCAAACTCACGTCTAAAAGCAGACTGATTTGTTCAGAGAGATTTAAGCAAAAATTAAACCAGAATTTTATTTAATGAGCAATTCCCGGAAATTTGGTTACAAAACTAATGACATTTTGGGAATTGCTCATTACCCATGAAATTTCGGGAACTGCTCATTAACCAATGAAATTTCGGGAATTGCTTTGATGCAAAATGACCCCAATAGTTTTTTTGAATATACGAGAATGACGCCAAGGCTTTTCAAAAGACTTCTGAGTTTAGTGGAAAATAAACTAAAAAAGGATACTACTAAAACATCAGTTCCGATAACAGCAGCTCAGCGTTTAATAATAACCCTTCAGTAAGTTTAAATTTATGTATTCTTATTTCGATTTTTGTATGTTACACGTTACACCTTCAAGAAAGTTGTAAACGTACGACTCTGACTCTAGGTGTTTAAACAACCTACATCATACATTTCATACGTCGCGTCGTATGAAACGTTTCCTTGCACTACTGTTTTCATTTAATGATAATTTATTTATATTTCAGTTACTTGGCTGAAGGATCATCCATGAAGGAATTGACGTGGGGTTATTTAATAGGTCATACGACCCTTTCAACATAATCCATGATACAATAAAAGTTTTGTAGGAAACTTTGTATCCTATCGTTTTAAAACCTCCAGAAAAACAAGATTTCGAAAATACGGCCAACGGATTTTTCAAACGGTGGAACATGCCTAATTGTCTAGGAGCCATTGATGGCAAACATAAATATCCAAGCACCCATAAATTCAGGGTCTACCTATTTTAAATATAATTTTTTTTTTAGCATTGTTCTAATGGCCAGTTGCGACGCATACTGCCGATTTACTATGGTTGATGTAGGTGCAGCTGGAGCCAACCACGATTTTCAAAGAATCCGGATTTGGCGAAAAAGTAATAAAAGGTGAAATGGATATTCCCGGATCAAAATTGCTGCCAAATTCAAATATTAATCTACCACATTTTTTTGTTGGCGATGCTGCGTTTCCTCTCCACAAAAACATTATGAGGCCGTATCCAGGTGAGTATTTAGAAGAAGACAAAAGAATTTTTAATTACATATTGAGTCGTGCGAGAAGAACCATAGAAAATATCTTCGGAATACTAGCACAAAGGTGGTGGATCCTAAGGAGATCAATTATTGCAAAAGTTGAGAATTGCGAAAACATTGTGTTAGCGACTGTGGTTCTGCACAATTTTTTGCAAATCGCAGAAGAAGATCTTCCGAAAGAGGAGCGGAAATATTGTCCGACAGGATTTGTAGATGTAGTAGATACCGCCGGGCGCGTTACCAACGGTTCATGGAGAGATGCAGGTAGCCAACTTCGAGGTGTTCGAAGGTTGGGTGCGAATAATGCCACAACGATAGCAATAGACAATAGGGAATCTTTGAAACAATATTTCATGTCACCTGAAGGAACAATGAATTGGCAATGGGATTCCATTTCAAAAGGTTCCTTACCCGATGTATTTTAATTATTTTTATTTATAATTTATATTTTACATATTATTATAATATTTTTATTAATAATAATAATAATATAATAATAATATTCTTTTTGAACCAGACTCATAGGTCCAAGTTTTTCTAGAGGTTTCCTTGGACCCTTGAGCGAAGGCTTAGCGGTATTTAAGTCGGCCTGTAGACGCAAAATAGGTATAATATTTATATTTTCGAATATATTTAATTAATTTGGATGGATCTATCACATATTAATTATTTTTTTTTATTTATTTTTTATTTTAAAAATACACCCTTTTTATTTTTACCTATACAATATACATATTAACAACAAAAACAAATTTAATTTAAATTGTTAATTAATTAGCAAATTTAAATTGTAATTGTGTAATTAATTAATTTGGAACAACATGTGCGTGCACGTATCACTCTTTTCATCACAAAATACATCTTAAAAAGCAAAGGTACCAACATACGTGCAACATGGGTTGTCTAGTTTATGTATGAAATTAAGGTTTAAAACGCTAAAAAGATGAATATTTTCATCTTTTAAATTTAAAATGATAAATCGTCACGTGACATGAAAACCACTATTTTATTGGTTGTATGTTAAATCCTTAAATTCTTAAATGATAAATTGTGCTGCATAAATCGACTCAATTCTCTAACCTAAAATTGCCTTAAATTTCCTTAAAATAATTGATTTACGTAAAGAAACCAAGGGAATATGGAACTTATTGACCTGTTTGGACCAATCAGCGCTCTTGTTTGTTAAATATTAAATCTGAAGTGCATAAATCCACCTCTTTTCCTTAAGTGATAAATTATAAATGATAAATCTTAAATCATAAATGTTAAATGTGTCTGCATGAATAGACCTTTAGGTTTGTGTAGGCTAAAAGGCAAAGATAACGGAAACATGCTTCTAGATACAATTTACTTAATCTAATTTATTTTAAATTAATTTAGTTTGTAAATATTAGTGTAGCAAACGTTGGGAAATCATGAGGCCGGCAATTAACCGACCCCAATGATGAAATGCTGACTGGCAACGAAGGAACGGCGGACTCCAATGCACAAAAGCATAAGGAGGCCAGTCCTAGTTGAATTGTATAGGCAGCAAGATGGGTAAGGCGAATTCAAAAATGGCAGAAGTGACCGACACGGGAGTAGTCAACTCCAACGTCATCGTGCAGAACCCGGTGTAAGAAACGAGGGCACAAGCCTCCCTCGTCGTGCGGGCCTCACGTCTCAAAAAGGTTCTGGCGCAAGAGACAAACCCTCCGATAGGGAAAACGCGTCACAATTTGGCGCCCGAGCAGGGACCGCTTTTCTGGCGGCTGCCTTGGAAAATTCCCTACCCCTCACCATACAACTAGCTCCTCTGACCGCAGCCGATACTGGACCCCCCCTCTTCAAACATAACCACTTACCCCTCACCCTACAGATTACTTAGAAAACCTGACATTAGAAACTTCGCCAGAGAATTGTCCAGTTCCTCCGCAGTGATGCTCAGTCTCCGGCTGCTAATCGTCTATCACCCTTCAATTTCCCTAACGCACCACAGCCATCTTCCGGACCATCAAATATCATAGAGCCTCAACTTAGCAAATCGTTTGACGGAAGCAGCGATCCCGTGGACTTTTTTGAGGGCATAAAGAATAACCAGATGCGTCACCGGATATCTTCAGACACGTTGTTAGACGCATTGCCGGATATACTGGATGGAAAAGCCCTTATCGAAATCATCGAGATGACTGGGCAACTTGGGAGGAATTCACAACCGCTTTTCATCAGAGGTACTTCCCCGTCCATTATTATTCCAATTTGGAGGACCAGATTGCCCAACAAGGGGAGCCTGCTCTAGATTAGATGATCAAAGAACTAATTTTCGACCGAGTATATCGGAACCTCTTACCCAAATACAGAGCCAGCATCCGTAGGGCAAAAGTTAGCTCAATGCAAATCTTAATCTCCCGAATTGTAGAATTTGAGGCGATCCAAGAGGAGGTCAAGCACTCACCAACGCCAACCAGGCGACCTTCTCTCTCGTACCGCTCCTCTGAAACGCCGACCTTACCACCCTTCCGACGAGTACCGTCTCCGATGCCCATCCGCCCCGCAATAATTTCTCCCCTACATCGTATGTTTCGCAACCACACCAGGTATTCTGGAATTGTGGCAAAACTGGCCACTTTCGCTCCCACTGTCAAGAAGGGCGAACTATCTTTTGCTCACGATGCGGACGCCGAGGGATTTTAAGTCGTGAATGCCCCTGCACTCAGGGAACTCGATCGGAGCTGCCCGTTAGAACGGCCCATGCAGCTTTCCGAAGACCTGGCCGCTTGTAAACCAAACCCTGCCGACCTGAGGCCTTTTCTGGATATCCACCTGGGATTGTTTAGGGTTCGAGCCTTCATCGACACCGGGGCCTTATGTTCATTTATTGACAATCGTGTGACATCTCTTCTAGACCCGTGTGGCGTTCTAGGCAAACACACCGCCTTCCCAGCCGTTCGTCTGGCCAATGGCGACACCACGTCACTTCAATGGGCCCTGGACTTAACGTTCGTCTATGATACCACAACCGTAACGCATACATTTGCAGTCTTTCCGGGCCTCACCGTGGACATGATTCTTGGCATAGATTTCTTAATTGCTAGGGGTACACCGTGGACATATCATCCGACGAAGTATCAGACCTCAGTTTTCCAAACCCCTGCCTCCTTTAGACCCCGGAAACACACACCGGTTGCCAGTTGTTCCATCTCTGAGCCCACCGAGGCTGACCGCTTGGGGGCATTCCTTGCCATAGAACTTCCTAAATTCGAAAGCTGCAAGGGACCCACCGATTATGTTCATCATGAAATGAGGCTAGCACGCCCAGAGCCGATAAAACAACGATATCGGCCACAAAACCCAAAAGTGCAGGGAATACTAGATCGGATGTTAACCGAAGGGGTAATTGAACCTTCTGATAGCCCGTGGAGCTCGCCTGTAGTAATCGTGCCGAAAAAGGATGGGAAATACCGCTTTTGCATTGACTTTCGCAAAGTTAACGAGGTCAGCATCAAGGATGGTTATCCACTCCCATACATCCAATCCACATTAGAAAAACTACGTTACACGAAATATATTTCCACTCTCGATCTTAAACAAGGTTAATGGGAAGTTCCGCTTCACCCCGATAGTCGCCCGATTACTGCCTTTACCGTCCCTGGTCTATTTCACTTTAAGGTCATGCCATTTGGCCTTCACTCCGCTTCCGCTACATTCCAACGACTTCTTGATCGAACTATTGGACCTGAAATGGAGCCGAACGTATTCGCCTGCCTCGACGACATAATCATCGTGAGTAGCTCGTTTGATGACCATCTCTGTCATTTACAGGAGGTCTTCCTCCGCCTGCGTCAGGCCCACTTAAAAATAAATAAAAATACTTAGGGCATATTGTAACCCCCGAAGGTATTCGAACTGATCCCGATAAAATATCCGCCATTCTAGAGATACCTCCACCGACTAATATCCGGCAGCTCCGTCGCTTTCTTGGAGTGGCTTCATGGTACCGTCGTTTTGTTGCCGATTTTTCCAAAATTGTGACCCTTCTGAACCAGTTGTTGCGTAAGGGGCACAAGTGGAGTTGGAAACAAGCCCAAGAAACCGCTTTACAAACCTTGAAAAACGCCCTATCCCGTTCCCCGGTTCTGGCGCCACCAGATTTTACCCGGGAGTTTGTCCTCCAAACTGACGCCTCTGAGGTTGGGTTAGCTGTTGCAATCACCCAAGACTACGAAGGTCAACTTTAATTTTCTTTCTAGTGTTTCACTGAGCTCTGCTCGTTCCCTACCCTCTAGCCTACTTCTCTTTCAGCAGGAGCAACCGACCGACCCCTGGACAACCTAGTCTTCACTGACTACCTGGGAAGCCACCTTTCCAACAACTCAGGTGACTACGAGGGCACAAGCCTCCCTCGTCGTGCGGGCCACACGTCTCAAAAATGTCCTGGCGCCCGAGACAAACCCTCTGATAGGGAAAACGCGTCACAATGGACATGAGGATAATGTTCTACGCGATGGTCGGTATTGTGGTCATCCTTATGGGCCTAAAAATTCATAAGGTGTATCGGAGGTGCCTCAAACGCAACATTGCGCAGGGGGTGCTTAGCAGGGCAAACTCCGTGGCCACGGTGTAGGGGAAAGGCGTGGGAGGATAGGTTAATAAGGTAATTAGGGCTTCTAGTGGATAGTTTAGAATAGTTATTAGTAAGTATAATAGTGCGGGCTCGTATAAACTAAGTCAGCAGGGAGCGACCGTAGTAGTGCTGACTTTGTGCACGGAAGGACCAGCGGTGAGGAGTGTAAGATGCAGGACAAGAGTCTATTGGACAATTATGGCATGGTGGGAGCTGAAGATAATACCGCAAGGTGATTCCGGCCCCTACCAGGGAAGAGAGGAAAGGGTTTTAGTGGTTATGCCAAGGTGGCGATTCCCACAGTACCACCCGCGTTGAATCGTATAAATACGAGCGGGTGGTCTCTATAAAAGATTTCTTAAACCTCTACAGCAAAAAAAAGAAATAGTCACCTTAAGTAGCGACTCAATGATTATTAACCAAATGTACGACCATAAAACTCTTTCACTCCGCTAGATGTCATGAACCAATGAATCTAAGTCACATCAACGCCAATTGACCATTTCGCGTCGGACCTCCGTAAACAATTGTAGTAACATCTAAATTGGCAATAGAAAAATAAATAGAACACCATTCAAAATCCAAAAACCTTTATGAGTAAAGAGTTTTATGGTCGAGTTTTTTATGGTCCAGTCCATCCTTGTAAAATGGTTAAGAAATCTCTAAATCTGTCATTTCTAAGGTAATGTTTTGTTAATGGTTAACGATATGATAGCTAATAAGTTGTATTTGTGTGTTTTATAGCTTGATAAAGAACTAAAAGTAGTTCGAAACTGGTCGCGAAATAAAGGATATTTAAGAGATTTTTTTGTTTGTCCTTAAACCACCATCCACCAACACTAATATTCAAGGACACAAACAACATGGCATTTAATATTTATATTGCAATAAGTGTGATCCTGGTGATCATACAAAGCTCTATATTTAACAACTTCCTCAATGAGTTTTTAGTCTTCCAATTCGCTGAAATTTTTCATAGGCATTTTTATTACCTAATTTCAATAAAAATATTTATAGAAACCGTAGCGGTTGACCGTTGCTCTGCTCTCCGAGCGGTGGGACCGCGGCAGTCGACTGCCAACTGTCGTGACGTCAAAGCGGTTGACTGCTCAGCAGTTGCACCGAAATGCCTCGTATTTAAGCTCATATAAACCAGTCGCCGACTGTTGGCAGTCTCCGCGGGCAGTTTCAGCGAAATGCTACCTTTATCCACTAACAACGCGTGCGACGCAGGTTAAGCGAAATTATCAAATGCTTGCAAATAATGTACTTGTCCTATGTGCTAGCAAAGAGGCGGCTAAGACGATTAGTGCGAAAGTCGAGCGTTTGACGCGATCAAATATTTTGATATTTACGCGCGATTCGCCTCTACAGTCTATCAACCATATATGTCACAAATTTGCCTCTTTTCGCTTATTGTAAATAATTTTAGTTGTTGCCTGATGAAGCCGTAATACGGCTAAACATGTAGCAGTTTGTAAATGTAAAGTTTACATAATTAAAACAGCTTGGATATATGGAATTCCCGTCTTTCATTAATCTGATTAGTTTCAATTCAAATTTCCGCCTTTAGGGGCCATTGTGAGGAGTAGGAATTTTGAAATTTCCGGCGATGGAGGCTTTTTTCCTCGTGAGATCTCATCGCGAGCAGTTAAGTTAGTTCTCTATTTTTTGATCCGTTCTTGTGTTATGTTCGGTTAGACCATCTAATAATTTATGCTTCTCGTTAGTTGAAGTTCGTTCATGGTAGTGGACTAGTCACCAAGAGTGCGTTCTAAAAGGAGGAGTGATGGGGAAGAGTCACTCCAATATCGCCCAAATCCGTTCATAAAGACAAAACGACTTTTACACGCCTAGATTGCTTTCGATTTTAGAACGTGTTTGCGTACACCTAGAGTGTTACCACACTCGGAAGAAATCACCCCGCATACGCATTTAATACTTTAGACGAAAAGCGAGCAAAGAAAAAGCTAAAAATAATCTTAGTTTAAACCTTGTAGCGCTAAAAACTCGAAAACCCTGTTCAGGTGAGTAACCAGCCGCCAGCTTGTAACAGTGGAGAGAGGCGGGGTTATGTCAACGAATTCTGCAAATATGGGCACCACGTACTTGAATAGTCACTTACCAATCTGAAAGATATTGCGTAGAACAGCTCAAACACGAACGCCGTACCCTCGCTGGGTTCTCTCACAATTACGGAACCAACTTCCTGCAACAATCCCTGCGAACGACAAAGGATTCAAGAAAGAAACCAGTATAGATTTTTCCCTATATTGTGATAAATCAGCATAAGTTGATAAACAGTTTATATAAAAGTACCAGCCTCAGTAAGAAGGTGGGTTTCATAGGATTAATAATAAAACTTAAGTAACATGGAAAATTATTCCGCAGATGTTCGATAATCAAATATCCTAAATTACACACACAAATATTGAATAGTTGTAAATAATGCCAACTATTAATATATTTAAACTATATTCAAAACGTAAGGATCGTCCGAATAAATTCCTCTACGGCGCTTACTTGATTTCTGGATCGGCGACCAGCAGGGGGCATAAGCTTATGTAACCTTTACAGGGTTGGCACCGCGAAATGAAAAAAAAAGGAAATCTGCGACTAAATGTTTGGGGTCAAGAGAAATCACAGACGACGCGATATACAGCGTGCGTCTCGATTTATGAGACGATTCACGGCGTTTCAATTTTGCGCATACGCCTCTTTCGTAAAAATTATAATTTATTGTCCCACCAAGTTGCTTCCAAAAACCCAATCCACCAATCCTGAGGCATTGCGCTCACAATTCAATTGTATCAAATGCAAATTTAAAAAATGCAAATACGATTGGTGTTTACGCGACGCGGTGATAAGATGAATAAGCGCCGCGCGCCGGCTCCAAGCGCATGAGAATCTCACTGTCTCATTTGCTTGACGCAGCAATGTATTTAAACTGGCTAAAAAGCTAAGATACGTACTCCTAATTTTCACATCAAAGATCTGTGTTTTTCGTCCGATTTTCAAAAAAAAAATTGCTTTGTAAAGGAGAATGATCATTTTAACACCCTTCCTAATTTTATTTATTTAGGGATACGCTAACACCTTCAAAAAAAATTCCCAAAACGTTCAATTTGTTGTACTGTTTTACCGATTGTTGAGTCGCCGGCGTCAATTTAAAAAAATTGTAGCGCCGTCGGGGTTTAAAGGAAAGTAACGAAATTTGGCACTGTTAATTCGTACATCCTAAAGGTTAACCTGACAAATTTTCAAGTCTCCAGGGCTACGGGAAGATCCACGTCACCTGGATAAAAAAGATGTACTTTAAAATCGTCTTTAAAAATGTGTCATATTTTAAAGCGTTTTGTTAAAATTAACCCCTAATATTGCAACTCGATTTACGACAAAAACTCATTTTGATGTCTCCTTTCGTTTTTGAGATATGACTGAAAAATCCTCCGTTTTTACAAAATTATTAATATCTCTAAAAGTATCTGATTTCAAAAACCGATCGCCGAGACAAATTTCAAAGTCCTGATCTTAAAAAATTTTAAGATGATTTCAAGACCAGCCCCGCAAATAAACGATAATGATGTTGGAAATTTAAAGCTTCACAAAAACATTTCAGAATTCCTTACTTTTTTGTATCTAAACCCTTCCAAAGTGGTTAAGCTAAACTAAATTAGTACTTATGACAAAAATAAAAATTTTCTCGAACCGTATTAAAAATGAATCAAGGTACTACCAAACTTCCAAAAAAGGAGAACATTATTATGATCGTTTTACAAAAGTTAACTATTTTTATAATATTTTTTTCAATTCCACCATATTAGAAGATACCCACATTACAAAAATTGTTTGTGAAGTTTTAAATTACCAAAATCATCATTCATTTGCCAGCCGGATATTGACTTAATTCGAAAGATAAGGTCCTGAAAATTTTCTCAGCTATCGGTTTTGAATTTTGTCTCTACGTAATTTTAAAAGGAAGCTATATTTTCCAAAAAAAGAAGTAAAACTGGTGAATTAAATTTGTAAGAAAAAATCACAAAATTTTGCTAAAATATTTATACCCAATACAATCTAGGAAGGCGCAATATATGACCAAAAATTATTTTTAAGGCAATTATGTAGAAAAAATTATGACGTTTGGGCTATCGTACGTTCTAGTAGAAATAATACTTTTAGAGATATTAATTATTTTCTAAGAACGGAGTGTTTTCAGTCATAACTCATAAACGAAAAGAGATTTCAAAATGATTCTGTTTTTTTCTCGTAGAGAAGACCTTAAAACGTTTCCTGGAAGGTTCAATACGTCATAGTCAAATCCAATATTGGAGGTTAATTTTATCAAAATGCTTTTACGAATAGCTAGTGCTAAATATCGTGACTTTCCTATAAATCCCGATTTTACTATTTTTTTTATTTGAAGACGACTACAGAATTTATAACTGTTAGCGTACTAGAAAAATTAGTAAGGGTGTCAAGATGAACATTTTCTATTCAAACGAAATTTGTTTTTTAATCGGACGAAAAAAACAGCTCTTATAGGTAAAAATTGGAAATAGCCTTTAAAAAATTAACCGATAAATCCAGGCGCCAGTGCCTAATTTCGTAGTTTCCCTTTTAAACGCTAACGGCGCTGATGCATTTTTTAAAATTGACTCCGTCAGCGTCGACTCAACAATCGCTAAAATAGCACAAAGTAAGGGCGGGTCTAGGATTTCATCTTGGGGAGGGCAAATTATTGATGAAAAAAAACCTAGGTTACCCTAACATAATCTTAATATTTTATAATTTTGAAAACATATTCAGGATGTCTCGAAAATGGCACAAGAGCGTAGTACGTTGTTGGAGACCCTTCAGGTAGATCCTCAGAAAAATAGCTAAAAGGTCCTCTTGACCAATTAAGATATGAAGAGACAAAGTCTGGTATTCAACTTTTTTTGATATGAATTATGAAAACCCGCTAGTGGTCCTTAAAAGTTTGGGTTCTCTTTAGTCGTGAAGTAATAAATTAAATTTTAATCCTATTATTCACAATTTATTTTTTTAAATTGAAAATTATGACGGGTAAATATTGTAGGTAATTTTAAATAAAAAAAAATGATTTCCCAACGTTGTCTCATCAGATCTCGGTCATTTGGTTAAGAGGATTATTTAAACTATTTTTCTGAGGATCCCTGAAAAGCTCGTACTGGAGAGCTCTGGCGTCATTTTTGAGACTTGGAACTTCCTGTATTTTAAAAATTGTTAATTGAAAATATTTACAGTGTATCTCAAAAAGAAGTGACGAGAAGAATATCGTAGAAAGTAGACTGTACTCATCTACAAAAAAAAACATTTTTTTTAATTTTCACAAAATAATTAATACCTCTTAGCTCCAAAAGTATTATCTGTACCAGGACGGAATAAAAAGTAATTTTCGGTTGAATATTGTGTATTACTGACCGGATTAGTACAAAAAAAAACGCAACTAACCAGTTTTAACAAAGTATAAAATACGCCCTCTTGCAATAGTTTGCATCAGTAAATTAAAAACCAATTTTTGAAAAAAAATTACCCCTGCCTTAAAAGAATCTTTAGAAATTTCGAATGATTTTAAGATTAACCTCGCAAATGAAAGATGAGGATTTTGGCAACTTAAAAATTATAAAAAATAGTAGATAATGTAGGTACCTTCAACTAAATTTTGCGATTCTGTTAATGTGTATTTTTGAAAATTCATATTTTGCTTAATAATCAAACTTTAAAAAAATTAGTACACAAAAGTTTTTAAAATTTATTTTTGTCATAAGTACTAATTAATTCTCTTTAGTTTGACCAGGGATTAGATACAAGAAAGTAATGAATTCCGAAATGTTTTTGTGAAGTTTTAACTTCCCAACATCATTTTCTTTTAGTTGCGGGGTTGATCTTGAAATCAATCGAATTATTTAAGAATTTTTTAAGATCAGTACTTTGAAATTTGTCTCGGGGATCGGTTTTTGAAATCAGATACTTTTAGAGATAATTTTGTAAAAACGGAGGATTTTTCAGTCAAAACTCAAAAACGAAAGGAGACATCAAAATGAGTTTATGTTGTAAATCGAGTTGCAATATTAGGGGTTAATTTTAACAAAACGCTATTAAATATGACACATTTTTAAAGACAATTTTAAAGTACATCTTTTTTATCCAGATGCCGTGAATCTTCCCGTAGCCCTGGAGACTTGAAAATTTGTCAGATTAACCTCTAGGATGATAAGAATTAACAGTGCCAAATTTCGTTGCTTCCCTTTAAAACCCAACGGCGCTACAATTTTTTTAAATTGACGCCGGCGACTCAACAATCGGTAAAACAGTACAACAAATTGAACGTTTTAGGAATTTTTTTTAAAGGTGTTAACGTTCGCCAAAATAAATAAAATTAGGAGGGGTGTTAAAATGAACATTCTCCTTTACAAAGCAATTTTTTTTTGAAAATCGGACGAAAAACACAGATCTTTGATGTGAAAATTAGGAGTACGTATCTTAGCTTTTTACCCAGTTTAAATGCATTGCTGCGTCAAGCAAATGAGACAGTGAGATTCTCATGCGCTTGGAGCCGGCGCGCGGCGCTTATTCATCTTATCACCGCGTCGCGTAAACACCAATCGTATTTGCATTTTTTAAATTTGCATTTGATACAATTGAATTGTGAGCGCAATGCCTCGTGATTGGTGGATTGGGTTTTTGTAAGCAACTTGGTGGGACAATAAATTATAATTTTTACGAAAGAGGCGTATGCGCAAAATTGAAACGCCGTGAATCGTCTCATAAATCGAGATGCACGCTGTATACAATAATTATCTCAAAACCTTAAAAAAAAACAAAATGCATTACAAGTGAGCCAGCAGCGCAATTTTACTATAACGGCTAAGCGGCCATAAAACCAAGAACTATTAAGTATAAAAATAAATATATGTGATTAAGGAAATCCACTGATAAATAGTCTACTAAATTAATATACTAATGAGGAAACACCAGAGTACATTCAGGTGATAAAGTTTAAGCTCCTCATTTAAGTTACTAAGCAAAGCCAAAAAATATTATACAAAATATAATGAGTTATAAAACTTATAGTTATGAAATTTTTTGAAGATGGGTATAAAAAAAATGAATTTCTAAAATTGATTTAGGTACAGCAACCCATGCAGCCTTATGACCTAGGTAACACGCAATTAAGACAACAACCTCGGATTCGAATTGTGATTTCGGATGGCGGCCGGAAGTAACAACCTGGGTTGCTGCATCAATTATCTCGAACGTCGCTGCACAAGTTATCTCAACGTCGCTGTACCAATTATCTTGAACGTCGCTGCACCAGTTATCTCAACGTCGCTGTACCAATTACTTCCCCAGATGGGCTCATTAAGCCATGGTCTAGGTCATAAAAGGTCCCCAAAACATGAAGCACAAAAAAGGCCTACAAAACCCAAGCCCCAATTAATCGTGGTTCACATGAAACTCAAATCAATTACCTGAGATGGTACCGGTCTTTGGAAAATCATAAACCACGTGCAAAAAAAATGGCGAAACTAGCCCAAAAATACGCAATTTCCACAAAATCCGGACGAGCCGATTGCTCCACATTAGCAATAAATAATTCGCTGTAACGACGATCCGGCGATGCCGTATTTTTTCTTCCAACGAAAAATCAACGGAAGTCACAAAGATAGTCACAAGGAATTAGGAGTTCGCGTAATAATTAAGCACTTGCACTGGCCAAGATTGAAAACGAAAAAGCCAGGCTTTCCAAAATTCCAAATTCCACACTTGTTTATAACAATAGAAACGATTTGAATCGACTGTAGAGGACAGCACCACACGGCCCAAATTTGCCATCTCAGAGAAATAATCAGAACCATCAACGTCCGAACTACCCCACGACCAACCAAAGCAGACTCTAACCAACCCAACAACAAAAAAACTGACCATTTTTAAATGCGGAAGCAACCTTAGCAACTGCTGCAATGAACTGAATTTCCCAGCTACATAAGACCACCAAAATAACAACAATTTTACACAGGAGTTGCCTAACTTAAATTAACATCAACAATATCCAAAGAGTAGGCAAAATTCAAACCGTTACAACCTCGCTGTATTTACTTTATTATATTTATATTTTATTATCACTAAACGTTATATAGTTGAAATGTAAAGTGAAAATGGAAACAGAATTTTTTGTTAGGAGATGAGGGTCATCTCATGATAATAGATAAATAAGTGAGTAAAATTTAGATTGATTATTACTCAATTAAATAAAACACTTTACTTGTTGACTCACAAATACACTTTTTTAAGAATATAATTATATCAGGTTCCTTACATTGAAAAAATTTGGAATATTTATACAGCAAGAATTATGCATCAAGTTGCTTATAATAATCCTTTGTTAACTGGAAGTAGTAACTCGGTAAATTGTGGGAGATGAACAAGTGAAGCTAGTAGGGCGCTTATAAAGCTCTACAACGTCTACTAGACTGATTTTAAATCTATATATATATTAGAAATGCAACGATATTACTTTGGCGGGATTTCCTTTTTCAAGTGTACAGTGCGGAGATATATCTTACTTTAAAGTAAGATATATGAAATATAAAGACTCAAAAATTTATTTTGGTGTTTATTGAATTTAAGTGACCGGCCAGTAGTCGTGAATGCCGTGGTTCGAGACAGTGATAATTATTTGGGCGCCACGTACTTATGTACACTTAAAAAAATAATTGCCTGCAAAGTACGATGCAGGGAACTATATCAATGGCTATCAGCAACAATGAAAGTATCAGGTTAGAAAATAATGCAAAGCAATCTAGAATACGAATAATTAATTTATTTAAGTATTTATAAATATCTACAGGAAATAAACGTTCACCAATGGCGTGAATGTGATTAAGATAACCTCAATTAAAAGTTGACTAATAGAGTGATCTCTGTATTCAGCAAGAGCTCTTCAAAATGAATAAAACCAAGTTTTGATACGCAATAAAAAAAAACACATCAGCAAAATAAAAATAACGAAGTTGGCCTACTGCATTGTACAATATCAATCTTATTATTCTTAAAACTTATAAACAAAATTTTTTTTGTAATAAAGCTTGAAAGATATTCAAGGACGACAAAAATATTTAAGAATTGCAAGAAATGAGCCAGGTCTTGAATTGAAATTGACACATAAAAAACTAAAAATTATGTTCAACATATAAGGCTGGCTCACAAATCGGAGCTTAAGGCGATATGTGCAGCTATTTGTAAATAGTACTGGAACCAAAGTTCCCAGTAAAAATTACACTATAAATATAGCGATGGCAAATAAGATTAATACATAATTTGAATTTAATTATCAAAAAAAATTTACAGAATGTAACATAAGATTAAAATGTTGGTACTATATCTCAAACAATATGTTAAACTTGAATCAACAAAAAACGTCTTAATTGATTAAAGAAAATTAACTCACCGAACATCCGTTAGTTGTTTTATATATTTGTTCTAGTATTCTGATTCCAACCCAAAGATCCCTCTCCGAATCCCAAACTCGACAACAGCGAAGATAACGATCCTGAATCCAGCGACAAAGGCGCCTTGGCGGAAGCAGGAACAGCAGGAACTCAAACCAAGATTTGACCAATATAATTGTCCTCAATGCCGTGGCAATTCAAGGAAGCTATTATATTAATAGCCCAAACCAAAAAGCCTAGAGATCGAAAATTAGACTAGGAATCATCAAAAAAAAACTCTAGTAATTACCTAAGATGGCGTTCGGCTCCACGTGGTTACCAACATGTTGCGTTTGAAAATTAATATTTCGACGCTTAACACACAGAATTGATAAATAATTAGAAGAATTAATCAGCGAAACGCTAATCGACATTAACGTAAAATTAAATGTTCGTATTTTACTTCTACACAACTTGGCACTCGAAAATTATAATCACGACTTAATCGCTCGATGTACGGCACCAGAAAAGAAAGATCCACGCCGGGAGTCGGAAAATCCTTCCCCAAAATTTCCAATCAGGCCTGCAAGCCAAAATTTAGTAAAACCAACACAAGTAACTTAGTAACAAAATCCGTTAAGAAACGAAGAAAAAAAATTGTAAGTATGCGAAGAGGATCCAAAAAAAATAACAAATACCGACCTGCGCTAGCGACGCGTGCTACCAGGACACCCGGTAGGTTGATCGACCACACACCGCGCACCGGCAACAGTATAGTAGATTCACAACTGTATATTTTATGAAAATCAAAGATGAAGCATTACAAAAATTCATAATGTTTGTAAATTGGACAAGAACTAAATTTGGAAAAACAATCAAAGCTCTTCATACAGATGGAGGAGGAGAATATATTGGATCAAATTTTGAAAGATATTTAAATACAAATGGTATAGAAAAAATAACGACTACACCTTATTCTCCTGAAGAGAATGGAATAGCAGAAAGGAAAAACAGGACATTAATAGAAATGGCGAGATGTATGTTATCCGATGATAACATCTTGATAAATTTTATTGGGCAGAGGCAATTCATACTGCAAATTATTTAACAAAAATATTACCTACTAAAGCACACAACTCGACTCCTTATGAAAAATGGAATGGAAAAATAGCAGATTTATCTAACATATGAATTTTTGTAAGTAAATCATATGTTCATATTCCAAAACAAAAATGGCGAAAATGGGATACAAAAGCAGAAGAAATTCTTCGTCTTTGAAATTTTTTTCTAGCCGGTTTATGAAGTTCATTTACAATATCTTGCTTCACGTCGCTCATTATTCTTGATATAAATATTAATTGTGAATGTACGATTTAATTTCTGCTATACTCTTATCAATTGTTGAATCCATCTGATAGAGAAGTTTATTTGAAACTGAGTGGAGAGTTTTCTCTAAATTTGCTATAAGCCGATTAGTTTTTATCTCAGAACTTGAAATCTTCTTACTCATGGACTTATTAACATCTTTTAACATATTGTTTATACTTTCATTATGCTCATTTTCTAAAGTAGTTTTTAAGTTATTTATTTTTCTTATTATTTCTAATTCTAAATTATCAACGAATTTTTTATTTACAGCATCCGTTGAATCCATCGGTGTTGATAGTTCTGTTAATCGCCTGTTTTCAAGATTAAAATTCCCATCTTTGGTAAACAAAAAGCCTGGACCTGGAGGACCAGGTTTTATCGAATTGATATTTTTTAGGTGACGTCCAAATTTATCGACGCTCATGATGTCAATCATAAATGATAACTGGATATTTTTGACTTAGCCCACCTATTTATGTGAATTATAAAATTAAATTTGCCTCTCTAAGTTCTTCCGCAATTCTAATAATTTCGTTTTCATGAGAATTATTGCCCACCCATCTTGACGCATGTGATAAACACAATCGATCTACAAGCTCATTAGGGTCATCCCAGTAAACATATTCCAATGGTTTTTGTGTTAATTTCAAAAAGCCGGTTCCAATTCTATTTCTTGATGCTCTTGTTGTAGGACCGCCGTAAGTCCGAAATCGGTTTCGAAGAGTTGGTTCGACAAATAAAGGTCTTATTATATTTTGATATTTGTAACACTTTGAACCTTTAATTTTCTGACTTGGATCACCGTTTCTTTTCAGTGCAGAACTCTTTTCCAATATTTCCTTATATGCTTCTTTATCATTATTATTAAATCCCTCAGGATCTTTCTTAAATAAAAGTTCATAAAGACCTGGGGTTCCTTTGTAGATCTTCTTTTCAATAATCAAATCTGCACCATTTAACACAATGTTAGATTTCCCAATTTGCCATTTTTCCGTAAGTGGGTTATATACCGGGTGGAAATGAAAACCGGGTCACCTCTATAACTTTTTTATTTATGAATAGAAAAATTTGGCTATGTTCTATGGTTCAAAAAAACAAATTTTATGTGCATTTTTTATTTTCGAAATCACTTCCGGTTTCACCGGAAACACCATGAACTTTGTTTTTTTAAATGTAACATCCCATATTTTTATTCATGGCATAAAATACTTTTAAAAAAGAAGTACTTTTGAGATATTAGTTTTTATTTTTTGCGAAAAAAAAAATTTTTTTCAAGAAAAAAAAAAAGGTTTTCGAAGTCGACCTGGATATATTAAAATTAAAGAATTCAAAAAAATAATTGATAGTTTTACGGACAGTATAAAGGATACCTTTTATGTGAAGGGCCATCAGAAGAAGACTTATTTAATGAAATTTACACGAAATACTGTTGAAAATTTAGAAGAGAAAAAAAATAATTGCGATGTTTTAGCTCAATTTAGACATAATTGTGTAAATCACTTCAAAAATACTTGTACCTGTAGTAAAACTAACGTTAAAAGAATATGTAATTTTTTATATTACACAATAAATAAATTTTATTTACAGCAATTTTTTATGTTTAATATACCGTACTCACCATATTTATAAAATGCAAGTGAAGTATTAAAATGCATATGCTGCATTAAAATTAAATAAATTAATTATTAAGTCAGCAATTGGTAAATTTGCTTTCATTTGAAAAAATATTGCCGATCCGATAAGTACACTCGATAATTTTTTCAAGATCTACCAATTAAACAGTAAGTTTATTTTTAATAAAAAACAAAAAAATTGTAATTTAATATTCTTTAGATTAAAATGCTTGTCTGCGAGAAATGTGGTAAAACTTTCACCAATGCATCTCATTTGCGAAGGCATGGGAAAATTGTGGAACATGTACACGCATTAATTGTAAAATATGCGGTGAATCTTTTGCACGAAGTGATAATTTAACAAAACATATTAGAAGACGGCATAATCAGCAAATATTTTGTGCAGAATGTGGATTGTTTTTTTTGGGTTGGAGTTCGTTAGACATGAGCATCCAACATCTACAAAAAAATCACCGATTCAAAATCAGCCATATTCGAATAAGAGAAAAATGGGTGGTGATGTTGCCGGTAAAAGATCATTTAAAAAACGTTGCACATATTGCAAAGAAGATGTTGTTTCCAATTTATACGCGGCTCACTTAAAAACAAGGAAGCACATCAACAATCTACCATCGACACTTGAAAACGGTATCATTAAAATTAAAAGTGCTTTTAAAAATCGCATTGCAACTTATCGTATAAATGCTGAAGAAAATGTGATTAATACGGATTTCATAGTTTTTCTGGAAAATGTTAAAAGTAAAACCTGTGATTTAATAAAAGAAGCGGCGAATCACTCCAATGTTAAAGTAAATTTGGAATTATTCGGACTTTTGTAAAACCGGACTGTGGAGATGAAAATGTGCATACCGAATTAAAATCATTTAACACCAAATATATGGTTGTAACAAAAGCAACTGATGTTTCAAATTTATTCAATACTTGGAGTGATGTCCTTCGGGTAAAAAGTGAAGAATTTCAAGTAAGTCTTTTTTCATGTTTTTATGGAACGATATAATTTTAAACATTTTTAGGAAAAAGATAGTGGTTTTGCCCTTTTTTCAGTGGCCTACTTAGAAATCAATATTAATAAATACGTCGCCATACGGGGATCTAATTACATAAAGCTGCCGGATGAAATTGAAAAGAAGAGTGCCTGTATTAATATACAAAATTTTGATGATGCTTGCTTAGTTTGGTGTGTAGTGGCTGCTTTAAACCCGACTTCAATTAATCCACATAGAACGAGCAATTATACCAACTACCAGGAGGTTTTAAATCTAACAGGTATACATTTTCCCATCAAATTAGGTGATGTTAAGTTATTTGAGAAAAACAACAATTTAAGTATAAATATTTATGGATTAGAACTTTTTGTTAAAATCAACAAGTATGAAATTGTTGGACCATTGTATTTTACTGATATGAAAAAAGCCATCCATATCAACTTACTTTATATTGAGGAAGGCGTCAAGGGTCATTATGTATTAATTAAAAGTCTTTCAAGGCTAATTTCATCTCAGGTATCTACTCATGGCCATAAAACATACTTATGTGATGGATAATTAACTTTTTTTGCATCCCAAAACCATCTTAGTGCCCATTCATTAAATGATTGTAGTAAATTGTACACTATTCTTCCTTCAATGGATTTAAAGTTGCAAAAGAGTGGTGAACTTATCCCGGGAAATATTTTAATATTTCAAAACTACCAAAATAAAATTAAAGTTCCGTTTTGTATTTATGCAGATTTTGAATCAATAGTCCAACCTATTCAAACATGTCAGCCTGATCCAGATGAATCGTACACATATCAGACTCACATTCATATTCCCTATAGTTTTTCTTATTATCTCGTGTGTTCATATGACAGTTCATTGAATAAATTTAAGATTTACACTGGATCAGATTGCAATGAAGTATTTATTAAGATGATAGAAAATGAGACAAAATTTATTTATGAAAATTATTTAAAAGATATTGTTAAAATGCAAAAATTAGATCCTTTAGATAAACTAGTATTTTATGCTATAGATGACTGTCATATTTGCGAAAAACCTTTAGAAGATGATAGAGTTGCTGATCATTGCCATCTTACTGGTAAATTTATCGGTCCTGCGCACTCGAAATGTAATCTTAATTATAAACTACCCAAATTTTTACCCATTTTTTTTCATAACTTGAGTGGATATGACGGTCATTTATTTATAAAACAGTTTTGTGAACAAGCAAATGACAATGTTGATAATCAAAATGTTAATGATGAAGATGCAGATGAATATAATGAATGTGAAGATTTTCCTGATATCGATTGCATCGCTCAAACCAAAGAGAAATACATTTTATTTTCTAAAAAAATTCAAGTTGGTACTTACACGGATAACTTTGATAAATTGAGGGGGGTTTACATGAAAATTAGATTTTTAGACTCTTTAAAATTTATGGCAGTCTTGATAAATTAGCGAATAATTAAAAAATCGAACAGCTTAATAACTTAAGAAAATATTTTCAAAATCCGGCAGAATTTGAATTAGTTGCGAGAAAGGGGGTTTTTCCATATAGTTACATTGATTCTTTTAAAAAACTAGCAGAAACTAAGTTACCTGAAAAAAATAATTATTTTAATACATTAACGGCCAGTGAAATAACAGATGATCAATATAATCACGCTTTGAGTGTTTGGAATACCTTCAATTGTAAAAACTTGGGTGATTATTCCGATATTTACCTTAAAACAGATGTTTTATTGTTGGATGATATATTTGAAAATTTTAGATCAATTTGCTTAAACGCTTATGGGCTACTATTACACTGCACCGGGGCTTAGTTGGGATGCTATGCTTAAATGCACGAAAATAGAATTAGAATTAATAACGGATATTGACATGTATCAAATGATTAAAAAGGGTATAAGAGGCGGTATAAGTCAATGCAGTTTAAGGTATGCCAAAGCCAACAATAAATATATGTCTGATTTTGATGAAAGCAAACCTGCTAGTTTTTTAACATATCTCGATGCTAATAATTTATATGGTTGGGCAATGTCACAATATCTACCAATAGGCGGGTTTGAATGGCTAAGTGATGATGATATTATTAACATAGATATTCCAAACATTGCTGACGAGTCACCAATTGGGTATGTTTTGGAAGTCGATATTGAATATCCAGAAGTTTTACATGAAGTGCATAACGATTTGCCATTCCTACCCGAAAATATTGTTTCTCCAAAGTATAAATTACTTAAAAAACAAAATAATGTAACAAAATTAATTCCAAATTTATTAAATAAACAAAAGTACATCGTTCATTATCGAAATTTAAATCAGGCCTTAAATAATGGTTTAAAGATACAAAAAATTCATCGCGTTTTAAAGATTTTTCAAAAAGATTGGCTTAAAGAGTATATTGACTTAAACACCAAAACGAGAATGGCTTCAAAAAATGAATTTGAATGTTCTTGGATAAATGAAAGATGAAAATGCTGGCAAAATTATTCTTGAATTTGTTGGACTACGATCTAAAACTTATGCTCACAGCATACAAAATGAGTATAATAAAGATTCGTGGATTAAAAAAGTAAAAGGTGTTAAAAATTGTGTTGTAAAGAATGAGTTGTGTAGGAATTATTTTAGACTCTCTTTATTTGAAAATAAAGTAATTTATAAAAAACAACATTTATTTAAATCAATATACCACACAATTTTTTCAATTTCTCAAAATAAATTAACATTATCTAATAAAGATGACAAAAGATATATCTGTTCAGATGGAGTTATAACGTTGGCTTGGGGGCATAAAAATATACCAAAAGATCAACCAGAATTGTTTTAGTTTTACTGTAAATATTTTTTTTAATAATTTGTTTTTTATATTTATATTTATTTTTATTTATTTATTAATTAATAAATTTTTAAAAATTTTAATTTTTTATTTTATTTTTTTTTTAAATACCCTTATTAATGTGAAAAGTTAATCGCAAGCACTTTTTAAATAATTTAAGTATTTTTGCTACATTAATTGTCTGATTGTCACAACAGCTAAGTCTTTGCAATCAAAAAGTTATCATTTACAAATATATTGCATATCTAACTGCTTGGTGGTCACAACCGCTAAGTCGTCGGAATTTAAAAAACGCAAAACAAAGACTGTGGTTTCGATTCACGGTGGCGAGTGTTTTTTTAAGCTTTGACACTTTGCCGCAAACTTCAGATGGCGCCACTACAGTTAGTAACTAAAGCTACCGATTCGCAGAGGGCAGCACCTGTCAATACTTACTTAAGTAGGTAACCAATCAAACAATTAAAGTAACTCAAACAAAATGTAGGAGGAGGAGTTAAGGTGGGGCAGGAGGCCAATCAGAGCAATTGGGGGAGGGATTTAGGTGGGGGAAATTTTATGACGTCATATGGGGAATTTACATGGGGGGCTGAGCCTCCTCCGGCGGGTTGGCGGGAGTTTTAGAATCGGCTAATCTCCTCTACTTTTATCAACATGTCATTCATCATCAAGCACCCATACTAGTTACGAGAAGACTAAAATTCCTTCTTAAATTTAGCTTCATTATTTTTTTATGTTTTAATCGAATTATCTCATGCATCATCTCCTTTTTATTTAAACTTTGTTGATAATCAACATTAAATTGAAAATTTAAACTTGTAGCCTCAAAAGTAACCATGTGCTTAAGAACCATATACTCAAGATTGATGGTCTATGTAATGATAACTCTTAACACCGAATTTTAGTCATGACGGTAAGAAAAACCTTTAAGACTGTATAGTACAGTCTTAAAGGCTGAATTGACTCATATATTTCATGCTGTAAAGCACAGTTTATCATACAATTCTTTAGATTGCAATTTGAAATTAGCGAAAACTGTGTTTAAAGATTTAGCAATAGCCGCGAAAATTTCATGTGGACGAACTAAATCATCGATGATAGTTCAAAACATATTAGCTCCTTATTTGTTAGAGGACATTATAAGGCAGTTAAATACTGCTAAATTATTTTTTTCAATACAAACTGACGCTTCTAATAAGAAAAATAGGAAGTTTTTCCCTATCTGTATTCAATATTTTGATAAAACAGGTATACAAAATAAAATTTTGGATTTTGTAGAGAATGCTAATGAATCGGCCGAAGGTATGTATAACATGATGAAAAATTCATTGGACAAACTAAATTTAAATATTTCTTATGTAACTGCTTTAAGTGCAGATAATACCAATTCAACTTCGGACAATATAATTCCCTATATTCACGCTTAAAAACAGATAATGAAATGTTGTTTAAGGCAAATTGCAATGCGCATATTATTCATAATAGTTTAAGAAACTCTTTAAATATTCTAAATATTCATGAAGAAAATATTATCCTGAGAATACAGTTCCTGTCACTTTATGTCAAAATTTCCAATGTATTTCTGACCTATTAATAAGTGAAAATACAAATATTTTCAGTCATTATATTCTCTTTCCAAATATAACTCATGGTAAGAATATGAATCGATAATTTTTTAGAAATGCTTACTCATTTTAATCTCAATCTTTGGAAAAAGCAACTCGTGCTACGCACTCGTTGCATTTTCGTCGTCGAGATTAAAATTCGTGCATTTCTAAAAAATTTTCGATAATATTCTTACCACTTGTTATATTACCCTTGAAAATATTTGCGCATTTTTCTATTTCATCAAAAAGGCGAGAAAAGTTGATTGATTTTTGTAAATTTGCTAAGGTAGAATTTCACGAGATTTTACGTCATGTTACAACACGTTGGCTATCATTGTTGCCCGCATAGACAGATTAATATTAATTTGGCTTGCATTAAAAAGTTATTTTTTAAGTGAAGATGACATACCAAAGGTATTAAAAATGCACTCTTATTCAAAGACGATAATATACCCGATAAGATAGAAATATATTTGTCGTTTATGTCGCACAATTTGCAAATTTTTCCTGAAACTACATTAAAATTGAATCAAATGAGTGCATAGTTTTGGATTTGGATTGCATATTAGGAGAATTTAGAGCTAAGCTCAGTAAAAGAATTAATGAAAATTTTTTCGGATTTGAAGTGCAGCAAAAGCTTGCAAATTTGTGCTCCGATGAACAGACTCAAATAAAAAAAGATTTTACTAAATTTTTAAACAGTGCAATTGATTAAGTGGATAAAAGATACAATTTTGAAGATGGATAAATTAATCAAAAATTAAATAAATTGACTTTATCTAAAGATGTTTCACATTTGATGACATTTTGAACATCGTTGAGGAGTTTAAATTAAATAAAAAAATTAATAATTTAAATCTTGATAAATTGTTTGATGAAGTTGGATTAATTCAAGAATATTATAAAAACATAAAAGATCATAATGATTTTAAATGTTTGACAACAAGTAATAAATATGTAAACATTTTTGAAAATATTACCGACATAAATATTTTTTTTCATATTATTTCGTATTTATTGAGCATGCCTGGTAGTTCTGCATTTTCAGAAAGAGTTTTCTCTATGATGAATCAGAAGTGGTCTGATGATGGACACCGGTGCTCTCTTGGGTTAATGAAAAGCGAACTAATAATATACTTTAATGAAAAGTGCAATTTTCATCAATTTTTTGATAAATGTAAAAATGACCAAAGATTATTAATTTTAACCAAAGGCAATGAGAAATATGACTTTAGAACTTAAGTTTGTAAGAATTAAAAAAGATTCTTTAATTCTATTTTTTGTTATGATTTGTTTTGTGTAATACATTTTTATTTTGTTTTTGATTTATTAAAGGACCCCGCACTATTTATGGGGAAAAATGGTTTCAGTCCCAAGATCTAATTTTTGTTGGAAAAGCTAGATCTCAGCATCCTGAACAAAAAAGCTATTGGTCATAAAAAAATCTACCGTCAAGATTTTGCGCTACGGCCCATAAAAGAGCGTGTTCAGTGGCGGATTATGGAGATATGCATACCTGGAGGTGTGTTAGAGTAAAAAAGTACTATATATACAGGGTGTTCCATTTAAAAGGAGCCACCCTAAATAACTCTCAAAAAAATAATAAACTGTAAAAATGCCGTGACAGGTCGATTTTTACCTTCAGGGGGACATCTTTTTATGACAAGATAAGAATGGTAATTGCAACCCCCATCCCTACGGAGCCACTCTTTCAATTTTTTTAAATGGGAATAGGGGTAATAATAATAAACTTAGTAAGTAGTTTTCTCCCCCATAATGTAGAAAAATAAATTTACTGAAAAAAGTAAATCTTAAATTAAATTTTCACCTACTTTCGATTACATAAGAACAGCAATAAAATTTTCTTTTCAATAAAAAGGAAATATAACATTTAATAAATTTTAGATTACTCTAAATAAATTATAAGTGGATAATAAAAGAAAATAAATATGAAGTTTTTGAAATATTTTCTATCAAGTATTTTTTTCTGAAGTGAAAAATACATGATCTTGAAAACGAAAAAAATCGTAAAATTGCCTGAAATGTCTTAAATCAGGTTCGGTATCAACACGATGGAGCGCCACCTCATAGGGGAAGAAATGTGACTAATTGGTTGAATGATAATTTCAATAATAATTGGATAGGTTTTGGAGGACCAATATCGTGGCCACCGCGATCTCCAGACTTAAATCCGTTACATTTGGGGTACTCTCAAAGCAAATGTGTACACGATTGAGATAAATACTCAAGCACAATTACTTGAGAGGGTAAAGAATGCAGTTGCTGAAGTGGCAAATAATTTTAATTTCTATGTTAACAAGGAGATGTTACGTCGATGCCGTGCCTGCATAACAGCAAGAGGAGGTGTATTCGAACAAAATTTAAATTAATTATGTAATTTTCAAAGCATGCTAAATTATATTTTTTTAGTAATAAATTGATTTAATTTTTTTTTTTCAAATTCTTATAACTTTTATATGAATGAATATTGGACATGTTCATATGAACTTTTCTTAAAAAAGTATTTCCTACATGGGGTTTCAAATTTATACGCTACTTACGAAGCACCCTGTATAGGCAACCACTTCTACATGTGGAAATGCTTATTCCGACTCGACCGGCACTTTTGTTGGGAAGGACGCAAAAATTATAAATTCCTGCGCAAGTGAAACTGGAGCCGCGTCGTTGATTGGTTGAAACATCCGCGATCGTCGTATCACTCACGCAGCGCTTTTCAGTTAGCTTCAGTTTTCGAATTCTAGTCACAGGTGCAACTACGTTGTAACGTTGTTATTAATATAATTGCTAGTAATTTTGCCGTTTAGTTACGAGTATTTCTTTAAACGAAAAATTTGCCACACGTGTGAGTGTATTTTTCTATTTTAATTTTTGCCGTTTGGTTTGGAATAATTGGAATCAGGTATGTATTAAACGGTAAATTTATTTTAATTTTATAAAATGAAGTCAAGTATTGAGAAATTAGGAGAAAATATATTTGAACATTTTAATTTTATTTTGTTTAATTTAAGAAGAATATCAGAGCTAGATTTATTTGAATTTGTTCGAAAATATTTCAAATTAACAAGTAAAAAAAAATAAAACTATTGTCCGAAATTTATCTAAGAAAATAATATATATAATTAAAAATAATAAAGAGTTTGAAAATATAATTAAAAGTAAATTAAAGCCAGTCAAAGTAAATATTGAAGTTCCATTGGAAAATCTTGAACTTTTTGAAAAATTGACACCTCCCAAATGTGTTACTATGTCAACACATTTTAACAAAGTGAATTCAAACGATTCAATTAAAAACAATAATTTTTCTGCATATAATATGGATAAAATAGGTACTTCTCCATATAATGTGGAAGTTTTTAACAAATTGGAGTTAAACGATTCAATTAAAAACAATAATACTTCTGCAGATAACAATGTTCTCCTAACTTGAGAGGTGTCAATATACCTATATAAAGTAGATACAAACAATTCTAGCTCTTTAAAAATACTTGAAAGTTCAATTCCAATTTCTGCTTCGTCTTCTGTTCATTTAAGGATGCTTTATCAGTCTTTAAAGTTGACTATAACTAGTACATATTCGTATTTCCTAAATAACTATTGTTTTCGACATCTTTTAGGATAATCCAAAATGGCTATTAAAACAACCCTCTTACTAGATAATTACGACCGTCTTTGGTAATTTACAATTTATTCCTAGTATCACAGCGCCCTCTTCTTTTCAGATGCGCAAAGAAATGTCGATAGCACTCTTAGTTCAGCGTAGTTGAAATAGATGTCGCATCAAAATTTGTTACATTTTTGGTAAAATATATGTTAATACTTTTTACTTTCGTCGTTGAGATTAAAATTCGTGCATTTCTAAACATTTTTCGATCTTATTCTTACTTGTTATATTACCCTTGAAAATTTAAGTCGATCTTATTCTTACTTGTTATATTACCCTTGAAAATTTAAGAATCACCTTTTATAAAAAATAAAAAAATATATTGATGCAGATGAACAACATGATGCCGGCACCACCAAACATATAATGAAATATTTGGAAGTACACCAAAGATAAGTACCCAATTTTGACCGTAGCTGCGCAAAAATTATTCACTGCATTTGGTTCAGTATGTACTTAGCAGAATCCGCTTTTTCTGACATAAATATACTTGTGTGAAGTTAGCAATAGATTCCAGCAATTACTTTTTTTTCCTAAAATATTTCATATTTTTTACTTAAATTGAAAAAAAATAATAAAATGTATTAATTTGTGGAGGGATTCCTAAAATTTACGCCTTTATCAACCCCCAAATGTCAACATCCCCTAATCAAAGCCTTTGTATACACATCTCAAAAAAGAGCACTTTTAAGTTTCGATTTAATAGGGTTAATTTGTTCTTTATAAGTGTAGGAACAAAATATAAAAAGTCCAGGAGACTTATTTTTTTTTGTTTTCGAGTTACAGCCCTCCAAAGATACAAGTTTTTTTAACGCGCGCAGCGTCAGTGTTTAACAAATTGCTTAAAATTATTAAAAAGAGCACTTTTAATTTTTAATTTAATAGGGTTAATATGTTCTTTATAAGTGTAAGAACAAAATATAAAAAATCCAGGAGACTTATTTTTTTTGTTTTCGAGTTATGGCCCTCCAAAGATGCAAGTTTTCTTAACGCGCGCAGCGTCCGCGTTTAACAAATTGCTTAAAATTATTAAAAAGAGCACTTTTAATTTTTAATTTAATAGGGTTAATATGTTCTTTATAAGTGTAAGAACAAAATATAAAAAATCCAGGAGACTTATTTTTTTTGTTTTCGAGTTATGGCCCTCCAAAGATGCAAGTTTTCTTAACGCGCGCAGCGTCCGCGTTTAACAAATTGCTTAAAATTATTAAAAAGAGCACTTTTAATTTTTAATTTAATAGGGTTAATATGTTCTTTATAAGTGTAAGAACAAAATATAAAAAATCCAGGAGACTTATTTTTTTTGTTTTCGAGTTACGGCCCTCCAAAGATGCAAGTTTTCTTAACGCGCGCAGCGTCAGTGTTTAACAAATTGCTTAAAATTATTAAAAAGAGCACTTTTAATTTTTAATTTAATAGGGTTAATATGTTCTTTATAAGTGTAAGAACAAAATATAAAAAATCCAGGAGACTTATTTTTTTTGTTTTCGAGTTATGGCCCTCCAAAGATGCAAGTTTTCTTAACGCGCGCAGCGTCCGCGTTTAACAAATTGCTTAAAATTATTAAAAAGAGCACTTTTAATTTTTAATTTAATAGGGTTAATATGTTCTTTATAAGTGTAAGAACAAAATATAAAAAATCCAGGAGACTTATTTTTTTTGTTTTCGAGTTACGGCCCTCCAAAGATGCAAGTTTTCTTAACGCGCGCAGCGTCAGTGTTTAACAAATTGCTTAAAATTATTAAAAAGAGCACTTTTAATTTTTAATTTAATAGGGTTAATATGTTCTTTATAAGTGTAAGAACAAAATATAAAAAATCCAGGAGACTTATTTTTTTTGTTTTCGAGTTACGGCCCTCCAAAGATGCAAGTTTTCTTAACGCGCGCAGCGTCAGTGTTTAACAAATTGCTTAAAATTATTAAAAAGAGCACTTTTAATTTTTAATTTAATAGGGTTAATATGTTCTTTATAAGTGTAAGAACAAAATATAAAAAATCCAGGAGACTTATTTTTTTTGTTTTCGAGTTACAGCCCTCCAAAGATGCAAGTTTTTTTAACGCGCGCAGCGTCAGTGTTTAACAAATTGCTTAAAAATATTAAAAAGAGCACTTTTAATTTTTAATTTAATAGGGTTAATATGTTCTTTATAAGTGTAAGAACAAAATATACAAAATCCAGGAGACTTATTTTTTTTGTTTTCGAGTTACGGCCCTCCAAAGATGCAAGTTTTCTTAACGCGCGCAGCGTCAGTGTTTAACAAATTGCTTAAAATTATTAAAAAGAGCACTTTTAATTTTTAATTTAATAGGGTTAATATGTTCTTTATAAGTGTAAGAACAAAATATAAAAAATCCAGGAGACTTATTTTTTTTGTTTTCGAGTTATGGCCCTCCAAAGATGCAAGTTTTCTTAACGCGCGCAGCGTCCGCGTTTAACAAATTGCTTAAAATTATTAAAAAGAGCACTTTTAATTTTTAATTTAATAGGGTTAATATGTTCTTTATAAGTGTAAGAACAAAATATAAAAAATCCAGGAGACTTATTTTTTTTGTTTTCGAGTTACGGCCCTCCAAAGATGCAAGTTTTCTTAACGCGCGCAGCGTCAGTGTTTAACAAATTGCTTAAAATTATTAAAAAGAGCACTTTTAATTTTTAATTTAATAGGGTTAATATGTTCTTTATAAGTGTAAGAACAAAATATAAAAAATCCAGGAGACTTATTTTTTTTGTTTTCGAGTTATGGCCCTCCAAAGATGCAAGTTTTCTTAACGCGCGCAGCGTCCGCGTTTAACAAATTGCTTAAAATTATTAAAAAGAGCACTTTTAATTTTTAATTTAATAGGGTTAATATGTTCTTTATAAGTGTAAGAACAAAATATAAAAAATCCAGGAGACTTATTTTTTTTGTTTTCGAGTTACGGCCCTCCAAAGATGCAAGTTTTCTTAACGCGCGCAGCGTCAGTGTTTAACAAATTGCTTAAAATTATTAAAAAGAGCACTTTTAATTTTTAATTTAATAGGGTTAATATGTTCTTTATAAGTGTAAGAACAAAATATAAAAAATCCAGGAGACTTATTTTTTTTGTTTTCGAGTTACGGCCCTCCAAAGATGCAAGTTTTCTTAACGCGCGCAGCGTCAGTGTTTAACAAATTGCTTAAAATTATTAAAAAGAGCACTTTTAATTTTTAATTTAATAGGGTTAATATGTTCTTTATAAGTGTAAGAACAAAATATAAAAAATCCAGGAGACTTATTTTTTTTGTTTTCGAGTTACAGCCCTCCAAAGATGCAAGTTTTTTTAACGCGCGCAGCGTCAGTGTTTAACAAATTGCTTAAAAATATTAAAAAGAGCACTTTTAATTTTTAATTTAATAGGGTTAATATGTTCTTTATAAGTGTAAGAACAAAATATACAAAATCCAGGAGACTTATTTTTTTTGTTTTCGAGTTACGGCCCTCCAAAGATGCAAGTTTTCTTAACGCGCGCAGCGTCAGTGTTTAACAAATTGCTTAAAATTATTAAAAAGAGCACTTTTAATTTTTAATTTAATAGGGTTAATATGTTCTTTATAAGTGTAAGAACAAAATATAAAAAATCCAGGAGACTTATTTTTTTTTGTTTTCGAGTTACAGCCCTCCAAAGATACAAGTTTTTTAACGCGCGCAGCGTCAGTGTTTAACAAATTGCTTAAAATATTAAAAAGAGCACTTTTAATTTTTAATTTAATATGGTTAATGTGTTCTTTATAAGTATAAGAACAACATAAAAAAAATCCAGGAGACTTATTTTTTTTTTGTTTTCGACTTACAGCCCTCCAAAGATACAAGATTTGTAACGCGCGCAGCGTCAGTGTATAAT